>CALYLW010000498.1:117981-430341 GCA_944989445.1 Ampullaceana balthica | reverse complement strand
CGTTGGAAGACAACCAAATCAGGGGAAGGCTCTCAAGAAGGAATGAAGGATTTGACACACAACAAAAAAGACCTCAAACAATTTTATCACACAACTAGACAAACGAACAGCCCCATCCACCAACTCACATACAAACCAAACAAAAACAACGAAACAACTAAACACAAACAACAAACACTAAAAAAAACAAAAACACAAAACAACACAACTAACACAACAACAAAAAACAAAACCAAAAACCAAAAAACAAATAAAACACAAACAAAAAAAACCACACAGACTAAAAATAACCAAAACAAAAACAACAAAACAAAACCCAAAAACAAAACACAAAAACAAAACCAAAAAAACAAAACCCAAACACAACAAAAAAACACAACAAACACACAAAAAACAAACAAAAAACAACAAACACCAACAAAACAAACAAACAACACCACAACAAACCAAAACAAAACACCACACACACAAAAAAAAAAACAAAACAAAAAAACAAAAAAAACAAAAACAAACCAAAAACACACAAAAAACAAAACAACAAAACAACAAAACAAAAAAAAAATAACCCACAACACAAGGGAAACTGAAGTTCAAAGGCGGAATTCCACTTGTTTCCTTGTCCTCATCCTCCCACCACAAGGGACTTCACTTATTATACTGATAAAGACCTAATTACTCTTTCCCGGTATGAACAAACAACCTAAAACCACAACCCACCAATCAATTAAACACTACAGCCCAAAGTAGCCAGTTGGGATAAAAACCAAAATATTTTAAACACATAAAAACAAAACATCTATCTAATCTAATTTCAGCGACAACCAACAAAAACAAAAGCAAAAACACACACCAACTACAATACATAAAAAACTACAAAATATTACAACCACAGACCCAAATATCAGGAATTCTAAAGATTACATTCATTTTCAGTTTAAATAATAAAACCTCTATCCAGTCAGAAGACTACAACTTCTGTGAACATATGATACCCACTTCAAACACCGGTATAAACATCAAAATTAAACTGATTGAAAGAAAAAGACGCAGATAACGTGGGTACATATTAACAAAATGATATCGCACACCTTCCCCCGCAGAACGGGGCTTAATAATTTATATCCTGCCCGCCGCCCCTAGTAATTACATAAGCCACAACAATCCCGCTACTAACGTACTCTACCATCTCACAGTGTAGCTCTGAGGTATCACATCTGAATTATAAGTACCTTGAGTAATCTCTTGACAGTTTTTATCGTACTGCATCAACCCCCCACCGCAATACACACACCAACAACGCCCCATAAGGAGCGAGAAAACGAGGATACCTCGGGCTACACTGAGAATAAGATACCCTCAGGGCTACACTGAGAAGAGATACTTCAGGGATATATTGAGAAGAGATACCTCAGGATTACACTAAGAAGAGATACCTCAGGACTATATTCAGAAGAGATACCTCAGAGCTACACTGAGAAGTGAATACCTCAGGATTACAATGAGAAGAGAATACCTCAGGATTACAATGAGAAAAGATAATTCAGGACTATACTGAGAAGAGATAACTCAGGGTTATTTTGAGAAGATATATTTCAGGGCTATATTGAGAAGAGATACCTCAGGGCTACACTGAGAAGAGATAACTCAGGGTTATATTGAGAAGAGATACATCAGGGCTATACTGAGAAGAGATATCTCAGGGATATATTGAGAAGAGATACCTCAGGGCTATACTGAGAAGATATACCTCAGGGCTATATTGAGAAGATATACCTCAGGCCTATATTGAGAAGATATACCTAAGGGCTTTATTGAGAAGAGATATCTCAGGGCTATATTGAGAAGAGATACCTCAGGGCTATATTGAGAAGATATACCTCAGGGATATACTGAGAAGGAATACCTCTATTGAGAAGAGATCCCTCAGGGCTATACTGAAAAAAGATACCTCAGGGCTATATTGAGAAGAGATATCTCAGGGCTATACTGAAAAAAGATACCTCAGGGCTATATTGAGAAGAGATATCTCAGGGCTATATTGAGAAGAGATACCTCAGGGCTATACTGAGAAGATATACCTCAGGGCTATATTGAGAAGATATACCTCAGGCCTATATTGAGAAGTTTCACCTCAGGGCTATATTGAGAAGAGATATCTCAGGGCTAAATTGAGAAGAGATACCTCAGGGCTATATTGAGAAGATATACCTCAGGGATACACTGAGAAGATATACCTCAAGGCTATATTGAGAAGAGATACCTCAGGGCTATACTGATAAGATATACCTCAGGGCTATATTGAGAAAATATACCTCAGGGCTATATTGAGAAAATATACCTCAGAGCTACATTGAGATAATATACCTCAGGGCTATATTGAGAAGTGATACTCCAGGGCTACACTGAGAAGAGATGCCTCAGGGCTATACTGAGAAGAGATACCTCAGGGCTATACTGAGAAGATATACCTCAGGGCTATACTGAGAAGATATACCTAAGGACTACACTAAGAAGAAATACCTCAGGGCTACAATGAGAAGATATACCTCAGGATTACACTGAGAAGATATACCTCAGGATACACTGAGAAGAGATACCTCAGGGCTATATTGAGAAGAGATACCTCAGGGCTATATTTAGAAGATATACCTCAGGGCTACACTGAGAAGAGATACCTCAGGGCTATATTGAGAAGAGATACCTCAGGGCTATATTGAGAAGAGATACCTCAGGGCTATATTGAGAAGAGATGCCTCAGCCTCAGGGCTATATTGAGAAGAGATACATCAGGGCTATACTGAGAAGATATACCTCAGGGCTATACTGAGAAGAGATACCTCAGGGCTATATTGAGAAGAGATACCTCAGGGCTATATATAGGATACCTCAGGCTACACTGAGAAGAGAATACCTCAGGATTACAATGAGAAGAGATAATTCAGGACTATACTGAGAAGAGATAACGCAGGGCTATTTTGAGAAGATATACCTCAGGGCTATATTGAGAATATACCTCAGGGATATACTGAGAAGAAATACCTCAATTGAGAAGAGATACCTCAGGGCTATACTGAAAAAAGATACCTCAGGGCTATATTGAGAAGAGATATCTCAGGGCTATATTGAGAAGAGATACCTCAGGGCTATACTGAGAAGATATACCTCAGGGATATATTGAGAAAATATACCGCAGGGCTATATTGAGAAAATATACCTCAGGGCTATATTGAGAAAATATACCTCAGGGCTATATTGAGAAGAGATAACTCAGGGCTACACTGAGAAGAGATGCCTCAGGGCTATATTGAGAAGATTTACCTCAGGACTACACTAAGAAGAAATACCTCAGGGCTACACTGAGAAGATATACCTCAGGATTACACTGAGAAGATATACCTCAGGAATACACTGAGAAGAGATACCTCAGGGCTATATTGAGAAGAGATACCTCAGGGCTACACTGAGAAGATATACCTCAGGATTACACTGAGAAGATATACCTCAGGAATACACTGAGAAGAGATACCTCAGGGCTATACTGAAAAAAGATACCTCAGGGCTATATTGAGAAGAGATATCTCAGGGCTATATTGAGAAGAGATACCTCAGGGCTATACTGAGAAGATATACCTCAGGGCTATATTGAGAAAATATACCGCAGGGATATATTGAGAAAATATACCTCAGGGCTATATTGAGAAAATATACCTCAGGGCTATATTGAGAAGAGATAACTCAGGGCTACACTGAGAAGAGATGCCTCAGGGCTATATTGAGAAGATTTACCTCAGGACTACACTAAGAAGAAATACCTCAGGGCTATATTGAGAAGATATACCTCAGGGCTACACTGAGAAGATATACCTCAGGGCTATACTGAGAAGAGATACCTCAGGGCTATATTGAGAAGAGATACCTCAGGGCTACACTGAGAAGATATACCTCAGGATTACACTGAGAAGATATACCTCAGGAATACACTGAGAAGAGATACCTCAGGGCTATATTGAGAAGAGATACCTCAGGGCTACACAGAGAAAAGATACCGCAGGGATATATTGAGAAGAGATACCTCAGGATTACACTGACAAGAGATACCTCAGGACTATATTCAGAAGAGATACCTCAGAGCTACACTGAGAAGAGATAAGTCAGGGCTACACTGAGAAGAGATACCTCAGGGCTACACTGAGAAGAGATACCTCAGGGATATATTGAGAAGAGATACCTCAGGATTACACTGAGAAGCGATTCCACAGGACTATATTCAGAAGAGATACATCAGGACTACACTGAGAATAGATACCTTAGGGTAACACTGAGAAGAGATACCTCAGGGCTACACTGAGAAGAGATACCTCAGGGCTACACTGAGAAGAGATACCTCAGGGCTACACTGAGAAGAGATACGTCAGGGATATATTGAGAAGAGATACCTCAGGATTACACTAAGAAGAGATACCTCAGGACTATATTCAGAAGAGATACCTCAGAGCTACACTGAGAAGTGAATACCTCAGGATTACAATGAGAAGAGAATACCTCAGGATTACAATGAGAAAAGATAATTCAGGACTATACTGAGAAGAGATAACTCAGGGTTATTTTGAGAAGATATATTTCAGGGCTATATTGAGAAGAGATACCTCAGGGCTACACTGAGAAGAGATAACTCAGGGTTATATTGAGAAGAGATACCTCAGGGCTATACTGAGAAGAGATATCTCAGGGATATATTGAGAAGAGATACCTCAGGGCTATACTGAGAAGATATACCTCAGGGCTATATTGAGAAGATATACCTCAGGGCCTATATTGAGAAGATATACCTAAGGGCTTTATTAAGAAGAGATATCTCAGGGCTATATTGAGAAGAGATACCTCAGGGCTATATTGAGAAAATATACCTCAGGGATATACTGAGAAGAAATACCTCTATTGAGAAGAGATCCCTCAGGGCTATACTGAAAAAAGATACCTCAGTGCTATATTGAGAAGAGATATCTCAGGGCTATATTGAGAAGAGATACCTCAGGGCTATACTGAGAAGATATACCTCAGGGCTATATTGAGAAGATATACCTCAGGCCTATATTGAGAAGTTTCACCTCAGGGCTATATTGAGAAGGGATATCTCAGGGCTAAATTGAGAAGAGATACCTCAGGGCTATATTGAGAAGATATACCTCAGGGATACACTGAGAAGATATACCTCAAGGCTATATTGAGAAGAGATACCTCAGGGCTATACTGATAAGATATACCTCAGGGCTATATTGAGAAAATATACCTCAGGGCTATATTGAGAAAATATACCTCAGAGCTACATTGAGATAATATACCTCAGGGCTATATTGAGAAGTGATAACTCAGGGCTACACTGAGAAGAGATGCCTCAGGGCTATACTGAGAAGAGATACCTCAGGGCTATACTGAGAAGATATACCTCAGGGCTATACTGAGAAGATATACCTCAGGACTACACTAAGAAGAAATACCTCAGGGCTACAATGAGAAGATATACCTCAGGATTACACTGAGAAGATATACCTCAGGAATACACTGAGAAGAGATACCTCAGGGCTATATTGAGAAGAGATACCTCAGGGCTATATTGAGAAGATATACCTCAGGGCTACACTGAGAAGAGATACCTCAGGGCTATATTGAGAAGAGATACCTCAGGGCTAATTGAGAAGAGATACCTCAGGGCTATATTGAGAAGAGATACCTCAGGGCTATATTGAGAAGAGATACATCAGGGCTATACTGAGAAGATATACCTCAGGGCTATACTGAGAAGAGATACCTCAGGGCTATATTGAGAAGAGATACCTCAGGGCTATATTATGGATACCTCAGGGCTACACTGAGAAGAGAATACCTCAGGATTACAATGAGAAGAGATAATTCAGGACTATACTGAGAAGAGATAACGCAGGGCTATTTTGAGAAGATATACCTCAGGGCTATATTGAAAAGATATACCTCAGGGATATACTGAGAAGAATACCTCTATTGAGAAGAGATACCTCAGGGCTATACTGAGAAAAAGATACCTCAGGGCTATATTGAGAAGAGATATCTCAGGGCTATATTGAGAAGAGATACCTCAGGGCTATACTGAGAAGATATACCTCAGGGCTATATTGAGAAGATATACCGCAGGGCTATATTGAGAAGATATACCTCAGGGCTATATTGAGAAGATATACCTCAGGGCTATATTGAGAAGAGATAACTCAGGGCTACACTGAGAAGAGATACCTCAGGGCTATATAGAGAAGATTTACCTCAGGACTACACTGAGAAGAAATACCTCAGGGCTACACTGAGAAGATATACCTCAGGACTACACTGAGAAGATATACCTCAGGATACACTGAGAAGATATACCTCAGGACTACACTGAGAAGATATACCTCAGGACTACACTGAGAAGAGATACCTCAGGGCTATATTGAGAAGAGATACCTCAGGGCTATATTGAGAAGATATACCTCAGGGCTACACTGAGAAGAGATACCTCAGGGCTATATTGAGAAGAGATACCTCAGGGCTATATTGAGAAGAGATACCTCAGGGCTATATTGAGAAGAGATACCTCAGGGCTATATTGAGAAGAGATACCTCAGGGCTATATTGAGAAGATATACCTCAGGGCTATATTGAGAAGAGATACCTCAGGGCTATACTGAGAAGATATACCTCAGGGTCTATACTGAGAAGAGATACCTCAGGGCTATATTGAGAAGAGATACCTCAGGGCTATATTGAGGATACCTCAGGGCTACACTGAGAAGAGAATACCTCAGGATACAATGAGAAGAGATAACTCAGGGACTATACTGAGAAGAGATAACTCAGGGCTATATTGAGAAGATATACCTCAGGGCTATATTGAGAAGATATACCTCAGGACAATAATGAGAAGAGATACCTCAGGGCTATATTGAGAAGATATACCTCAGGGCTACACTGAGAAGAGATACCTCAGGGTTATAATGAGAAGAGATAACTCAGGGCTACACTGAGGAGAGATAACTCGGGGCTACACTGAGAAGAGAACTCAGGGTTTTGGGAACAGATACCTCAGGGCTATATTGAGAAGATATACCTCAGGACTATATTGAGAAGAGATATCTCAGGGTTACACTGAGAAGAGATACCCCAGGGTTATAATGAGAAGAGATAACTCAGGGCTACACTGAGAAGACATAACTCAGGGCTACACTGAGAAGAGATAACTCAGGGCTATATTGAGAAGAGATACCTCAGGGCTACACTGAGAAGAGAATACCTCAGGGCTACACTGAGAAGAGATACCTCAGGATTACATGAGAAGAGATAATCAGGACTATACTGAGAAGAGATAACTCAGAGCTATTTGGAGCAGATATACCTCAGGGCTATATTGAGAAGATATACCTCAGGGCTACACTGAGAAGATATACCTCAGGGCTATACTGAGAAGAGATACCTCAGGGCTATATTGAGAAGAGATACCTCAGGGCTATACTGAGAAGATATACCTCAGGGACTACACTGAGAAGAGATACCTCAGGGCTACACTGAGAAGATATACCTCAGGGCTATATTGAGAAGATATACCTCAGGGCTATATTGAGAAGAGATACCTCAGGGCTATATTGAGAAGATATACCTCATGGCTATATTGAGAAGATTTACCTCTGGGCTACACTGAGAAGAGATACATCAGGGCTATATTGAGAAGAGATATCTCAGGGCTATATTGAGAAGATATACCTCAGGGCTACACTGTGAAGAGATACCTCAGGGCTTTACTGAGAAGAGATACCTCAGGGCTACACTGAGAAGAGATACCTCAGGGCTATACTGAGAAGAGATACCTCATGGCTATACTGAGAAAGAGATACCTCAGGACTGCACTGAGAAGAGATAACTCAGGGCTACACTGAGAAGATATACCTCAGGCTAGACTGAGAAGAGATATCTTAGGCTACACTGAGAAGATATACCTCAGGGGTCCACTAAGAAGAGATACCTCAGGGCTATACTGAAAAGATATACATCAGGGCTATATTGAGGATACCTCAGGGCTACACTGAGAAGAGAATACCTCAGGATTACAATGAGAAGAGATAACTCAGGGACTATACTGAGAAGAGATAACTCAGAGCTATATTGAGCAGATATACCTCAGGGCTATATTGAGAAGATATACCTCAGGGCTACACTGAGAAGATATACCTCAGGGCTATACTGAGAAGAGATACCTCAGGGCTATATTGAGAAGAGATACCTCAGGGCTATACTGAGAAGACATACCTCAGGACTACACTGAGAAGAGATACCTCAGGGCTACACTGAGAAGATATACCTCAGGGCTATATTGAGAAGATATACCTCAGGGCTATATTGAGAAGAGATACCTCAGGGCTATATTGAGAAGATATACCTCATGGCTATATTGAGAAGATATACCTCTGGGCTACACTGAGAAGAGATACATCAGGGCTATATTGAGAAGAGATATCTCAGGGCTATATTGAGAAGATATACCTCAGGGCTACACTGTGAAGAGATACCTCAGGGCTTTACTGAGAAGATATACCTCAGGGCTATATTGAGAAGATATACCTCAGGGCTACACTGAGAAGAGATACCTCAGGGCTACACTGAGAAGAGATACCTCAGGGCTATACTGAGAAGATATACCTCAGGACTATACTGAGAAGATATACCTCAGGCTATATTGAGAAGAGAATCTCAGGGCTACACTGAGAAGAGATACATCAGGGCTACACTGAGAAGAGAATACCTCAGGATTACAATGAGTAGAGATAATTCGGGACTATACTGAGAAGAGATAACTCAGGGCTATTTTAAGAACAGATACCTCAGGACTATATTGAGAAGAGATACCTCAGGGCTACACTGAGAAGAGATACCTCAGGGCTATATTGAGAAAAGATAACTCAGGGCTACACTGAGAAGAGATAGCTCAGTGTACACTGAGAAGAGATACCCTCAGGGCTACACTGAGAAGAGATACCTCAGGGCTATATTGAGAAGAGATACCTCAGGATTACACTGAGAAGAAATACCTCAGGGACTATATGAGAAGAGATACCTCAGGGCTACACTGAGAAGAGATACCTCAGGGCTACACTGAGAAGAGATACCTCAGGGCTATATTGAGAAGAGATACCTCAGGGCTATATTGAGAAGAGATACCTCAGGGCTACACTGAGAAGAGTATACCTCAGGGCTATATTGAGAAGAGATACCTCAGGGCTATACTGAGAAGATATACCTCAGGGCTATACTGAGAAGAGATACCTCAGGGCTATATTGAGAAGAGATACCTCAGGGCTATATTGAGAAGAGATACCTCAGGGCTACACTGAGAAGAGATACCTCAGGGCTATATTGAGAAGAGATACCTCAGGGCTACACTGAGAAGAGATACCTCAGGGCTACACTGAGAAGAGATACCTCAGGGCTATATTGAGAAGAGATACCTCAGGGCTACACTGAGAAGAGATACCTCAGGGCTATATTGAGAAGAGATACCTCAGGGCTACATGAGAAGAGATACCTCAGGGCTACACTGAGAAGAGATACCTCAGGGCTATACTGAGAAGAGATACCTCAGGGCTATATTGAGAAGAGATACCTCAGGGCTACACTGAGAAGAGATACCTCAGGGCTATATTGAGAAGAGATACCTCAGGACTATACTGAGAAGAGATACCTCAGGGCTACACTGAGAAGAGATACCTCAGGGCTATATTGAGAAGAGATACCTCAGGGCTATATTGAGAAGAGATACCTCAGGGCTACACTGAGAAGAGATACCTCAGGGCTATATTGAGAAGATATACCTCAGGGCTATATTGAGAAGAGATACCTCAGGGCTATATTGAGAAGAGATACCTCAGGGCTATATTGAGAAGAGATACCTCAGGGCTATACTGAGAAGATATACCTCAGGGCTATACTGAGAAGATATACCTCAGGGCTATATTGAGAAGAGATACCTCAGGGCTATATTGAGAAGAGATACCTCAGGCATGAGAGATACCTCAGGGCTATATGAGAAGAGATACCTCAGGGCTATACTGAGAAGATATACCTCAGGGCTATATTGAGAAGATATACCTCAGGGCTATATTGAGAAGATATACCTCAGGGCTATACTGAGAAGAGATACCTCAGGGCTATATTGAGAAGAGATACCTCAGGGCTATACTGAGAAGATATACCTCAGGGCTATATTGAGAAGAGATACCTCAGGGCTATATTGAGAAGAGATACCTCAGGGCTATACTGAGAAGATATACCTCAGGGCTATATTGAGAAGAGATACCTCAGGGCTATATTGAGAAGAGATACCTCAGGGCTATATTGAGAAGATATACCTCAGGGCTATATTGAGAAGAGATACCTCAGGGCTATACTGAGAAGAGATACCTCAGGGCTATATTGAGAAGATATACCTCAGGGCTATACTGAGAAGATATACCTCAGGGCTATATTGAGAAGAGATACCTCAGGGCTATATTGAGAAGAGATACCTCAGGGCTATATTGAGAAGAGATACCTCAGGGCTACACTGAGAAGATATACCTCAGGGCTATACTGAGAAGATATACCTCAGGACTACATGAGAAGAGATACCTCAGGGCTATACTGAGAAGAGATACCTCAGGGCTATATTGAGAAGAGATACCTCAGGGCTATACTGAGAAGAGATACCTCAGGGCTATACTGAGAAGAGATACCTCAGGGCTATATTGAGAAGATATACCTCAGGGCTATATTGAGAAGATATACCTCAGGGCTATATTGAGAAGATATACCTCAGGGCTATATTGAGAAGAGATACCTCAGGGCTACACTGAGAAGAGATACCTCAGGGCTATATTGAGAAGAGATACCTCAGGGCTATACTGAGAAGATATACCTCAGGGCTATATTGAGAAGATATACCTCAGGGCTATACTGAGAAGATATACCTCAGGGCTATACTGAGAAGAGATACCTCAGGGCTATATTGAGAAGAGATACCTCAGGGCTATACTGAGAAGATATACCTCAGGGCTATATTGAGAAGAGATACCTCAGGGCTATACTGAGAAGAGATACCTCAGGGCTATATTGAGAAGAGATACCTCAGGGCTACATGAGAAGATATACCTCAGGGCTATATTGAGAAGAGATACCTCAGGGCTATACTGAGAAGAGATACCTCAGGGCTATATTGAGAAGAGATACCTCAGGGCTATACTGAGAAGAGATACCTCAGGGCTATACTGAGAAGAGATACCTCAGGGCTACACTGAGAAGAGATACCTCAGGGCTATATTGAGAAGATATACCTCAGGACTACACTGAGAAGAGATACCTCAGGGCTATATTGAGAAGAGATACCTCAGGGCTATACTGAGAAGAGATACCTCAGGGCTATACTGAGAAGAGATACCTCAGGGCTATACTGAGAAGAGATACCTCAGGGCTATACTGAGAAGAGATACCTCAGGGCTATACTGAGAAGAGATACCTCAGGGCTATATTGAGAAGAGATACCTCAGGGCTATATTGAGAAGAGATACCTCAGGGCTATATTGAGAAGAGATACCTCAGGGCTACACTGAGAAGATATACCTCAGGGCTATACTGAGAAGATATACCTCAGGGCTATATTGAGAAGATATACCTCAGGGCTATACTGAGAAGAGATACTCAGGGTTATTGAGAAGATATACCTCAGGGCTATATTGAGAAGAGATACCTCAGGGCTATACTGAGAAGAGATACCTCAGGGCTATATTGAGAAGAGATACCTCAGGGCTATACTGAGAAGATATACCTCAGGGCTATATTGAGAAGAGATACCTCAGGGCTATACTGAGAAGATATACCTCAGGGCTATATTGAGAAGATATACCTCAGGGCTATATTGAGAAGATATACCTCAGGGCTATATTGAGAAGATATACTCAGGGCTATATTGAGAAGAGATACCTCAGGGCTATATTGAGAAGAGATACCTCAGGGCTACACTGAGAAGAGATACCTCAGGGCTATATTGAGAAGAGATACCTCAGGGCTATATTGAGAAGAGATACCTCAGGGCTATATTGAGAAGAGATACCTCAGGGCTATATTGAGAAGAGATACCTCAGGGCTATACTGAGAAGATATACCTCAGGGCTATATTGAGAAGAGATACCTCAGGGCTATATTGAGAAGAGATACCTCAGGGCTATATTGAGAAGATATACCTCAGGGCTATACTGAGAAGATATACCTCAGGGCTATATTGAGAAGAGATACCTCAGGGCTATACTGAGAAGATATACCTCAGGGCTATATTGAGAAGATATACCTCAGGGCTATATTGAGAAGATATACCTCAGGGCTACATGAGAAGATATACCTCAGGGCTATATTGAGAAGATATACCTCAGGGCTATACTGAGAAGAGATACCTCAGGGCTATACTGAGAAGAGATACCTCAGGGCTATACTGAGAAGATATACCTCAGGGCTATACTGAGAAGATATACCTCAGGGCTACACTGAGAAGAGATACCTCAGGGCTATATTGAGAAGATATACCTCAGGGCTATACTGAGAAGATATACCTCAGGGCTAACTGAGAAGAGATACCTCAGGGCTATATTGAGAAGAGATACCTCAGGGCTATATTGAGAAGATATACCTCAGGGCTACACTGAGAAGAGATACCTCAGGGCTATATTGAGAAGAGATACCTCAGGGCTATATTGAGAAGAGATACCTCAGGGCTATATTGAGAAGAGATACCTCAGGGCTATATTGAGAAGAGATACCTCAGGGCTATACTGAGAAGATATACCTCAGGGCTATATTGAGAAGAGATACCTCAGGGCTATATTGAGAAGAGATACCTCAGGGCTATACTGAGAAGATATACCTCAGGGCTATATTGAGAAGAGATACCTCAGGCTATACTGAGAAGAGATACCTCAGGGCTATATTGAGAAGATATACCTCAGGGCTATATTGAGAAGATATACCTCAGGACTATACTGAGAAGAGATACCTCAGGGCTATACTGAGAAGATATACCTCAGGGCTATATTGAGAAGAGATACCTCAGGGCTATATTGAGAAGAGATACCTCAGGGCTATACTGAGAAGATATACCTCAGGGCTATATTGAGAAGATATACCTCAGGGCTATATTGAGAAGATATACCTCAGGGCTATATTGAGAAGATATACCTCAGGGCTATATTGAGAAGAGATACCTCAGGGCTACACTGAGAAGAGATACCTCAGGGCTATATTGAGAAGATATACCTCAGGGCTACACTGAGAAGATATACCTCAGGGCTATACTGAGAAGATATACCTCAGGGCTATATGAGAAGATATACCTCAGGGCTATACTGAGAAGATATACCTCAGGGCTATATTGAGAAGATATACCTCAGGGCTATACTGAGAAGATATACCTCAGGGCTATATTGAGAAGAGATACCTCAGGGCTATATTGAGAAGATATACCTCAGGGCTATACTGAGAAGAGATACCTCAGGGCTATATTGAGAAGAGATACCTCAGGGCTATATTGAGAAGAGATACCTCAGGGCTATATTGAGAAGATATACCTCAGGGCTATATTGAGAAGAGATACCTCAGGGCTATATTGAGAAGAGATACCTCAGGGCTATATTGAGAAGAGATACCTCAGGGCTATACTGAGAAGATATACCTCAGGGCTATATTGAGAAGAGATACCTCAGGGCTATATTGAGAAGAGATACCTCAGGGCTATATTGAGAAGAGATACCTCAGGGCTATATTGAGAAGAGATACCTCAGGGCTATACTGAGAAGAGATACCTCAGGGCTATATTGAGAAGAGATACCTCAGGGCTATATTGAGAAGATATACCTCAGGGCTATATTGAGAAGAGATACCTCAGGGCTATATTGAGAAGAGATACCTCAGGGCTATACTGAGAAGAGATACCTCAGGGCTATACTGAGAAGAGATACCTCAGGGCTATACTGAGAAGATATACCTCAGGGCTATACTGAGAAGATATACCTCAGGGCTATATTGAGAAGAGATACCTCAGGGCTATATTGAGAAGAGATACCTCAGGGCTATACTGAGAAGAGATACCTCAGGGCTATACTGAGAAGAGATACCTCAGGGCTATACTGAGAAGATATACCTCAGGGCTATATGAGAAGAGATACCTCAGGGCTATATTGAGAAGAGATACCTCAGGGCTATATTGAGAAGAGATACCTCAGGGCTATACTGAGAAGATATACCTCAGGGCTATACTGAGAAGATATACCTCAGGGCTATATTGAGAAGATATACCTCAGGGCTATATTGAGAAGATATACCTCAGGGCTATATTGAGAAGAGATACCTCAGGGCTATATTGAGAAGATATACCTCAGGGCTATATTGAGAAGATATACCTCAGGGCTATACTGAGAAGATATACCTCAGGGCTATATTGAGAAGAGATACCTCAGGGCTATATTGAGAAGAGATACCTCAGGGCTACACTGAGAAGATATACCTCAGGGCTATATTGAGAAGAGATACCTCAGGGCTATATTGAGAAGAGATACCTCAGGGCTATATTGAGAAGAGATACCTCAGGGCTATATTGAGAAGAGATACCTCAGGGCTACACTGAGAAGAGATACCTCAGGGCTATACTGAGAAGAGATACCTCAGGGCTAATGAGAGATATACCTCAGGGCTATACTGAGAAGATATACCTCAGGGCTATATTGAGAAGAGATACCTCAGGGCTATATTGAGAAGATATACCTCAGGGCTATATTGAGAAGATATACCTCAGGGCTATATTGAGAAGATATACCTCAGGGCTATACTGAGAAGATATACCTCAGGGCTATATTGAGAAGAGATACCTCAGGGCTATATTGAGAAGATATACCTCAGGGCTATATTGAGAAGATATACCTCAGGGCTATATTGAGAAGATATACCTCAGGGCTATACTGAGAAGAGATACCTCAGGGCTATATTGAGAAGAGATACCTCAGGGCTATATTGAGAAGAGATACCTCAGGGCTACACTGAGAAGAGATACCTCAGGGCTATATTGAGAAGAGATACCTCAGGGCTATATTGAGAAGAGATATCTCAGGGCTATACTGAGAAGAGATACTCAGGGCTATATTGAGAAGAGATACCTCAGGGCTATATTGAGAAGAGATACCTCAGGGCTATACTGAGAAGATATACCTCAGGACTATATTGAGAAGAGATACCTCAGGTCTATACTGAGAAGAGATACCTCAGGACTACACTGAGAAGAGATACCTCAGGGCTATATTGAGAAGATATACCTCAGGACTACAATGAGAAGAGATATCTCAGGGCTATATTGAGAAGAGATACCTCAGGGCTATATTGAGAATATATACCTCAGGGCTACACTGAGAAGATATACCTCAGGGCTACACTGAGAAGAGATATCTCAGGGCTATATTGAGAAGAGATACCTCAGGGCTATATTGAGAAGAGATACCTCAGGGCTATACTGAGAAGAGATACATCAGGGCTACACTGAGAAGATACCTCAGGGCTATACTGAGAAGATATACCTCAGGGCTATACTGAGAAGATATACCTCAGGGCTATATTGAGAAGATATACCTCAGGACTATATTGAGAAGATATACCTCAGGACTATATTGAGAAGATATACCTCAGGACTATATTGAGAAGATATACCTCAGGGCTATACTGAGAAGATATACCTCAGGGCTATATTGAGAAGATATACCTCAGGGCTATATTGAGAAGATATACCTCAGGGCTATACTGAGAAGAGATACCTCAGGGCTATACTGAGAAGAGATACCTCAGGGCTATATTGAGAAGATATAACTCCGGGCTACACTGAGAAGAGATAGCTCAGGGCTACACTGAGAAGAGATACCTCAGGGCTATATTGAGAAGAGATACCTCAGGGCTATATTGAGAAGAGATACCTCAGGGCTATATTGAGAAGATATAACTCCTGGCTACACTGAGAAGAGATACCTCAGGGCTACACTGAGAAGAGATACCTCAGGGCTATATTGAGAAGAGATACCTCAGGGCTACACTGAGAAGATATACCTCAGGGCTACACTAAGAAGATATACCTCAGGGCTACACTGAGAAGAGATATCTCAGGGCTATATTGAGAAGAGATACCTCAGGGCTATACTGAGAAGAGATACCTGAGGGCTATATTGAGGATAGATACCTCAGGGCTATAATGAGAAGATATTACTCCGGGCTACACTGAGAAGAGATACCTCAGGGCTATAATGAGAAGATATTACTCCGGGCTACACTGAGAAGAGATACCTCAGGGCTATATTGAGAAGAGATACCTCAGGGCTATACTGAGAAGAGATACCTCAGGACTATATTGAGAAGAGATACCTCAGGGATATATTGAGAAGAGATACCTCAGGACTACACAGAGTAGAGAATAATGTAACGATATCCATCAATTAAAAGCCTTAAGTTAATCTCAAACTTAAACAACTCAGAATTATGATTTAATTTCATGTGATCAAATTAACCCTCTGAACGATATTTATGACCTTTCTTCTACCTCCTGAGTAGGATACGTAACCCCCCTGGCTCTCGCAGATGGAAGTATGGATATCAAGTTGTAACAATCTCAGGCACTACCCACTAAGCACTGATCCTGACTATTCCCGACGAGTTAGTAAATAAAAAGAACTCTACAAATAAAGTTGTGATCAAATCAGTCTGTGTATTATGCCCCCCCCCCACACACACAACTCCGATTGTATCTTCTTCGTTATACCATCTGCGCCATAAAAATCCCCGCCTCTCCTTTATATGATTTTGAGGACAGAAAATTTTCCACAAGAACACGCTGAAACTGGAAATATGAACCATTTTAAAGAAAATGTAAAAATAACAATTATAAAAAGAAAATACGAAACACCGGGGCTATTAGTATTAGCTTTCACCCCAACCCGCCACCCCCCCGTCCACATAATAGGCTCTCTTTTTTTAACTCGTCACTGACCTGAACACAAAGCAAAACATCACTTTGATCAAGGCACTGTCCGAGAGTTAAGGTTGGGGGGTGGGGGTAAAAGGGGTGTCCCCGGGGATGTTAATAGATGAGGATCTGAATTATTAATTTGTTATTAAATACTAGACTGTATCTGTTGTTTGTCCGTGGTGATCGACTTTGTCACAAAGTATGGGAATAGACCAACAGGGAGTCAGGGGGGCTGGTATAAATGAAAATGAAGTTAATGAAGGTGTTGTATGCAGCTTGGCGTTATGAGTCGGCATTACGGGTATACATAGGTTCAGCAGCGTAACTTGGAGGGGGGTGGACCAGGGATCGACACCTTTCCATCCAAGAGGTAGGGGAGGGGGCACACACCATATGAGCTCTCGCCCAAGTAGTTTTCACAAGAGATCCAAGTAACATTATAGATCTAGGAGTTCAGGACAGTTCTAAACCAGAGCAGGTTTCCACCCAAGCTGGGCGGGGTTAGAGGTCGGGGGCGGGGTTAGGGGGTGGCGTGGGGGTGGGAAACACTAACACCACTGGGTGTCACCATTCCTAGAAAGCCATGAAGCTGACCTCATATCACATGTGTTAGTTAATGATATTGGCATATGAAATAAAAAGGTTCTTAGTTACTATCATTTGAGAAGTAAGTCTTATTGTTTCAAGTTGATATCATTCTTTATTTTTGGCTTAGAGGTTAGAGGTTAGAGCAGGGGTCGGGAAACATTTTGTCTGAGAGAACCATAAACACCACATATTTTGAGAGAGCCATAAACACCATATATTTTGTCTGAGAGTCATAAACACCACATATTTTGAGAGAGCCATAAACATCACATATTTTGTCTGAGAGAGTCATAAACACCACATATTTTTTCTGAGAGAGCCATAAACACCACATATTTTGTCTGAGAGTCATAAACACCACATATTTTGTCTGAGAGTCATAAACACCACACATTTTGTCTGAGAGAGCCATAAACACCACATATTTTGTCTGAGAAAGCCATAAACACCCCATATTTTGTATGAGAGAGCCATAAACATCACATATTTTGTCTGAGAGAGTCATAAACACCACATATTTTTTCTGAGAGAGCCATAAACACCACATATTTTTTCTGAGAGAGCCATAAACACCACATATTTTGAGAGAGCCATAAACACCACATATTTTGTCTGAAAGAGTCATAAACACCACACATTTTGTCTGAGAGAGCCATAAACACCACATATTTTGTCTGAGAGAGCCATAAACAACACATATTTTGTCTGAGAAAGCCATAAACACCCCATATTTTGTATGAGAGACCCATCAAAACCACATACATTGTACTTTGAAAAGTAATTCTGTGAGAGCCATACATTATCATTATGTTTAAAACTAAAAATTCAAGTACTGTAAATTAAAATGTGTGCAATTTGCGTAATTTAAACACTAAAAGTACAATAATTTGGTCTCTGAATTCTTTTCAATAACATTGTTATGCTGGTGTTTTTTTAAATTTGCAATTAATATGTAGATCAAAGAAGTCTGAATAAACGTTTTATTTTATAAAAAGGAACATTTGTCTGAGAGCCCGATGCAGCCAACAATAGAGCCCGATGCAGCCAACAATAGAGCCCGATGCAGCCAACAATAGAGCCAGATGCAGCCAACAATAGAGCCCGATGCAGCCAACAATAGAGCCCGATGCAGCCAACAATAGAGCCAGATGCAGCCAACAATAGAGCCCGATGCAGCCAACAATAGAGCCACATCTGGTTGCCAGACTGGCATTGGTATTTTAACCTCATAAGTTGGTATATGGGGCTTGATTTAAATCTGGCAGATAGCATAGTATTGGTAGTATGCTCCACTTCTTCACTCACTTCATTGGCTGTCTATACAAGCCCGTATTGATTACAAACTGGCCGTTCTCTGTCACAACTTCTTTTCGGACTCATGCCCATTGTATCTTACTGAACTTTTGTCGGTCTACTCACCCACTCGCCAGCTACGATCTTCTGCAGACACACGCGTTCTCTCTGTTCCTACGAGACGGACCAAAACATTTGGTGAAAGGTCGTTCTCTTTTTGTGCAGCCAAACAATGGAATTCTCTACCATTACACATACGTAGTATTAAAACAACCAAGTCCTTCAAGACTGCACTTAAGACACATCTTTTCAACATTTATTTTCAAAATTAATGAAACAAAATTTCTTGTAAATGATTAACGTAGCTTATGTATAATGTACTGTAATTTTTGTGTATGTTATGATATGAATGTTAATTTAATACTTATAGGTATGTTATTTCTTTCATGTAAAGCGTTGTGAGCCCAGTTCCTTACTGGGATACAGCGCTATATAAATAACCAATTTATTATTATTTATTATTATTAGTAGAGTAATCAATTGAATTTTGAAGACATTCCACCACTTTTCAATTTATATACTAAGTACCAAAATACCCGCGATGTGCAGCGGAAAATTAGGATTTCAGTTAGTGTTGAGAACCTGCATAACAACAATTCAAAACACCAATTGATTTTAATCTGGATCATGATGGATATACTTGTTTGTCAATATTTGTCAAGGTCTTGTAAAATCAAATGGAGAATAAAATTACATTAAGGGCCCCCGTGGAACATGGCTGCAGGGTGTGCATATCTCACAAGGCCTGAAGATTTCAATCTAGGTCATGTGGAGATACGTGTCTATATTTATTTAAAGGGAGTGTCTATTGGTAGTCGAGTACCAATAGCAGGTCCCTGCGGCTGAGGCTATTGGGAAACAGTTATTTATACTATCCAATGGGATTACAGGAATAATAAATAGCTACTAATATAGCCTTTTAAAATTCACCAAATATGCCGAATTTCCTTGGTCTCATGATAGAGAGTTGGACTGGTGAACTGAATGTTGTAGAACAATCATCGGTTCGATTTTCGGCTGAGCCTAATAGTTTTTTTCTTCTTTTCTTACAAAAATTCTTGTAATTACGATTAAATTAGATTTTTTACATTAAAATAGAAAAACAAAATTTTTAATATAGGAACTAAAACTAATTAAATCAATTTAACATTCTTATAATTACAATTAAATTGGAGTTTTTAGTTTTAGGGTCAAGGTTAGGTTTGGTTGTCTATTTTTTACATTCAAACATTACATCAAACTCAGAATATCACCTAGTTGTAGTTTTATTAACAATTAATAATAGCAAACTACCAATAGCCGACAACCGGAAATAGCTATTGGTAGTCGAGTACCAATAGTTCTCTAGTTAACTACCAATAGCCGCAGCCTTATTTAAATTGTTTAAAATCTAATGGGAAATAAAGCTTCAAAAGTTTACGAAAAATTATTTTGGGCCCCGAAAGGAACAGACGTTAGGAGTTCATTACCCTATAGGACTTTATTTTTTTTATATCAAATTTGGTCAATAATTCATCCATATATCCAGTAGCCACTGTTTAAATTACTTTTTATGTAACTCATCTTTAAAAATAGCATTACGGGCCCCCAGCCCCTAATAAGTGCTATTTAAAAAACTTTTAATGCCAGAAACGTTCGCGGGAGCGTACTCAAAAACTTCCTGAGGTGTAATCGCCGTGGGATAAATAAAATACTATTTATACACGGGACGTTTGAGATTTAATGAGTCTGTTTTATATTTATATAGCTCATATAAGGTAAAAGCTACATTTGGGCCCCCAGTGAGTGATAATTTTATATTTTTTCACCTGTTACCATCACCGGAGGGTACTCAACAACTTCCCAAATTTTCATGCTTCTACCTACACGGGAAGTTGGAGAATTAGTGATGAGTCAGTTTTTAATATAAAAACAAACTACAATCGGGTCATGACCCACCGGGGAGTGATAATTTTAATTTTTTTCGCCTGTTACCATTGCGAGAGGGTACTAAACAACTTCCCAAAGTTTCATGCATCTACCTACACGGGAAGTTGGAGAATTAGTGATGAGTCAGTTTTTATATAAGAAAAACACTATATTTGAGCCCCCCCCCCTGGAGTGATAATTTAAATTTTATGTTCGCCTGTTACCATCGCGGGAGTGTACTAAACTGCTTCCCAAAGTTTCATGCTTTTACCTACACGGGAAATTTGAGAATTAGTGATGAGTCAGTTTTTATATAGCTAATATAAGGAAAAACTACATTTGCAACGAACTAAGCAAAAAGACTGGTATGCACAAAAGTATACCCGTTACAATGGTGCCAACATGCACTTTATTATATAATGCCCGAAATTGTAGTGTTAAAAATGGGCGTCTACTCAAAGAGAAACTATTGGAATACTTAAAGGATGCTTTGGCGTTGGCTTCATTTTTATTTGGATATGTTTTCATTTTAATTGAACTTTCTAGTCAAAGAGCGAGAGAGCAAATTATTGGCGATAAAAGCAAAAATTTAGCCATGTTATGTAGAAACAAGTTGAGAAGAAAGTTGTATTCTTCACAAGATTACGTTGCTGTAGAAATTCATGTGAGGCTGTGGCAGAATTCTGGAAACAGATATCATTTTTCTACACCAACTAATCTACTGGGCTTTGAAATTATGCCTTCAAATTAGAAAAAGTATCTCACATAAAAATGTTAACCCAGGACTATTTTACCACATAAGTAAAAAGTGAATTATTGAATTCAAGCTGATATGATTTGTTCAAGTTTATTCAGATATTTAGGCTCAAAGGTACAGTGTCTAATATAATATAATCACTTCGAATATTCTTTAAAACTCATATGTAGAGTTTTGGGCTATTGAGCTCCGCATGGCTGAAATTATTGATACATCAAAGATCGTGCAATGAGGAAAAGCAGAAAACCTAAATTTTAACCAAGAAAAGTAACCTCTTCTATTTATTTCTCACATAAAAAGTGTCCTTAATATTATTTTCTAATAAAAATTATCTTTGAGGCCGTCCATAAATGATGTCACACGATTTCAGATGATTTTTATACTCCCCCCCCCCTCGTCACATTTTGTAACAAAAATTTAGACCCCTTGACACACATCGTCACAAGTGTGTGACCCACCTCCCTCCTAGGCGCGTTACGTCATTTATGGACGGTCCCTTTTCTAAGTAGCATCAACATATTTTTGCGAGGGTGGGAAGGGGGCGGCAAATTTGGGTTCTGCCCCGGGCGGCACATACCCACGCTACGCCACTGCATAATCCACAGACACATTTACTAGTTCTTGGCTAACTATACTATACTATGCTAAAGAATATCATATTATGAATTGAAGCTCTAGGCCCTATACATTTTATAGTTTAAATTAATAATTGTTATAAAAGTAAAAATTTATAATCTTGATTAACTTTGCCTTTAACTTTATTATCATCAATATCAAAGTTTATAAAAGTTATAAATTGTGAATGTATTTTTGGTAAGCCTAGTCTTAAAATAAACTTACAGAAACATGTGAAAATTAAATTGTTAGTTTACTATAATAAGGTTATTGTTATTGAGTGGTCGTCAACGACAAACCGGTCCCCACCGGTTAACGGCGGTCAGTGGTGCTCATGCCTCGGGGCAGGCAGGCTCAAACTTAAATTAAGTGAAATTAAGTGTCATTAAGGCATGATTATTAAGGCATAATTATTAAGGCAGGGGTGCGCAACCTACGGCCGTACAGCCGCATGCGGCCGTGGGCACGAAAATATGCGGCCGTGGCAATCTGTTTAAATTATAATAACCTGCGGCCGTCAAATATTTGCAATTTGGCAATATATTATGTAAAGTTGTAAATGCAATATTGAATATTGATTTAAACCCTTAAGCACTAGTTATTGCGAAACAAATTAAAGACTCCGGCACCTGTAGCGTCAGCTGCAGTGTTTAGCGCTCATTGACATTGAAGTAGCTCTTGCCCCTCTGGTGTTAGGCTGCAGCTTTAGCTAATGAGGGTAGGCAGAGAAGTTTAGCAGCCTAATATTGAAGCACGCCGAAACCTGTGATGCGCTCATTCGCAGTATTGTGCTAGCGCTGTGTAACCGTGTAAGCCGTCTGTCAACTTCAGTAGCTGCTACAGTACACGCAAATACCCAGAGGCCTGTGTACAAGTATCACTCTTAGCTGGCAGCTGCACCAGAAATCCAGACATATTCTTGATATAGCAGTGAATAATCATAACAGTGTAAAAGCGTTAAATGAAAACGATTAATTTTATCATGGCTATAGAGCTAGACAAAGCAAAGGAACAACAGTTTGCTTCATGCACAGAAGAGTACAGGATTTCTGTGATAAATGTCTTCTACTACAAAGTCATATCCAACAGCTCAATCTCTATCATTTCCCACAACTCACCGCTCTAATCGAGAGCCATGAAACAAGAAAAGATGAAATCCGGCTACATCCTTTTCAGGCGTCCCCGAAGTGCTGTTGTTTGAATTCGCGAGAATGTTTGCAGGATTTCGACAAGAGCTCAGAAAATATGAGACTCGTTGCTTCTCCCCATTTGGTTAGTGCGCCATTGGATGTCCAACTGATCGAACTAAAAAATAACGTGCAGCTTATAAAGAAATTCGAGGACAAAAACGATCTACTGGAGACATGGAAAATAGCTGTGGAGTATCCCAAGCTTCACGAAATAGCAAGAAACACTGTAGTGCTGTTTGGAAGCAATTACATGTGCCAAGCGTCATTTTCACGAATGAAATATCTCAAGAACAAATATTGAACCAGACTGGTGGACACCAATCTGGCGTTAGGAATACAAATGATGATCTCCAGCAAGTGCCAGGACTTTGCGCGACTCTCTGCAAAAATCCAAGAGCAAGGCATCCACTAATTTCTGGACTCTGGACTGCTAGTTACATGGAAAGTGTTAGTGAAGCAGCTTATCACTTATTGTGTTCTCAGTGTACTAATGCCACCTAACAATATACTCATGTTGTACGTGTTTGACATACTGTTAGGTTTACATGACCATGTTCAATAAAGTTAATAAAGTAGAAACATTAGAGTTAGAGTATATCGGTGGAATTTTTTTTTCTTGTAATTAAGAACTGTGGTGTACAATACATTATGATTTTGTCATTATCTCGCGTTGACCTTTATGACAGGTAAATTTTTTATAGTGACCGTTTCGTTTTTCAGTGAAAAATTTTTGGCGGCCGTAGCAAAAGTAATTTTTTTTTATGCGGCCGTCATTGCCGTCAATGGTCAATGTCAACAACCTAAAGGTTGGGCACCCCTGCATGATTAAGGCAAGGGCAATATTAATGCGTAAAATATAGTTTTTAAAAATGTATGTTAATAGTAAAATATTGGGACATAAACATTTACTTTTGAAACGATATTATATGTAGCAATCGTGGCGCTTACTCTAAAGCCTCAAAAGCGAATGCGAATTTGAACTGGTGAGTGTTGGGGGCTGAGACTTTTGCTATTGAAGTGAATCGGATTTCGTCGTGTAATCCGTGGAAGTTTTGCAACATCGTAATTTTTCTAAAACTTGACACAGCAAATTCTTACGAAATACTCGAAAGAAAACAAAATTTCTTGGGACATATGACATAAGCCTTATCTATATTCATACACTGAGTTACACTGTGAAGAGTTTCTTAACATATGCATTATTTATTTTTCACATTAAAAATTAAATCCCGTCCATTCTGTAAAACATTTATGTATTTATCAAAATGAAGTGATTATTCGCACGGTAAAAACCGTGCGGATAATGTCGAGTATTATCCGCACGGGTCGTCGTGCATGCGTATTCTAGCGGCTGCTGTCGATTAAAAAAAAACTTTTAAATAACCGCACTACATATCAGCTTCCCCAGTTGAGTGGTTAATCTAGGTAGCGTGCAGGCTCATTTTCAGAAACATTTTATCCCCCCCCCCACCCTATACGTATTTTATCAATTCTGTTAGTCACACTGTTACAGACTCTCACTCTTAAAATACTTAAATTAAAATTTGTATGCTATACCATCCTATCGTCTTTCCCTTTTGCATGCTTTAAATTCAATTAACTTAATGGATTTATGATGTCCAACAGTGCTAGTAATGGGAAGTATAATAATTAGCCTCTTTAAATACAGAGTTTCTTCCAATTATGAATGAAACTATGAAAGTTAATAAAGTTACTTCATAATGTGTATTATATATACAAAGTTGAGTGCACTGGAACATTTATCTTTTATATCTTATCTGTTACAGACGCTCCTTCCATACTTAATAATCTATCACTGGAAAGACGATTAAAATAACAAACTAATTATTTGTGTACCCTCGTAACCAAAAGATTTCAATAAGCAATGCAACATAAATAATAAGCAGTAATAACAATTTAGATATCGATCGGCATCACTCTTACGGTCAAAACCGTGCGGATAATGTCGGACATTATTCGCACGCCCGTGCGAATAACGCTTGCCTTATCAAAATGTGGAATGTCAAAAGCGAAAAGCGCGTAAAAATGGGGAGAGGTGGCGTCGCTACACTACCGACCTCTCAATACTCTCATAATTTAGCAGGTCCTTAAGGCACTTAAGACTTAAGGGCCCGTCCATTAATGACGTCACGCGATTTTTGCCGATTTTTACACCCCTCACAAAAACTTAGAACCCCTCTAATATCGTATCTTCTTATCTTATCTATACAGACGCTCCTTCTATGCAGACGATAGTTGCGTCCACAGACCATGACAGATGATCTGTTGGCAAGTGATGCAGCATTCACAGGCCACGGCTTTGTGGGTTCCACGCATTACCCAGCCGCCTAACACTACATGTAGTGTTAGGTACCCATTCGGAGCGGGGTGACTCAGGGACGCCCTAGGCCCCGGGAACAAACCCTTGCCTTCACACGGATTCGAACCCGTGACCATCGGTACGACAGTCCAGTGCGCTGCCACTCGACCACCGCGTCCCCTTATATGACGTCACAAAGCTGTGACCACCCCACACCCCCCCCCCTAAAAGTGGTATTTTTTGTTTGAAAATGAGGATGTTTCAAACCACTTTATTGTCATCTAAGTATGTATTTAGTGTGAGGCTGCACTCTTATATCGTAACACGCGTGAATCCATGTAAAACTTCATAAAATAAAAAGTAAGAAATCGAATATTTAATTGGAACATTCGATTTAAAGTTGCTTGATGTCACAATTCTTAAAAATCCCCCGCCCCCTCGTCGCAAATATGGGGACCCCCCCCCTCCCCCCTAGGTGCGTGACGTCATTTATGGATGGCCCCGAAGGAAAAAGAAAATAATCGACAAATAGAGGTAGAGAGTATTTTGGGGAAGGGGGGAGGGTGTGAAGTAAAATAAAGTGACAGTGAACAGAAGTCACTCATCACTCATTTTTTAATATATTTTTTTTAGTTAATAAATTTTTTAATCGTTTAAAATTTAAAGGATATCTTTTAATAAAGAATTTAACATTTTGTATTTTTTTCCCCCAATTATTTCGAAATAAATTATTTCAACTTCAAGTTAATATTGCAGACGCCTCATTCTATACAAAAGATTATTGCGTCATACGCTTATCCATCGTTTATGTCTAGTCTTGCATTGGTTTATGTATAGTCTTGATTTTAAAAAAATAAAAAAATTAGAGTTAAATTTTGATAATGTTTTGGTTTTGGGGC
Organism: Ampullaceana balthica; assembly: GCA_944989445.1. Lineage (NCBI taxonomy): Eukaryota > Metazoa > Mollusca > Gastropoda > Lymnaeidae > Ampullaceana > Ampullaceana balthica. The sequence goes on along the minus strand of CALYLW010000498.1, from coordinate 403,637 downwards.
TATCCATATTTTACGTAGGTATTGAGTCGCCGACCTCTTTCCCGTCAGTCAATTGATGGATTTTTTAAAAATACGATTTAAAAATATTATTTTTAAATTAAAAAAATTTCTAAACAAAGACGTTTACCGTGATGATTAAAAGTCAATGTTTAATGTGTATGCATTGGAATAACATATAACCTAAGGATGTTAACACAGTTCGTTTTCTGAAGGCCGGTTAAACGTTTTTAAAAAATGCTTCACGTGGGTTACGATATTACAATGTAGACCTTCACTAAATAAATAATAAATACTTAAATGACAATAAAAGTAATTTGAAACATACTTTTTTTTTGGGGGGGGGTCAAAGCTTTGTGACGTATTTTTAGAGGGGAGGGTCTAACTTTTTGTGACGACGCGTGATGAGGGGGGGGGGTCAACAATCGGCCAAAATCGCGTGACGTCATTTATGGACGGCCCCTACCTGACGGGATTTAGCGTATTGATGCGTACACCGTACGGGGAGCGGGGTCTCTACTGAATGTGTACATACGCACAACAAATTTAATTTGCATAATACTAAGCCTGGTAACGTAAACCGCTCAGGCTGCACACGGTATTCTAGACCGACTGAGTCAAGATTGATATGCAATACTTTTTTTTATAATTTAATGCTAACAAAATTCTGAACTTTTAATTATCTGGAAGTAATTAACATTTGATTCAGACAAAACGTTCATACATTACTAAAATCAGTACCTAAAATATATCCGTCTGATTTATAGGGGCCGTCCATAGATGACGCCACGCGATGTTGGCCAATTTTTCACCCCCTCCCCTGCCCCCTTGTCACACGTCACAACAAAGTTAGACCCCCTCCAATTTTACGTCACAAGGCTTTGCCACCCCCCCCCCAAGGAAAACCCTTTTTCTATTTGAAAATGAGGATGTTTCAAATCACTTTTTTGTCAATTAAGTATGTATTTAATTATCTAGTGTAGGCCTGCACTCTAATATCGTAACACGCATGAAGCCATGTAAAACGTCATTAAATAAATTGTATGCAATCAAATATTTAAGTGGAAATTTTATTTTAAGTTGCTTGTTTCCACGTGACGTCACAATACTTAACCCCCCCCCTCCCCCTAATTACGCATCGCACAAATGTGTGACCCCACCCCCCCAACAATTTTTTTCCTAGGTGCGTGACGTCATTTATGGATGCCCCCATATTTCCATTTCTTGAAATTAGTAAAGTGTCACTTTCGCCCAACGCACCGTTATATATACATAACGGGACGGCGATTTCACTGCTTATATTGTTCTATTTTATCAGTTATTTTGATGCAGTGTTCATTACAATAATTTTTGAATGGTCTTTAGTATTTCTTTAATAAATATAACCTGAAAAACACGATATTACAACAACAACAAAATCTATAAAGAGTAAAACATAAAACCAATAACTTGTGACTTTAGCCTAAAATTATTTTTTCAAACAAGTGGGGGTGGGGGGGTGGGGGAAGCTAATTTGTACGTACGCATAAGGGGGGGGGTCAAATGTACGGGATGCAACATGTGGGGGGGGGGTACGAAGTACGAATATGTGACTTTTTGTGCGTACGCAATATATCTATGTCCCCTTTCCTGGTTTGTTTACACAACCCATTCAAAGCCTGAATTACAGACGGGAAGAACGAGAAATTATGTTTGTTCTTGCATACGGAATAAGAAAACTGATGTTTTAAAAAAAAACAAACTCCTTTGTTTATCTGAATGTTTTATCAGATTGTCTATATGTTGTATTTCCAAGCTAGAATATTATTACCATTTTTCTATTTGTTCTTCTAGTCTCCAGTGTCTCTAGATTTAGTAATTTAAATATAATGAAATGACTCTCATCAGTAGTGAATATTCGAGTGGCAGCGCGCTCGACTGGCAACGGATGGTCACGGGTTCGAATCCACGTGAAGGCAAGGACTTGTTCCAGGGGCCAAGGGCGTCCCTGAGTCACTCAGCTCCGAATGGGTACCTAACACTAGTTAGGCGGCTGGGTAATGCGTGGAACCCACAAAGCCGTGGCCTGTGAACGCTGCATCACTTGCCAACAGGTCATCTGTCATGGTCTGTCGACGCAATTATTTTCTGCACAGAAGGAGCGTCTATGATATAGAGCGTCTTATAGATAAGATAAGAAGATAAGATAAGACATGTAGCTAGTTATTATTTTTTTAAGGTAATAATTTCTCTTTGTTTTCTCTGGTAGATGATTCCCATTCAGAAGATGCATATTCTTGTATAGGTCTAATCAATTTAAGTGTAGTCAACAATGGTACACGTAGTTGTACAACAATGGTACACGAAGTTGTACAACAATGGTACACGTAGTTGTACAAAAATAGTACACGTAGTTGTACAACAATGGTACACGTAGTTGTACAACAATGGTACACGTAGTTGTACAACAATGGTACACGTAGTTGTACAACAATGGTACACGTAGTTGTACAACAATGGTACACGTAGTTGTACAACAATGGTACACGTAGTTGTACAACAATGGTACACGTAGTTGTACAACAATGGTACACGTAGTTGTACAACAATGGTACACGTAGCTGTACAACAATGGTACACGTAGCTGTACAACAATGGTACACGAAGCTGTACAACAATGGTACACGTAGTTGTACAACAATGGTACACGTAGTTGTACAACAATGGTACACGTAGCTGTACAACAATGGTACACGTAGGTGTACAACAACAGCCCCAGTGCTTGACTTAAGTTTTTTTTTAAATATTGAGAACATTCTAGAGCAAAATATGTAATTAAAATGGATTGGAAACATAAGTTTGGAATGAGAATCCTTCATTTCCAAGCCGTCAATTATGGAACAGCTAAGAAGAAGAAGAGGAAGTCGTTCGCTGCTTTGTGGCGTTCATCATCAATGGTGTAAAGTGTAGCAGACCAGTAGCAAGCAATACGGAAACAGATTGCCCAGCAGTGGACAGAAATCATGAGCATCGTCATAGCCCGTAAACTATAGAGGTAAGGGTATTTTAAACTATAGAGGTAAGGATATTTTAAACTATAGAGGTAAGGGTATTTTAAACTATAGAGGTAAGGGTATTTTAAACTATAGAGGTAAGGGTATTTTAAACTATAGAGGTAAGGGTATTTTAAACTATAAAGGTAAGGGTATTTTAAACTTTAAAGGTAAGGATATTTTAAACTATAGAGGTAAGGATATTTTAAACTATAGAGGTAAGGGTATTTTAAACTATAGAGGTACGGATATTTTAAACTTCAAAGGTATGGATATTTTCTTAAGACGAAGCAGCAAGACTCACCGCGATTCTTGCTGTCAAATGTCATTAAAAATAACCAATCTTCAGTTGTCTTTGGGAATGTTTGTCTTTGTTACCGACAGTCTTTATGTCGCTAACTACGACAATTTAATGCTAAATGTGAGTACCTCCTGAAAGTGCCGCTGGAAAATATTCAAAGATGGAAAGGAGCAGAGAGTAGCATGGACAGAATTCGGATGTAGGGGGGAAAAGGGGGAAAAAATAATTTGGATTGAAAAGCAGTACAACTTTATATAATTTATTATCATCCGCCTCCTCATCTTTCGTGTGCTACACAGAGATTAATACTCAGTACTAAGGGACCGTCCATAAAGTACGTCACGCTCCGAGGGGGGGGAGGGGGTCTAAGAAAGTGTGACACTTAGTGACAGGGGGGAGGGGGGTCAGGCCATGTGTGATGTGTGTTATTTTTTTAATTATTTTTTTTCTAATTTATTTATATTTTTTTAGTAGAATTTAAATAGCTTTAAAAATAATTTTCAAATTTATTTTCTTCAAAAATTAGAATTAGTTTTATGTCAAAATAGCATGAAATGCGTATCTCCTGAATGTGTTCTTCTTAAATCTGAATTGGATGCAGCAGGACTAATATTACAAATATAAGGATCAGGTATGGTTTGACAATCATGCTCGCACCAGCCAATACTTCACTCAAATTGTTAAATATCAGGACATGAAATGTTGCGACAAAGCACGAAGCTCATATTTCAACGTTTTACCTTCAAGATTCTTCCCCTCCTCCAATCCCAATCAACCAAACAGTTGATGGACTCAAAGCTTCAGAAAGATGCATATTCTCATAAATGTCCTTCCTTGATTGTAGCACAAACTCTCAAATTTGATGACATTATGCCAAGATCAACAGGAGTTTTCAAAGTACAACCATATGATTACCAGCTTATTTGATCTACTTTGCAAAGTAGGTCACTTATATTTAGCCTCACAAACAATTTTGAAGAAACATACAGGACAACACAGAGCTCGGGCTCAGGAGAATGTGCCCACCCCCCCCACCCCCCACCCAAACTGTTCCAGAATCAACTCAGATAAAAAGCATCCGTCCTTTGAGAATCACTTCTAGAAGGCAAAGAGAACCTATGGCAGTTATTGCCAGAAGAGAAAATGCACATACAGAGGCTGTTGAGTGGCTAGATGAGGACGAGTTGATCTGTCTGCAATTATCCTTCCAGGAAACGATGATGGTGAAAGAATGATGTCAGTCGTAACTATGGATGAAAACTTCATTTCACCGTTGTAAGATGATGTCCAGTGAATATTTTTGAATGAAACATAATTCATAGGACCATAATAAACATATTCAATATAGCACAAGAGTTGGTCACATAATTTGTCAATCTAGTCTTTTTAAATCCTTTATATTAACTCGTGGTGTCTGCGGCCGACCGACCGACCTTGCTTGCTTGCTTGCTTGCTTGTCGCCAAAACTTTTGATCGATTTTTAACCCACTTGCTCGCAAGATAGCGAGCTGAAATTTTGCAGGCAGTTTCGTACCGATGATAAAAACAATGTATCAAAATTTCAGATCGATCGCATGTACCGTAATTAAATTATTGATTTTTTAGATTATTTTATTTATTCCTATGTATCATGCTATTTTTTGAGATAGAGCGTCGCGGTGCGTATTATATTGAACAACCTTTCTGTCGCGCAATAAGGTGCGTATTTTATTGACAGCTCTTTTTATAAACATATTCCTGATCGGTGCGCATTATATTAAACATGTTTTACGACACAACTGCAATTTTGTATTTCTGGATGGTCTGGCGCTGCGTATTATAATGAACATTCTTTTAAATTACTTCTCGTACATAAAGGATTTATAGTCAAAAACTTGGTTTTTTACGGGTTTTTCTTATTTAAAAAATCCTTTATATTAACTCGTGGTGTCTGCGGCCGACCTTGCTTGCTTGCTTGTCGCCAAAACTTTTGATCGATTTTTAACCCACTTGCTCGCAAGATAGCGAGCTGAAATTTTGCAGGCAGTTTCGTACCGATGATAAAAACAATGTATCAAAATTTCAGATCGATCGCATGTACCGTAATTAAATTATTGATTTTTTAGATTATTTTATTTATTCCTATGTATCATGCTATTTTTTGAGATAGAGCGTCGCGGTGCGTATTATATTGAACAACCTTTCTGTCGCGCAATAAGGTGCGTATTTTACTGACAGCACTTTTTATAAACCTATTCCTGATCGGTGCGCATTATATTAAACACGTTTTACGACACAACTGCAATTTTGTATTTTTGGATGGTCTTGCGCTGCGTGTTATAATGAACATTCTTTTAGTTACGTCTCATACGTAAAGGATTTATAGTCAAAAACTTGGTTTTTTACGGGTTGTTTTTATTTTAAAGTCAAATTGTTTTGTTTTCTTTGCATTATTTAATCTCTGGGTGAGTTCAAGTGTTCGCTAATCTACTTATTATCCTGCGTCAATAGATTGCATAATCGGAAGATTATCTAAAACTTAACCTCATTCATTGTAAATGAAAAGTTAGCAGAGAAATTATGTGTATTATACAATTGTCAAGTGTAATTTTGCAATTTTTCTTTTCAAATTTGATCTAGATTGAGTTACTATTTCATTGAATAATAATAATAATAATAAATTGATTATTTATATAGCGTTGTATCCCAGTAAGGAACTGGGCTCACAGCGCTTTACATGAAAGAAATAACATACTTATAAGTATTAAATTAACATTCATATCACAACAAACACACACAATTACAATACATTATACATAAGCTACGTTAATCATTTACAAGAAATGTTGTTTCATCAATTTTTAAAAATAAATTTTGAAAAGATGTGTCTTAAGTGCAGTCTTGAAGGACTTGGTTGTTTGAATACCACGTATGTGTAATGGTAGAGAATTCCTTTGTTTGGCTGCACAAAAAGAGAACGACCTTTCACCAAACGTTTTGGTGCGTGTCGTAGGAACAGAGAGAACGCGTGTGTCTGCAGAAGATCTTAGCTTGCGAGTGGGTGAGTAGACCGACAAAAGTTCAGTAAGATACGATGGGCATGAGTCCGAAAAGAAATTGTGACAGAGAACGGCCAGTTTGTAATCAATACGGGCTTGTATAGGCAGCCAATGAAGTGAGCGAAGAAGTGGAGTAACATGGGTCATGTTTTTTTGCCTTGAGCACCAGTCTGGCAGCTGAATTTTGAACTTTCTGTAGTCTTTCAATGCATTGTTTTGGCACACCTGACAGAAGAGAATTGCAGTAATCCATACGAGCCAGTACAAGAGCACAGACTAGTGTTTTTGTGGCACTAACTGTTAAGTAATAACTGTGACAACTGTTGCCAATTAACTATTCTACTATTAAAGTCATTTTAATAATATGATAGTTCTTTTAAGTGGGGGTGTACGGGATTTCGGCTCCAGCTCGGCAAATCCGGAATCCGGCTATTAAAAAAAAATCCGGCTCTGGCTTCGACTCCGGCAGGTTTCACTTTATAAATCCGGCTGGTAGATTCCTAATTTATATATATATTCATAATGGCTCCGGCAAATCAGGAATCCGGCAATTTTAAAGAAATCTGATTTCGGCGCCAGCCGGATTTCACTTCATAAATCCGGCCAAATTCAGCTCCGGCCGGATTTCAAAATTTTGAATCTGGTACATCCTTACTTTTAATTGGAAAGTTTATATTTTAATACAGTTTAATGGTGAAGTGTAATTTAAGTATTAAATTAAATAGTTGTTAATTAAATATTTTTTTCGAAAGTGTGACGTACTTTAGGGGGGGGGGTTCCAGAGATTTGTGACAGTTTGTGACAGGGGGGTCAAAATAGCGTGACGTACTTTATGGACGGCCCCTAAACCATGAAAGTAAAAGTATTTTAAAGCATACGTTCCTATTACAAAACTCTGTATGAAGTAAAGAATTAAAGAGTTCAAGACAAACATAGTGGACTAAATTACATAGCAATATTTGAGTTTGGTTTTTAAGAATAATTTTTATTTGTTAGCAACGTCACGTCCTATGTTTATTCCATGGACTTTCTGATTAGTAATTTATTTAATTCCATTAAAACTTACACGAATTATTTATACCATACACTCTTATCTCATGAAATTTAAAAACACAATGAATTGCTTTATACGAGCCTATAGTACAGGGGTCGGGAAACTTTTGGTCTGAGAGAGCCATAAACACCACATATTTTGTCTGAGAGAGCCATAAACACAACATATTTTGAAAAAGTAATTCTGTGAGAGCCATACGTTATGTTTAACACTAAAAATTCAAGTAAATGTGTACATTTTTTGTAATTTAAACACTAATTTTTTAAAAAACGTAAAAAAACAAGTTTTTCACTATAAATCCTTTATGTACGAGACGTAACTAAAAGAATGTTCATTATAATACGCAGCGCCAGACCATCCAGAAATACAAAATTGCAGTTGTGTCGTAAAACATGTTTAATATAATGCGCACCGATCAGGAATATGTTTATAAAAAGAGTTGTCAATAAAATACGCACCTTATTGCGCGACAGAAAGGTAGTTCAATATAATACGCACCGCGACGCTCTATCTCAAAAAATAGCATGATACATAGGAATAAATAAAATAATCTAAAAAATCAATAATTTAATTACGGTACATGCGATCGATCTGAAATTTTGATACATTGTTTTTATCATCGGTACGAAACTGCCTGCAAAATTTCAGCTCGCTAGCTTGCGAGCAAGTGGGTTAAAAATCGATCAAAAGTTTTGGCGACAAGGCAGCAGCGGCGGTCGGCCGCAGACACCACGAGTTAATATAAAGGATTTAATAAGAAAAACCCGTAAAAAACCAAGTTTTTGACTATAAATCCTTTATGTACGAGAAGTAACTAAAAGAATGTTCATTATAATACGCAGCGCCAGACCATCCAGAAATACAAAATTGCAGTTGTGTCGTAAAACATGTTTAATATAATGCGCACCGATCAGGAATATGTTTATAAAAAGAGCTGTCAATAAAATACGCACCTTATTGCGCGACAGAAAGGTTGTTCAATATAATACGCACCGCGACGCTCTATCTCAAAAAATAGCATGATACATAGGAATAAATAAAATAATCTAAAAAATCAATAATTTAATTACGGTACATGCGATCGATCTGAAATTTTGATACATTGTTTTTATCATCGGTACGAAACTGCCTGCAAAATTTCAGCTCGCTAGCTTACGAGCAAGTGGGTTAAAAATCGATCAAAAGTTTTGGCGACAAGCGGGCGGTCGGTCGGTCGGTCGGCCGCAGACACCACGAGTTAATATAAAGGATTTAATAAGAAAAACCCGTAAAAAACCAAGTTTTTGACTATAAATCCTTTATGTACGAGAAGTAATTAAAAGAATGTTCATTATAATACGCAGCGCCAGACCATCCAGAAATACAAAATTGCAGTTGTGTCGTAAAACATGTTTAATATAATGCGCACCGATCAGGAATATGTTTATAAAAAGAGCTGTCAATAAAATACGCACCTTATTGCGCGACAGAAAGGTTGTTCAATATAATACGCACCGCGACGCTCTATCTCAAAAAATAGCATGATACATAGGAATAAATAAAATAATCTAAAAAATCAATAATTTAATTACGGTACATGCGATCGATCTGAAATTTTGATACATTGTTTTTATCATCGGTACGAAACTGCCTGCAAAATTTCAGCTCGCTATGCTTACGAGCAAGTGGGTTAAAAATCGATCAAAAGTTTTGGCGACAAGGCGCGGCGGTCGGTCGGTCGGGCGGCCGCAGACACCACGAGTTAATATAAAGGATTTAATAAGAAAAACCCGTAAAAAACCAAGTTTTTGACTATAAATCCTTTATGTACGAGAAGTAACTAAAAGAATGTTCATTATAATACGCAGCGCCAGACCATCCAGAAATACAAAATTGCAGTTGTGTCGTAAAACATGTTTAATATAATGCGCACCGATCAGGAATATGTTTATAAAAAGTGCTGTCAATAAAATACGCACCTTATTGCGCGACAGAAAGGTTGTTCAATATAATACGCACCGCGACGCTCTATCTCAAAAAATGCATGATACATAGGAATAAATAAAATAATCTAAAAAATCAATAATTTAATTACGGTACATGCGATCGATCTGAAATTTTGATACATTGTTTTTATTATCGGTACGAAACTGCCTGCAAAATTTCAGCTCGCTATCTTACGAGCAAGTGGGTTAAAAATCGCTCAAAAGTTTTGGCGACAAGGCGGGCGGTCGGTCGGTCGGTCGGGCGGCCGCAGACACCACGAGTTAATATAAAGGATTTAAAAATACATTAATTCTGTCTCTGAATTATTTTTAATAAAATCGTTATGCTGTTTTTTTTATTATGCAATTAATATGTAGATAAAATTAGTCTGAATAAACGTTTTTTAAAAATATAAACGAACATTTGTCTAAGAGCCAGATGCAGCTATCAATAGAGCCATATTTGGCTCGCGAGCCATGGTTTCCCGACACCTGCTATAGTATAATAGAGTTAACGAGGCTAGTTAAGTTCTTCCCACTTACTTTTAAAATTGACGACGTTTTAAAGGCATTGTGTGTGTGTAAAAATAATAACATAATAGTATGTAATGACTTTTCCCCCCAAGTGCCATGAAATGTAAAATAACTTATGCGACGTTTGGGTGACTCGAATATATTAGTTACATTGAAGAGAATAACAGCTATCGAGTTGGAGTGAAGAGGAGACAGACCTAAGACTGGCTCGGGAGAAGTGGCGCTATGGTCCCGCCTCCATTTTATTTTTAACTATGCCTTTTTCATTCTTTTATCTAAAATCTAGTCATATTCTGAGTAATATAAGCACTGATAGAATTTTTAAAAAACCTTAATTATAAACAAAGAAAAGCAAAGCGGTATCTTTGACCCAGTTTGAGACCAACTGATCGTTAGAAATAGATTAGTAGAGGAAGTATTCATTGGCATCAGAAAGTGACGTCGTGTTTTAAGTTGGCGCGCGAGGCTTGCAACGTGCGTGTTATACAGCCCACACTCTCGTGTATTCTATTACGCCATAACATAGTACAGTAATAACTTTGAGGTGCTCAAGGGTTAGTCTCCCGCAGTGTTCAAGTTTAAAATATTTAATTAATAAATCAGTTGATGAAATATATTTCAAGAGAAAGACTTTTACAAGTCTACACTTACAAAGTTTATTATGTATAGAGTATAATTTAATCATTAATTTGATATTTTAAATCGGCATTTTTATTTGTTACTTTAACTTTATTTTTCTCTGATCTTACGTTTATTTAAGCATTACGAAAAGGTAATCTGAAATTTCACCCTTTCTTTGAATGATTTAGGCTTTGCTTCCACCCCCCCCCCTTTTTTTTCCACACCTAAAATCCATCCCTAATAATATATATATATTATATATATATATATATATATTAAAGTAATCACTGCTATAACTGTAGGGCCTATTATTTTTGTGCTCTACGCGGTATGTCTGAGCCTAGAAATATTTATTTTTATAAATGTGAATAGTTATATCATACTTCAACTACAGCTATTTTAATTAGGACTACAATAGAAATTAGTGTAGTTTGATATTTTTTTATAGTGTCTTAATTTTTATGTTGAGGCTACTACAAGTCTTACGGACTAACCAAATGTATTGAGATATATTTAATTTAATTATCGCCATGGCCATGGGTGTGATTGTAATAATAAAGCGACAAACGTGACAAGCATTTCACGTGTTAGTGTTTGTTGAGGCAAAGGCAAAGGCGTTTTCGGACGATTTCATTTTTTTTTCTGAGTTAGTAAATTTAATGACAGGAAACATATTTTCAAGTTTTATTAAAATGAAACGATTGGATTTTGATATATTGTGTAAATGAATCTATAGAAGATTGGGAGTGAAATGTAATGTGGAAGTTTCCCACATAATCGTTATTAGCCTCTCGTTGACCTTGATTTCCATGACTGGTGGACAGTGGAATGAACATTTGTTTACATCCGGGGAAGTATTATCTATGACAGTATATACCATAAATATACATTCCACTATACTGAAGGAAACGTATGAGGCCGACAGGTGAACTACGTTATTTGACCTGATTTTTATACAATTTGTTTAAAATAATTTCTGAGATGAGGTATGGTGTTAAAGAGAGGATTCGATCATTTCAATTTTAAATAATAAGTGTGAAAATCATTTTTTTAAGTAGCCTAGCCTACGTCTATGTACTTAGATTTAATTTTAGATAAATTTATTTATTAAATTAAAAAGTCAAAGCATCTGTCTTAAATTAAGACTCTTAATTATGACACAGTATTAGTAGGACTTATGATTATGGCCTATGCCTATAGCCCTATGGCTATGGCTTATACTTATGGCATAGTGCCGCATAGGCTGTGGACATTTTCTAATTTTCTTAACTAAGATGCCGATGCTGTTTCATTGGGGCCATTGCCATGATTTAGTATTGGTAATTAGTAATTGGGTCTAATTAAATGTTAGTTAGGTAACTTACAGTTACAGGTTACTATGGACATAATATTCTTCTATTGACATTTCAGAAGTGTCAGTGACAGTGGTTTTGACATAAAATAGAGATTACAATATCTATAATTATTATTATTAAATGATAATTAAATTATGACAGATTATGATGATCATGTAATGTAGGAATGTTTGTAACTTGTAATAGACTAAAAACTTAAAAATAAATAGATTATTAAAATTTAAATGCAAAGTCAAAGTGTGTTGGTAAAATTTTACAATACATACTAAAATTTTAGTCTAAATGTCTTAAACTTAAACCTCAAACTAAGACCATCTATATAGTACTACTATACTATACTATTGACTACTGTTTTTGGCATTGCTTTCTAAATCTAAATCAAATACTTAATTTTAATACTAATACTAATAATAGTATAATAATTAATAAGATATACTTGAATTATAATGAATACATTTTATACTTATACAATATACATGTGATTTAGAAATGTCAAAGTCAAATTACAATTAAAATTACCAGGAGTAATTAAATTTTACATTTTTTTAGGGTAATACAATTTAGAAATGTAAATTTAGGATTAGGGTAGTCTGGTATTAGTGGCATTCTGGTGATGAACTTAAATAATGGAACTAGATTATAATTTAATTATAATTAATTAAATTAATTATACATGTGTAATTTGAGGAGCCCTCTTACCCTATCAATTAACCTTTTCACTGATAAATGAATCACCAGCATGTCCAAATTAAATGCATAAAATTGTTTAGTTTGCTTTTATTTAAAAGTGACATGGTCATGTTCATAGTTTCAGTGAAATTTCTTAATTTCCCTATCAATATCCATAGTCTATAGTCATATTTCCAATATTTTTGTGAGTTAAGGATATTGAGTTTAACATCTAACATAACTGTTCTGGGTTACAGAGGGCCAGAAGACAGAGGGTTTGAAACCCCTAAATTACATCTTATGTCTTTCAAAATTATCCTTGTGAAAAGTTAAAAAAAATATTATTAGGAAATAAAAACCAGGAGTACTACAACAGCTTTTTAAATGTCATAAATAAGTTCCCCAGGCAACTTGAATAATTAATTTCTTATTTTAAGTCACTAGGTTAGGGGTGTGAATTTTATTTCAAAATATGATTACCTGAATTTTGGATAAAAACACGACATCCATAAATGACGTCACATGATTTAGTCAGATTTTTACCTCCCCCCTTGTCACACTTTGTCACAAAAGCTTAGACCCCCCTCCAATATTACATCACAAAGCTTTGCAACCGTATTTTCTAATTAAAAATTAGCATGTTGAAAATTACTTTTTTGTCATTTAACTATGTTTTTAGAGTAAGACTGCACTTTTTTAGAGTAACACGTGTGAAGCCATTGAAAATGTCACTAAATAAATTGAAAACAATCAAATATTTAAGTGGAACTTTTATTTAAAGTATCGCATTTTGAACACCCCCCCCTCCCTCGTCACACATCATCACAAATGCTCGACCCCCCTCCTCCGCCCTAGGCACGTGACGTCATATATGGACGGGCCCTTAGCTATATAACTATCTTATCTATTAAAGACACTCCTTCTAAACAGACGATTATTTGCGTCCTAGGCTTATCCAGTTTAAACAATTTTAATATTTTTAAGTAATTTAAACTTCATACATATACATACATAATTTTATTCATATAAAAATTATATAAATCTACGCTTAGTTTTAATTCAGCCATAACAATGCCCATTTAATTTTTAAAAAAACCATTGTCATTGATTAAATATGGACTTATGTATGAATTATTTGAGTTAAATAAGTGAGAGCCTTATTTACAGTTGTTCAATTATGGGCTAACAATATTTTTTGTTTTGTTTTTTGCAACATTTTTATGGGATTCAAGCCAAACCTTAGTTTAGAAATATTAACATGGGGAAAATATCTTAGCCCAACTTATCCATATTACAGTTATAATCTGCAATGAATTGCAGTTGATTTTTATTTATTGCGAATGCAAGTGATATTTTCCATACAAAGTCACTCAAAGTGGTTTCTGAAAAGTAAGTCTGTCTGGATAAAATTGATGTTACATATATCAGCCTTTTTCTGACTTGTGTGATAATGTTTAATGCTGCTCCTTACAGTGCAAGTGACTTTTTAAAAACTAATTTAAATTTAATTTCAAAATGTAATTTTTTTTAAAACTAAGAAATTCTTGTTTTACAAAATTCTTTTTTAAAGTTTTGCCTCCAATATTATATTATTATCTTATAATCACACAGACATCCAGTATTTGCCACCTCTTAAATTTTGGCCTCCAATATTATATTATTATCTTATAATCACACAGACATCCAGTATTTGCCACTGCTAATGGTTTTCAGATTAAAATTAATTGTTTCATGTCAATGTCATCAGCTTTGGGTTAAATAAATTTGAAGAACCAACATTGAAATTAAAATTTTAAATTACAATTTTTTTTATAATAAATACTTGAGGTTTTCAAGTTTTTTTTTCATGGTGCTGAGTGGCATTAGGTTTATGTTATGCTATCAGAGTATCTGTAAAATGATACAGGTAAATTCATTCTTATTACTGAATTAGTGAATCAAATAATTATTAAAAACATTTACTTAGATATTCAAGTGATTTATAAATTACTATCAGATTTTTATTTAAATACATTGCCATTGCATTAATTATATCAAAGTCTACGTGATCTGTTACAAGATGAGACCATTTCTGTTCCCTGCTTCTAGCAATGAAACAAATCTTACTTAATTATCCATGTATGCTTCTATAAAAAATTCTACATGCTATAAAAAATTCTACATGTTTCTATATCAGTTGTTCTTACTTAATAAGCCATGTTCTCATGAATACAATTGTCTTCTGTGTCATGAATATCCATTAAACTGGTTTTTCCTTTTTTTTTCTTTCTAATATTATTTAAATTTTTTTTTGCTTTTTAAATTAAATTACATGTCATTCTATTATATTTCAGATCCGAGACTGAATATTTAATTCCAAACTTACAAATGTCCGTTAGCAGGAATCCTTCCTCTGTTGCACTATGGACAAAATATTAACATAAAGGGTTAAGCTCATTTGAACTACTATTATGGATCGTTGTTCAGTTGAAACCTAAGCATCTGTCTTTGATGCACCAAGTTTAGATTCAGTCAATTGCCAGCATCAGGCCATACAAACCTACAAGAAGCGTGCAGATAATCCCCAGGTCTGTGGTGTCAACATCCAAGCCAACCATGGAGTGGAACATGATGGAGCCCGTGGGGGCGGCCTACGTCCTCGGGCACATTGTCGACGATGTCTATACCCCAAGTGATGATTGCGAAGGTAAGGAATATGCTTTTCTGTGGTGGTGTATGTGTTAAGGCTGGGGGCAAGGGCCATTAAACTTTCTGCTTAAGAGGAGCCTCTTTAATATATCTAACATTTACAGCACAGATTTCTGAATTTCAATCATTTTCACCTCCCTCACAAAGAATTTCCAACACCCTCACAATGAATTTCCAACACCCTCACAATTTGAAAAATATATCTATAAATATGCAAATCAACCTGCACCCTCTACATGGACTTCACACCCCGAGGGGTGCTCCTCGTTGAGAACCCCTGGTCTATGGTTTTGCTGGTTTTAGCCTTTGTTAGACTTTTTCAATGGTGGCCAAACCGCGGCTCACGAGCAGCATGCGGTTCTTCTGTGTTCACATTGCGGCTCGCGTACAATTGATGAAAGATATGTTAGAATGATTACTGTAAGATTTCTAAGCAAGTTTTAGGGACCCATAGTGCTTTCTTTAATGCCGCTCTCAACAATATTTTGTACATCTTAAAATGGCTTTCATGTACTACAGGTTTGGCCACCCCCTGGAATATTCATTTCATTTGCTTTTTTACAGTTATCATCAATCTGTTGTGCTACAGCCTATTTAGGGCATCGTCCTGCTCAGACACTCTCCCTTAGCAACTGTAGTTGAATTCTAGATATGTATAACGCTGAAAGATGTTCACCTCGACTATCCCCTCCTTTAACTTCGTGGTGGCGCATCTATCTAATATTTTAATCAACACAGCGCAGCAGTTAAGAATTTCCTTGCAGCTAAATTTTGAGGGTTTATGGGTGTTTGAAGCAATCTTCCCTTTAAGCTGCTCGGCTGCTCAGATATCTGATGACGCCGCGCAGTAGTTTAAAATTACTGCGCATCAAATTTTTATAAAAATATCATATCTGTCTTTGGGGGTGCACAATTTTTCCCCCAAAAATGGATGCTGTGGGAATTTACACACGAGTTCGTTATTTTGGCATACGGCAACGAACGTTAGAGGGAAACATTTTTCACTTCTGCTAACTTGAACGATTCATGATTTCATACTTGTCTTTAAAGTGTTAATTTTAGTTCAAAATTGGGCGTTGGATTTGATGTATTTTTTAAAATAAAGTTTAATCTCATTATTATTTCTAAATCATGCTGCTTTATCTTGACTCTTTGTAATGAGTTCACATACTTCACAAACAAACTTTCATTTATCCGGAAAGTTTTCATTGTTAATATTTGTTAAAATGTATTACCCATTTGATAAAGGGATGGTTTGTTGCCTTACATGCCAACAATAAAACCTCCCCACAAGCCTTCTTTTTCCCATACTTTTTTGCCTCATGTTTTCTGAACAGTATCAATTATGAATATTTTAATTTCCCACTCCGTATATTCATAGCATAATTAATAAATACTTTCAATTGCATTTTGTGGGGCGGGGGTGGTGCTTCTTTCCAATTCATTCTTTTAAAGTACATTTGGTGATGCCATTTAATGCCCTGAACTCCTCGGCTAAGTGTTTAGCTCAGTTGGCTATATTTGAGCTTTTTTTCTGAAACAAGCCGTCAGTGTGTGACAATCTGTCGCTTGCTTTTTAGAAATGTGTTAAAATACGTCAAAAAGATGCATATTTTTTTATTGTAGATTTCTTTCGGAATGGGAGAATTTCCATGAAAGTCTTATTTCCTTTCAAATCGTGTGCGATCCTGGGAAAGAAATCGTTATCTTGTGGAAACTCTGGCCCTTGCCCTAAGCCGGCCCTGGTCCTAGCCCTAGCCCTAAGCCAGCCCTGGTCCTAGCCCTAGCCCTCTGCCGGCCCTGGTCCTAGCCCTAGCCCGCCCCTGCTCACTCTGTTATTACGTCATAGTTTAGCTAAAACTTAAAGCAAGAAATTTTCAGCACCGCCACCCCCACCCCGTCCCTCCACCCCGTCCCTCCACCCCGTCACTCCACCCCGTCCACCACCCCGTCCCCCACCCCGCCCCACCCCGTCCCTCCACCCCGTCCCCCACCCCGTCCCCCACCCCGTCCCTCCACCCCGTCCCTCCACCCCGTCCCTCCACCCTGTCCCTCCACCCCGTCCCCCACCCCGTCCCCCACCCCGTCCCTCCACCCCTTTTTAGTGTTTTCGTTTTAATTCAAAACCTCAGGCAGGTCAGATGACATCCTTGACACACTTTATTTACACCCAAGGCCTTCGTCTGGTTATACAACATTGATTATTGTTGAGTTAATTATCCACAAACTAAACACAGTTTCTTCACAGTGGGCTTAAAAAATTGTTAAATGACATTTTTACGTAACCATCTCAAAAAGTAAAATAGATTATTTAAAAAAAATTATCTTATTTTAGCCGAGTCCCTCCATCCCCTCTAATATATTTTTAAATCTTCATTGATGACGTCAACGATAAATGACATTTTTTCTTGGGGATGATTTATATTTTTTTAGCTGCCTTTTCATACTCTTACGTAAAGCGAGTTTTAAACATATTGTTTTTAAAGATATTTCTCTTGCCCCCCCCCTTTTTTTCCCCCCTTCTCTCTTTCATTCAATGAAATATGTTTCCCAACTCACATCCTTCATCTTCAATTTAAAAAAAAATGTTCTTGCTTAGTATTGTCTGTTGATGAAGGTATTGCACTAAAACATCATAAATCATATTGTTATGATTGCTTGCCTGGTTTTTTTAAAAATATTAAATTTGGGTTGGGGGTCAGTTGGAGGTACCGGTTTAACCAAGCGTACCGGTATTTTAAACCAACACGTACCGGTATTTTAAACCAACACATACCGGTATTTTAAACAAACACGTACCGGTATTTTAAACAAACACGTACTTTATTTTAAACAAACACGTACCGGTATTTTAAACCAACTCGTACCGGTATTTTAAACAAACACGTACCGGTATTTTAAACCAAAATCTATCGTTATTTTAAACCAACTCGTACTTGTATTTTAAACCAACACGTACTTGTATTTTAAACAAACACGTACCGGTATTTTAAACCAACTCGTACCGGTATTTTAAACAAACACGTACCGGTATTTTAAACCAACTCGTACTTGTTTTTTAAACCAACTCGTACTTGTATTTTAAACCAACTCGTACTTGTATTTTAAACCAACACGTACTTGTATTTTAAACCAACACGTACCGGTATTTTAAACCAACTCGTACTTGTATTTTAAACCAACGAGTACCGGTATTTTAAACAAACACGTACTTGTATTTTAAACCAACACGTACTTGTATTTTAAACCAACAAGTACTTGTATTTTAAACCAACACGTACTTGTATTTTAAACCAACATGTACTTGTATTTTAAACCAACACGTACTTGTATTTTAAACAAACACGTACTTGTATTTTAAACCAACACGTACCGGTATTTTAAACCAACACGTACCGGTATTTTAAACAAACACGTACCGGTATTTTAAACAAACACGTACCGGTATTTTAAACAAACACGTACCGGTATTTTAAACAAACACGTACCGGTATTTTAAACAAACACGTACCGGTATTTTAAACAAACACGTACCGGTATTTTAAACAAACACGTACCGGTATTTTAAACAAACACGTACCGGTATTTTAAACAAACACGTACCGGTATTTTAAACAAACACGTACCGGTATTTTAAACAAACACGTACTTGTATTTTAAACAAACACGTACCGGTATTTTAAACAAACACGTACCGGTATTTTAAACCAACTCGTATCTCGTTTCACAATTTTGTTTTTCACTTAGTGATGCATTTCTCCTCATGTTATTTGGAACAGCGTGGAGTTATTTCGATATGGTTCAAGTTCAGCTAAGAATAGTCCCTTACTAGACTCCGTCTGACCAATCTTGTCATCTTGGAAATTCAAGGGCGCACATGAAAATTATGCAACCACTTGTCCTAAATTGCACTTTTACTCGCAGCGAGAGATTAAAGTTATTTGAAATATACCATGCATTATTACTCTGGCTGTTATCGATTAATTTAAATTTAATCGTTAACTTTTGAAAAATTATCGATTAATTAATAGATAATTTCGATTAAAGCCAAAAATAGAAATTTATGATGTCATTAAACTGAACATTTCAAGGGAAGTAACAAAAACAGGTAATTGACTTTTAAATTTTTTAAATTGAGTTATTTCCCCTGTTTCCCTGCGCTGGTAGTGTCAGCCATGTTTACCACGTTTTTATTTACTTGCTTTCGTTCCTGTCTGTCCACAATTTTTTTAAATTATCTGCAGGTCCACATAAATTAATAAAAATAAATTTTAATATTACGCGGGAGATGTTTGTACGTAAAAAAATATATATAAATTAAATTATTATTAATAATTAATTATTTATTACTAAATTTAAAAAAAAATATTATAAATATTTTCTTAAATTTTAATTGAATTTTTATCTATTAAAATTATTTTAATCGATATTTAATCGATAAAATTTTTAACGATTAATCGAGAAATTAATCGATAATTTCCGCAGCCCTTTTGCAGACAGAAAAGGAATAAAAACACAACTTGTTTTTGTTATAAAAATGTTTTTGCGTATCCAATGCTAAGCTGCCTTAACTGTAATTACGGATTTTATTTACGCCCACCCAGTTAAAGTTAACAACTGAAAATATTGAGATTTAAGTAGAAATGCAAGTCTAGACATAAACAATGGATAAGCGTAGGACGCAATACATTTGTATAGAAAAAGCGTCTTTAACAGATAAGATAACACAAGATAAGATAACACAAGATAAGATAACACAAGATAAGATAACACAAGATAAGATAACACAAGATAAGATAAGAGCCACTTGTAGGATACTTACAGCATCACCTTTAATGTGATCATTATTATTATTCACTTCGGATTTTGGGTACCATTAGATTCACTATGTGATTAAGTTCATTTTAGTGCAGTGTTTCTCAAATAGTGGGTGGCGACCCTTTTTTATAAAATCCATGTGACCCGCGACCCCCATGAAATTTATATAAGTCATTTTCAATAAAGTTTTTACAAAATAGAGCAAATTTGCAGTATTGTGCATATTTTTAGTCGACTGTTGGCGACCCCCAGAAAACCCGTTGCGACCCCCCTAAAAGGGGGTCGCGACCCACAGGTTAACCGCTGAGTTAAGTGATTTCAGCAGCCGACAGCTGTAAGGTCGTCGGAGCCATCATTTACTCTCTCTCACATTTATCTGAATTCTCGGTCATGTTATCGGCCCCACCCCCATGGTTACTGCCCCTATTTTCAACCGGACGAGATACTCTTCTAGGCACTGTGATTGAACCTTTTGCTGGGTAATAATTGTACGACTTCACTCAATACGGCTATATACATATCATTCTTTCAATACCGCTATATACATATAATTCACTCAATACCGCTATATACATATAATTCAGTCAATACCGCTATATACATATCATTCACTCAATACCGCTATATACATATAATTCACTCAATACCGCTATATACATATAATTCACTCAATACCGCTGTATACACAACCCGAGTCGAAAGACGGCCGCCCCACGCTCCGAGAGTTGGAGCGTTTCTAAACACCGGCATAGGGATCCTGCAACGAACGATTCTTCATGTAAGGCTTAAGTTAGGATATAAACTGAAATGAAATGTTTCAAAATGAGTGGCTTTTCAGTCGATAATAAACATTTTCTTTCTAGTTGCAATTATATTTCTAAGTTGTGGGCCATACCTCATAGGTAGTAAATGTTGAAACATTAGCATCTACCAGAACAATCGTCTGCGCTCTTATGTCGAACTCTTTTGTCGTCCGCTTTTGTGGCGTGTCACCAGTTTCATTATATATAGTCAAACAATGGCTACTATAAAAAAGTTCCAAATAAGAACTGTGTCGTTCATCCAACCACATATTCCAGTTACTTGACCACCCCCCCCCACACACACAAACAATCAAGTAACACAGGCATTTTAAATTATGTATCTTGATAATTAAATTTCCGTAAAAACGAAAGAAAATTTTGCGCACCAAATCAAATGCGATTGCGGAATTTTTTTTAAAGAAACTCATTTCGTGCACTTATACGCATCTAGGTCATTTATAGTAACTTTACTTTTACTGAATGTAAATTATCGTAGACCTAATCAAATGAAATATTTTGATTAAAGCAAACAGTACATGAAAATGTGACCTATTGCTTAATAAAATGTGAGAGATTTTTCTCCCCTCCCGCCGCGAATTCCCAGGCCCCTGGCATCTCGTCTGCTCGTGTGGTGTGGTATTGGACAGCCGACACGTGCCTCTGGAAACCGTGGAGCCGTGATTCGGCGGGTCATTGATTATTTGAACGGTTTACTCTCTCAAGCAGGGTTGCCAGATTGGCCTTTTTAAGGCCAAATTCTCAAAATGTGGCCTTTTTGAGATGGTTTGGCTTCAAATATTTTTGGGTCTTTTTTGGCTTTATTTCTTGGAAAAAAAAATATATAATATGTATACAAAGATTATCTTAAATTTAAAAAAAAGCCATAAGTCAGTTAGAGCCAGGGCTGAGCTTTTACTCACAAATAAAAAAAAACTGTTAGGACTTCGTCGTGTCACCAAGACTGCTTGATGACTCGACATCTGATACATTTTATAATACTGCAAATAGGAAAAGGATGACCTAGAGCATCTCTTTCAAATGTGTATGTTAGTAACACAATCTATTTATTATGTGAGTACAACCATACATAAGAATATTGTCATGCACACATTTATCAAACCTTTTCTCCTGTTTCAACCTTAATTTTCAATAGTTAACTAATTTTCAGCGTTATGGAAAATGAAATCACATGATTTTTGGCAGATTTTTCACTGTATTTTCAGCCGTCGTCACACTTAATAAAGAGCTAGATCACACTCCAATATGACGTCACAAAACAGCGCCGCCGCCCCCCCCCCAATAAAAGTATTTAATGTAATATTGTAACACGTGTAAAGCCATTTAAAACATAATTAAATAAATTGTAAGCAATAACATATTTATGTGGAGCTTTTATTTAGAGTTGCACATTTAATGTGACGTCACAGTTCTTCAAAGCCCCCTCACACGTCATACATCGTCACAAATCTGTGACCCCCTCCCGCCCCCTAGGTGCGTGACGTCATTTTTGTCGACTTTTTTCATATAAAATAAGTTTGGCTTATTTTTGGCCTTTTTTGGCCAACATTTTGGCTTTTTACCCAAATTATAATCTGGCAACCCTGTCCACAAGTCGCCATCTCTCACACACACACCACCACATCTCACCCACACATCACCATCTCTCACACACACACCGCCACATCTCACCCACACACCACCACCATCTCACACTCACACACCAACATCACCTCACTCACACACCATCACCTCACACACACACACCACCACATCACACACTCACCACCACCAACTCACACACTCACCACCACCACCAGCCGCTATTTTTACCCTTGCATTCTAAATGCATTGGTTTATTTCACGACTGCTGTGAGATCTGTTTTGATAGTGATATCTGCATTATACTTGGGTGTCTAACCATTACATTACTTCGAGCCATTTTGTTATTGTCGCTCTGGGGGCTCGGGTGACGGACTTCAGCCTACACCAGATTTCTGCAGCATGATCCAATCGATAGATTTCAAGGGAAAAAACACAAGAAAACTGGGTTAATCTCATTGATACTTATTAATTAAAAAAAATCATTGGTCATAAAATCAAAATTTATCAATTAAAAAAAAATTAACGTACATTTAAAATGATGCGAATCTTTTATAAACGTTTACCAAATGGAACAGAAATTATTATGAATCATACTTATTAAAAAAAAAGAAAATCCTACTATTGTTGATTGCATGTGTGAGACCGGTAGTCTTTATTTCATTGGTTTGACACTATATGTATCCATTGCAAAGTTTGTAATAATTTATTTTAAAAATTTTAATACCAAAAAGAAGAAACTAGTTGACCGGTGTAATACAAAAGCAATATTTGCAAAGAAAACGTTAAGTGAGAATCACGGTTTTTGTGTGTGCCGTTTTAACGAATTCCGTTCTAGCCGCGGGGCACAATTGCAAGTTTTTACATTGGTCCAGTCACGTGTCGCTGTGTCAAATCTGAATGGGTTGAGAGCGACCGTGAGTCAGGTCGACATCCGTGGCTTCGGCCCTTCATCACATGCTTTCCGCGCATGTACCCAGTGATAACTCGACCGGGGCGTGGTGTACGGGGTTGTTTTACAATACTTCCAACTTGAGAGGTAGAGGGAACAGCTATGTCACCGGCGCATGTAAACAACTTTGTTGTTAGGGAAAAATAATAATATCCTATATAATAAAAGGGTAAGTTCTGTCCGGTCATCGATAGCGATTGGTCCCTCAAACACATATGACTCCTACAGCCAATCATATTGAACACGTTTACGATGACGTTCAAAAACGAGTTATTTTTGGTGCAGTATTTCTTCCAAAACTTTATTTTGAGTTTTGCGCGTTGGGATTTATAGTCAAAAGCTCTGTTTTTACGAATTATTTATTTTAACTATAATGAATAATATTTTTGACGTGATGCACATGTATGCCGGTCGAGACGGCTGTTGGAGGGGAGTTACAACATGCAACCGTACGGTGGTGGAACGGCCTTGGACGGGCTTAGTTGCTCGTGTATATACATATATATATAGACAGTTTTCATAAATTTTTTTTAATTTACGCTTTTTGTTTCAAATCTAAATTACATTCCAGGTTGTTTCACTGTTTAACAAGTCATAAGTAATTTTATTTGAATGAATGTGTGTTTGAAAAATGAGTATTTTTTCAGCATGGAACGCAATATCGTATTTTACATTGATTTGTTTGGGGAAAATTGTTTTGTTTAACGAGTGATATATATATATCAATATACATAATTCCCGTTGTCTGTATGACTGTATGTATGGATGTAATTATAATGCTGTTAGGTGGCGCTGCGAAATTTGTAATGCTGTTAGGTGGCGCTACGAAATTTGTAATGCTGTTAGATGGCGCTGCGATCGACTTTGTTTTATAGGGCTGCACTAAAAATGTGTATTTTTTCAAAATTAATAGATTTCAGCTGAAATGTATTCATTTTGAAAACTTTCGTCATTTTTGATGGGTGATACGCTAGTATATATATATATATATATATATATATAAATTAATATATTAATTTCGATTAACTATATTTTTATAACGCATAAATAGATCCCCTTAAGGTGTGATTCATTATTTCGCAAAATTGGTTTCGTTGCGGTGATTGCATGGCTCCCAAATTTTGTGAAGTAACATAGCAAATTCGCACTTCTATGCACGAAATAAGGAAGAAAACCCTTTTTGTTTACGCATGGACGTCTAAATAAATAATAATAATACGAGGGAAACGTATGTAAGTAACAAAAAATATAAAATATTAATATATTGGGAAAAAATATATTAGAAATATTTTCTTAAATTTTAATCGAATTTTATTAGATCAAATTAATTTTAAACGATTAAAATTTTTTAACGATTAATCGATTAATTAATCGTTAATTTCCGCAGCCATAATATAATATACGTATTAAATATCTGACCCAAAAACAAAGTTTACTGAAAACGTATTGTGCTTGGGATTGTGCTGAATTTGCAACAAACAAGTACTTTAATTTTTTATATTCTATATTCTACTTGTGACCGACATTGATTCGTCTATAATAGTAATAGTTGATTTACTGAGAGGTTTACTATCATATATTTTCCATTCCAAGAGTCACATGACTGTCACGTAACGTTCTGCTATCGACTTCCGAGAAAGCGCGAGCGTCTCTGTTTACAGACAAGCCGCTCACGTGATATAATTATTGAATTCCCCATAGTCCCAGAATTTCGTTTTTGCCTGCAGGACTGTGTCCCTAGTTATGTTGAGATGGTGCGTTTCCCGGTCTGGTGTTTTTCAAGGTGACTATCGATCCATCTTTTGATGTCTGAAAAAAGAACAAAACGTGTTCTGGCGGCCACCTTTGATCACCCCTTCCCCCCCCCCATCTGCCCACTCAGCAAAAACTCTTGTCGCCAACCTTCACATTGGTGTGGCGCTTCGCCGAGAGACAAACAGTAGTTCTAAAATCCTAGACAACGATACCCGGGACCTCAACTGTGTGGAGTGCCGTTGGTGCCGGATCCACATACAAGCTACACAAGCTGTAGCTTAGCGCCCCCGCTTCTTGGCCCCCCCCCCTAAAAAAAAGTCAGATTGAGCAATTGTCATATTTGTCACAAGCATATGATATCTACACTTATAAAGGGCCCCATGTACCACAGATAGCTTAGGGCCTTACCAAGTCTAAATCCGGCACTGAGTGTTCCGATAATCTCTATGTTGTAGACTATAGTGGACCATCCATCTTAGGGCCTTACCAAGTCTAAATCCGGCACTGAGTGTTCCGATAAGCTCTATGTTGTACATTATAGTGGGACATCCATCTTAGGGCCTTACCAAGTGTAAATCCGGCACTGAGTGTTCCGATAATCTCTACGTTGTACATTATAGTGGACCATCCATCTTAGGGCCTTACCAAGTCTAAATCCAGCACTGAGTGTTCGATAATCTCTACGTGTACATTATAGTGGACCATCCATCTTAGGGCCTTACCAAGTCTAAATCCAGCACTGAGTGTTCCGATAAGCTCTACGTTGTACATTATAGTGGGACATCCATTCTGAGAAATAAGTAATGAAATCTCCAAGATTTAATTGGCAAAACTTTCAATGAACGATCAACGTGTTGACATTAATTTTATGTTAAAATTGTAGATAATTTATAAATGGATATCTTAAACATTTTACTTAAATTTTTTGTTAAAACGAGCAACAAAGCCCGTCCAAGGACGTTCCGCCACCGTTCGGTGGCATGTTGTAACTCCCCTCCAACAGACGTCTCGACCGGCATACATGTGCATCACGTCAAAAAGACTATTTATTATAGTTTAAATTTTAAATAAATAACTCGTAAAAACAGAGCTTTTGACTATAAATCCCAACGCGCATAACTCAAAATAAAGTCTTGGAAGAAATACTGACCAAAAATAACTTGTTTTGAACGTCCGCGTAAACTTGACATGGTTGGCTGTAGGAGTCATGTGTGTTTGAGAGACCAATCGCTATAGATCAGTGCTTCTCAAAGTGGTTGTCCGCGGACCGGTGCCGGTCCGTGTGCCATACGCCGCCGGTCCGCAGAAGTTATCAAAAAAGGACCGAAAAATATTGTCAGTGCAGGGAAAATAGTGCACCGGTCCCTGGTGCAATGGAAATAATTCATGCCGGTCCGCCATACTGAAAAAGTTTGAGAAGCACTGCTATAGATGACGGGACAGAACTTGGCCTTTTATTATATAGGATTGTTTATAATTTTTAAATGGATGTCTTAAACATTTTACTTAAATTTCAATTTTTAAAAAAATAATAAATAAATGTTTGTTTTTGTGAACCGCTTGAATAGATGTCAAAAAGATAAATCACCCAGCAGCAATTCGAGTACCATCGTCATATGAACCCATCACGCATCGAACGGAATATTAACGTTAAAGGTCATACAAGGAACTTGAGACTGGAATAATTTCTGTTTTATCCCCCCCCCCTTTTCATCCCAACTAACGTGACAGCGATGGCATGGAGCGTGCGGAACCATTCTCGAACGTTCTTGAACTTGAAATGTCTCGTGGGAGGGGGTGTTGGGGTGTGTATTTCACCGATGTTCAGCTAAATGTCTAATTCTAAGTCTTGTTAGATAGTTTATGATACACCATATTTTGTAGATAGATAGTTTTTAATTCTTCGATGTCTTCTCATTTGGTATTACTATTATTATTTTTATTATTATGATTATTGTATAAAGGAATAAATCAAGTGTAAATTGTTGTATAAAGGAATAAATCAAGTGTAAATTGTTGTATAAAGGAATAAATCAAGGGTAAATTGTTGTATAAAGGAATAAATCAAGTGTAAATTGTTGTATAAAGGAATAAATCAAGTGTAAATTGTTGTATAAAGGAATAAATCAAGTGTAAATTGTTGTATAAAGGAATAAATCAAGTGTAAATTGGCCAAATGTTCGTGCCGCCCTCACTTGAAATGACCTGTCGTAGTAATACTCTAACATCACGCGTACAGAAACACGACTGATTGGCGTAACATGTCTTCAGGTGGCCATGGGCTCTCTTTAATGTCACTGACGTCACTCACGCCCATGGGCAAGACAAGACCCTAATCACGCTTTTTTCAGGATTCCCTCGCCCCCCCCCCTTTCCACCCAAACATTGCCGCCCTTGAATCTCATCCTTTGTGGAGTGAAAAGTTGCAAGAAGCAGCGGATGATCTTAATGTTATATATCTGAGCTCTGGACGGAAACTGGATTGTGTTTTTGAAGTGTGTCTGTTATCTCATCAATAAACCGAATCATTGCAGTTTGGACCTTCTTTAGCTCTACGTCGGACTGAGACGATGGATAGCACGGAATTTCGCGATTTGTACAAAATGTGTGTTTATTAGCATTGAACTGATTGTTGTGGTGCTTTGTGCGTATTCGTCTGGCCTGATAATGTTCAGATTTAACCCGTGGTCTGAGAGCAGCTGCACGTGACGCCGACACCTCGCCGGTTGGCGTCTTTGACTCACAGTTTTACTTATGCACACGAAAAAGACACGTGTCCTTCTGGCAAATCCGCGTCCTTTGTCTTCTGGGGACACAAAAGTTCTTAAGACTCCATTGTTCCCTAGGGGGATTCGTTCCTACCCTGCTGGGGATGGCTTATTGACCTAAGGTCACAAAATGGTCAGCACCTCACAGTAACGTCAACGGTTCGCCTTTTACTTAGGTTCACGAAACATACACTATTGACCTAAGGTCACAAAATGGTCAGCACCTCACAGTAACGTCAACGGTTCGCCTTTTACTTAGGTTCACGAAACATACACGTGTCACGTTCTTAGAGGACACACATATTCTGAAGACTCTGACGTCCCCTGCTGTGGATGGCTGATTGACCTAACTCAGGTCACACAACGGTAAGTACCTTACGTAGGGGATCTCTAATGTTTTTATTAGAGCTTACTCGGCCACAAATTCCCTTCCAAGTCAGCGGAGGACTTTCGAAGCGTATCATTTATACTGTGGCTCGATCCCACGCCCATCAGCTTTGTGAGGCGAGCGCACTCCTGACTTCGCTATCCAGCCGCCTATATATATTTTTATGTATTTATTTTAAAAAATGTAAATGGTGGATATTGAAAGGAACGGTTGTATTTTAGGGGTTGGGGGTGGGGGGGGGTTTGGGGATACCTGCCCCTCTCCCATCTTACTAGCATGCGCTAAGAGATTGTGGGGGTGAGGGAGCTGCGTTACCGGAGCGCTCCCACCCCCCCCTGCCATCTCTGTCCATTCAGGAGTATTACTTCCAGGTTATAAATGTGAATTTTCGTTTACGTATTACTTCCCTTTAATTTCCATTTGTGTGCATGGCATTTTCCTATTTATAAAGTTAAACTTGCCAACAGAAAAGCATATTTATATGTGGTGCAAAGGAAAGGTTTGTTGGAAGCTCTGGTAGACATGTGAAGGCAACCTTGTTGGTGCATCAATAGAACTTGACCTCGGTCAATAGAACTTGACCTCGGTCAATAGAACTTGACCTCGGTCAATAGAACTTGACCTCGGTCAATAGAACTTGACCTGGGTATCTAGCACTTAACGAGTTTAACGAAAATGACCTTCTGCCCCCCACCCCCTCCCCATTACAGAATAATAATTTTCGTATCGTCAAGGGTTTAATTTGCTTAAGGTCAGAGTGACCTAGCTCAGCTGGTGATATAAGCGGTGAAGGTTTAAGAAATTGTTATATGGATAATTGCGATTGAATTCAACAATCTCATGCATATGTTGATACCCCACCCTGGAGTAAGGGGGGGGGGAAGGCGTAACTGATGCCAGCATAGGAGTTATAATATCCTTGTGACTGCTTTTACAATCTTTACAGTCCTGAAAAATAAACTGAAACATTTAATATATTGGGGTAAATAAATTTTAAAAAGCGTATTCGGATGTGCGCAGAGGACCCAAGGAGAAAAAATGATGAATCTTGTGTTGGGTCAGGCTGAAAGAGCAGGACAGAGCGTGGAACTTGTAATAATTTAAGCTAAATAAAAAAAAACCGTAAAAAACCAAGTTTATGACTATAAATCCTTTACGTATGAGAAGTAACTAAAAGAATGTTCATTATAATACGCAGCGCAAGACCATCCAAAAATACAAAACAGTTTATGTTTATAAAAAGTGTTAGTAATAAAATACGCACCTTATTGCGCGACAGGAAAGGTCGTTCAATATAATACGCACCGCGACACTATGGCAAAAACATTTAACATGATACATAGAGATACAATAAAATAATCTAAAAATTCAATAATTTAATTACGGTACATGCAATCGATCTGAAATTTTGATACATTGTTTTTATCATCGGTACGAAACTGCCTGCAAAATTTCAGCTCGCTAGCTTACGAGGAAGTGGGTTAAAATTGATCCAAAGTTTTGGCGACAAACAAGCAAGGGCGCAAGCAGACACAACGAGTTAATATAAAGGATTTTAAAACGTTTTAAAACAAAGGATTTTCAATGGAGACAAAATGACATATAAGAGAGAAACAATAAAATGACTTAATTGTCTTTTAAAACACAATTTATTATATTTATTCTCAATTATTAATAACTATTCATTAACTATGGCCAAAATATTTTTTTATTTTAATTTGAGTACATCTTCGATCTATCGCAAGAATGCACACTTATTTAAATACGCAAATAAATATGCAATATTATTTTTAAAAAACCATGCAAAAGTTGCCACAACTTTCTTTTCTTTGATCTAAATGGTTACACTAGCGCTAAGTGACCCGCTAAGGTTAATATTTCCGTCCATTACTGCCAGGGTCGGATTAAGACTGCACGGGGCCCCTGGCTGCAATTCAAACTGGGGGCCTATCCAGCCAGTGTACCTTTAGATAAAATGATTGCTAGCAGCTAATTTAAGACTGTACTGTAACTTAGTAACTATTCAGCAAAAAAGATTGTATATGAAAAATCGAACACGAAGAAATAACTGTTTGTCGGTATCGTAAAATGAGTGTAAAAGACAATATAAAGAATAAAAATAAATATTAAAAAATATGCCACACCCTACCGGGGGATCGATCCCGCGACCGCTTGCACCAAAGGCCTATAAACTTCCGATTAGACCAGCTGACCTCAGCGAAAAAATGTCAATTTACGACATTTAAGTGATATTCTTATAATAATTGCTCTTTGTGAGCCTATCTAATCAGGTTTGTCCGATGACTATTTTTAGACTATTATATCGGAATAGAGATCACATTAATAATAATAGATACGATTTTATTAATTTGTTTAATTTATCAAAATTTCAGCGATTCGTGTAAACATTTGTCCATTTCTATTATAAAATATACTAAATTTGGGGGCCCCTAAATCATCGGGGGCCCCTGGCTTTAGCCCGTTCAGCCCCCCCCCCTTAATCCGCCATAGATTACTGTGCCCTAAAGGGCAGACCCCGCAATGGTAGTATCTGCAAAGGTATCACGCGAAATGGTACCCCCCCCCAAAAAAAAAGGGGGGGGGGTACCTCGGGCAACACATTTTGGCAAGCTGTAGCAGTTGGGTGCTACAAACCTGTTTGTCCATTTAAGAGCCCGATAGGGCAGAGCCCGCAAGAGGGCCTTGTGTCATGCTTTGACAGAGGGCCTTGTGTCATGCTTTGACAGAGGGCCTTGCGTCATGCTTTGACAGAGGGCCTTGTGTCATGCTTTGACAGAGGGCCTTTTGCTCCTTCCAGAACCCAATCCAGATGCTGCTGCTAATCCATTGTAGGACATGGTCTGTAGAGGTGAAATCCCACATTGTCTTAATGGTTAGCTACAACGCAACAGCACCCCAACAAAAAAGTAAATAAATAAAAATATGAATAGGTTAAAACCATTGTAAAAATCTTGTGTATGGAAGGAGCGTCTGTCACAGATGTGATTGTTATGTATCAATATGGAACATCGTCTGTAACAGATGTGATTGTTATGTATCAATATGGAACATCGTCTGTAACAGATGTGATTGTTATGTATCAATATGGAACATCGTCTGTAACAGATGTGATTGTTATGTATCAATATGTAACATCGTCTGTAACAGATGTGATTGTTATGTATCAATATGGAACATCGTCTGCAACAGATGTGATTGTTATGTATCAATATGGAAGGAGCGTCTGTAACAGATGTGATTGTTATGTATCAATATGGAACATCGTCTGTAACAGATGTGATTGTTATGTATCAATATGGAAGGAGCGTCTGTAACAGATGTGATTGTTATGTATCAATATGGAAGGAGCGTCTGTAACAGATGCGATTGTTATGTATCAATATGGAACATCGTCTGTAACAGATGTGATTGGTATGTATCAATATGGAAGGAGCGTCTGTAACAGATGTGATTGTTATGTATCAATATGGAAGGAGCGTCTGTAACAGATGTGATTGTTATGTATCAATATGGAAGGAGCGTCTGTAACAGATGTGATTGTCATGTATCAATATGGAAGGAGCGTCTGTAACAGATGTGATTGTTATGTATCAATATGGAACATCGTCTGTAACAGATGTGATTGTTATGTATCAATATGGAACATCGTCTGTAACAGATGTGATTGGTATGTATCAATATGGAACATCGTCTGTAACAGATGTTATTGTTATGTATCAATATGGAAGGAGCGTCTGTATCAGCTGTGACGTGCCAATATTCTGTATCAGCTGTGACGTGCCAATATTCTGTATCAGCTGTGACGTGCCAATATTCTGTATCGAGCTGAAGAGAAAACAATATCCAGGAGATAAGATAAATGCCATAATTTGCAAACATCGATCGTCTTATTCTCCACCCCCCCCTACCTTTTTCCTTCCTGATAATTGAATGCAGGGGCGTAACGCGACCCCCTACTCACACACAAACACCGTATAATCATAAAGTATTTTCAAAAGTTTAACAGTTGTTACAATGTCTGTATGTGGCAGTGTTGTGTCATTATTTAAACCAAGCGTCGCCTCGCTACACTTTCAGTTTATTTGAAAACCTGTCGAGTACAGGAGCCCACCCGATGGGTCGTCCATCCTGTAGCCGCCTATGCACTGGTGATCGTGGCCAACCTTAAGCGCATTGAGTGGAACGATCATCCACTCGCCTTACCGCGTAAACGGTATATGCATAAAGAAGGAAGTTGGAGACTATCGCTCACTTTCACCTGCAAGTGGCTTAAAACATATTTAAAGAAAATAAAAACCGCCGTACAAACAGAGGGAAAGATAACTGGCAGCATCCAAAACAAAACAGATAAACGCCAAACGTGAGTCCGGGGACACATGGCATTGACATTGGTGCGAGATAACATTTCATTGATTCGGCCCATCCTGTGCCCCCCCCCATTCCCACCCCCTGTCTCTGTGAGGTTTCTTGGAGCGGTTGACAAACGACGAAGTTCTTTTGTTGTAGGTGGTTGGTTAGCACTTTGTGGAATTTTGTTTTATATGACACAGTTGAGTTCAGAAGTTGAAATAAACACGTTCAAGTAACTCACGCCTGGTGGTTGGCATCATTCACAGGTTTAGTAACATTCATCGTGGCCCTGTTCATTGTCAAAGTGGAAAATTATTGCGATTCTGGTTGATTTTGTGGATTATTAAATTCAGACAAAGTGGATTAAAGAAATATGAAGTTTGGAGTTGAATGTGCCTACTCCTGAACATCTTCTACTGTGATACTTTGAGCCACACACGCACACTTCCGCAGGAGGTGATAATTTGGCTCACTTACACACCCTGTTCATCTCCAGATGTGAAACATCGGCATCAGAGTTTGTCTTCTAATTGAAGGGGTGTTGATGGCTCAAGCTAGAAGTGAACAGATTTTCAGGCAATTTGGTCAATGCGATCAATGCGTTGCCATCTGGCCAAGTATTGTAGGTCAATAGTGAGAACTATTTCCAAACGCTCGTAGGTAGCCACATGGGAGACAAGCATCTTATGGGGACGGTGTTTATTGCTCAACGGCGCTCATTGGAAGATAAAAGTCCGTTTTTTGTGTGCCTCTTTGAAACGTTGTAGCCTTCACTTATGCAAGGTAAGCTGTAAGTGGTCCGCATGCTGTGAGACTAGATACTAGACCAAGGTAAGCTGTAAGTGGTCCGCATGCTGTGAGACTAGATACTAGACCAAGGTAAGCTGTAAGTGGTCCGCATGCTGTGAGACTAGATACTAGACCAAGGTAAGCTGTAAGTGGTCCGCATGCTGTGAGACTAGATACTAGACCAAGGTAAGCTGTAAGTGGTCCGCATGCTGTGAGACTAGATACTAGACCAAGGTAAGCTGTAAGTGGTCCGCATGCTGTGAGACTAGATACTAGACCAAGGTAAGCTGTAAGTGGTCCGCATGCTGTGAGACTAGATACTAGACCAAGGTAAGCTGTAAGTGGTCCGCATGCTGTGAGACTAGATACTAGACCAAGGTAAGCTGTAAGTGGTCCGCATGCTGTGAGACTAGATACTAGACCAAGGTAAGCTGTAAGTGGTCCGCATGCTGTGAGACTAGATACTAGACCAAGGTAAGCTGTAAGTGGTCCGCATGCTGTGAGACTAGATACTAGACCAAGGTAAGCTGTAAGTGGTCCGCATGCTGTGAGACTAGATACTAGACCAAGGTAAGCTGTAAGTGGTCCGCATGCTGTGAGACTAGATACTAGACCAAGGTAAGCTGTAAGTGGTCCGCATGCTGTGAGACTAGATACTAGACCAAGGTAAGCTGTAAGTGGTCCGCATGCTGTGAGACTAGATACTAGACCAAGGTAAGCTGTAAGTGGTCCGCATGCTGTGAGACTAGATACTAGACCAAGGTAAGCTGTAAGTGGTCCGCATGCTGTGAGACTAGATACTAGACCAAGGTAAGCTGTAAGTGGTCCGCATGCTGTGAGACTAGATACTAGACCAAGGTAAGCTGTAAGTGGTCCGCATGCTGTGAGACTAGATACTAGACCAAGGTAAGCTGTAAGTGGTCCGCATGCTGTGAGACTAGATACTAGACCAAGATAACACACGTTGAAATAACGTATACTAATATTAGGGGTCATTTCTGTCTTTCAGACTGAAAAGGGTAAACATACTTTGGCATAATTTATTTTAGGGTGATGAGTCTCTGAGTCTAGTCCAGATGTTATCCAGAGAGGGAATTATATGAAGTCGTGCTGTATAATATCGTTGTCATGTACAATGTACAACTGAATAAGTTGATCAGGGCCGTACGCGTCTTCATATTTCTGTATATATTTACACAGTTCTGTTCTTTAGCCTCTTAGGGGAAGTCGACTTGTTATCAAGATAAGTTCCGTTTTATTATTTTTTTAATAAATTGAATTTCAAATAATGTTTTCCCGTAAATTTATAACACGGTTACAAGAAACATTCGTTTTATTTTTTTATAGACTTGACCACTGCTCCAGTTTTGGCAACATACACCGACCCTAGACTTGACCATTGCTCCAGTTTTGGCAACATACCCCCGACCCTAGACTTGACCACTGCTCCAGTTTTGGCAACATACACCGACCCTAGACTTGACCATTGCTCCAGTTTTGGCAACATACACCCGACCCTAGACTTGACCACTGCTCCAGTTTTGGCAACATACACCGACCCTAGACTTGACCATTGCTCCAGTTTTGGCAACATACACCGACCCTAGACTTGACCACTGCTCCAGTTTTGGCAACATACACCGACCCTAGACTTGACCATTGCTCCAGTTTTGGCAACAAACCCCCACCCTAGACTTGACCATTGCTCCAGTTTTGGCAACAAACCCCGACCCTAGACTTGACCATTGCTCCAGTTTTGGCAACATACCCCGACCCTAGACTTGACCATTGCTCCAGTTTTGGCAACATACCCCGACCCTAGACTTGACCATTGCTCCAGTTTTGGCAACATACCCCGACCCTAGACTTGACCATTGCTCCAGTTTTGGCAACAAACCCCGACCCTAGACTTGACCATTGCTCCAGTTTTGGCAACATACCCCCGACCCTAGACTTGACCACTGCTCCAGTTTTGGCAACATACCCCGACCCTAGACTTGACCACTGCTCCAGTTTTGGCAACATACACCCGACCCTAGACTTGACCATTGCTCCAGTTTTGGCAACAAACCCCCGACCCTAGACTTGACCATTGCTCCAGTTTTGGCAACAAACCCCCGACCCTAGACTTGACCATTGCTCCAGTTTTGGCAACAAACCCCCACCCTAGACTTGACCATTGCTCCAGTTTTGGCAACAAACCCCCACCCTAGACTTGACCATTGCTCCAGTTTTGGCAACAAACCCCCACCCTAGACTTGACCACTGCTCCAGTTTTGGCAACAAACCCCCACCCTAGACTTGACCACTGCTCCAGTTTTGGCAACAAACCCCCACCCTAGACTTGACCACTGCTCCAGTTTTGGCAACAAACCCCCACCCTAGACTTGACCACTGCTCCAGTTTTGGCAACAAACCCCCACCCTAGACTTGACCACTGCTCCAGTTTTCGGCAACAAACCCCCACCCTAGACTTGACCACTGCTCCAGTTTTGGCAACAAACCCCCACCCTAGACTTGACCACTGCTCCAGTTTTGGCAACAAACCCCCACCCTAGACTTGACCACTGCTCCAGTTTTGGCAACAAACCCCCACCCTAGACTTGACCACTGCTCCAGTTTTGGCAACAAACCCCCACCCTAGACTTGACCACTGCTCCAGTTTTGGGCAACAAACCCCCACCCTAGACTTGACCACTGCTCCAGTTTTGGCAACAAACCCCCACCCTAGACTTGACCACTGCTCCAGTTTTGGCAACAAACCCCCACCCTAGACTTGACCACTGCTCCAGTTTTGGCAACAAACCCCCACCCTAGACTTGACCACTGCTCCAGTTTTGGCAACAAACCCCCACCCTAGACTTGACCACTGCTCCAGTTTTGGCAACAAACCCCCACCCTAGACTTGACCACTGCTCCAGTTTTGGCAACAAACCCCCACCCTAGACTTGACCACTGCTCCAGTTTTGGAAACAAACCCCCACCCTAGACTTGACCACTGCTCCAGTTTTGGCAACAAACCCCCACCCTAGACTTGACCACTGCTCCAGTTTTGGCAACAAACCCCCACCCTAGACTTGACCACTGCTCCAGTTTTGGCAACAAACCCCCACCCTAGACTTGACCACTGCTCCAGTTTTGGCAACAAACCCCCACCCTAGACTTGACCACTGCTCCAGTTTTGGCAACAAACCCCCACCCTCCCCTCTCCACATCTAACTACCCGGGATTCCCGAGTGAACTTTTTATAGCTCGCCCCATGAGTTACGATTAGACTGGAACTTTTATGGTCGTGTAAACAAATTAATGAAGAGATCTGTCTCTGTTGGATTGATCTGATTACCCCTAACGGCCCGCCGCCCCCCACCACCTTCCAACCATTATAGATTAGTCCGCGAGCTCTTGAGTCGGTGTTGCCGCGCACGGCCACGGAAGTTTCACCTGGTCTAGACCTAGAAACGTCTTCTTAGCCGTAACTCACAGCGGGATTATTTGGTTTTCTACGGTACGCTGTTGTCTTCGGTGGTAGATCAGAGTTATTCCGCAAATGGAAACTTAACCGTCACCAAAAGGTGGTTCACCTCCACGGCCATTGAGACGAATGTGCGCTCCAAACTGTTTTATCCCGAAAATGAGCACAATATCTGAATCATAAACGAGCACCCCAGATGTCATAAATTTGCATTTCCCCTTTTATTTGTCATCAATTAGAACACGGGTCGGCTGAATTGTTTGCCTGGTACCTGAAAATATAAAATGTTATATTGATGTTACCTCCCAAGAGAGCGGATCCCAGCAGAGTTTATATGCCCCAAATGAGTCAGCATTTCCCACAAGAATTCCCCCTTTAATCCTAATGGAGTAATTTACCCATGTTCGCCGATCCCTGAATTAGAACTTCGGGCGAAAACCGACTTTAGTGCGAACCCCAAGAGGTCTTGTGTCGCTTTGGGAACCAAAATTAAAATGCCTGTGTCACACTTCTGAGCCATCATCATTTTCGGATGATGTATTCCGCTCACGTTTGACTTACATGCATGAATGAGATCGATCGCCGTCAGTCATGCATGCGATCACATTCACGGTTTCCGCTCCAAAATAAGATCAGACGTGTCCCCCCCCCCACACGCAAATCGTCATGTTTTAATTGGTCTAAAATAAATCGTTTCCATGACCATCTAGAATAATACCTCGCCATCTCCCGTCAGGGCTTGGTTCTGAGTGCAAGCCCCAGGTCACCGCGTGATATCTTCTTATTTCCGGTTTGGGGATGCTGGGTGTTAAGCTGGGAAAAACAACTATTTCTGTCTCCCAGGATGTGAAACTAATCAATGATCAGTACAGTGCTGTTTAGCTGAGTATAGTTAACTGTCATTCGTAAGAAAAGTAAACAGTGGTGGGATTGGGCCACAGTTTAAAACTTGAACCGCCGTGCGGCTATATAAGGCATTGTAATTATCTTCGTTAAGCCTCTGAAAAAAATTGCAGATTCGTATAATTGTATCATACATTGTGTATCATACATTGTGTATCATACATTGTGCATCATACATGACATCTTTTCCCTAAGTAGGGAGGGGTGTGGGCGGGTTGTCATGACAGAGATGAACGCTAGTCAATCAGCCTCTGATACCAGAGAAAAGTTTAGCGTCTTTATGAAAGATTTTCTTTTTTTCGTGCATTTCCATCGTGACTGTTTGAATTTGTTTGAATTTGTTTGAATTTGATTGAATTTGATTGAATTTGTTTGAGTTTGTTTGAATTTGATTGAATTTGTTTGAGTTTGTTTGAATTTGATTGAATTTGTTTGAATTTGATTGAATTTGTTTGAATTTGATTGAATTTGATTGAATTTGTTTCAATTTGTTTCAATTTGTTTGAATTTGTACGCGGCCACTGTAGACGTAGTTCGAACCATTTTACATTTCTCTCTAAAGCGTTACAATAAGCATATTGGAAGATTTGTTCTTGAAATTTATTTTTGATCTGAGTAGCCGTAGAACGAGGCGGTCGCATGCCTTGGTGTCCTCAGAATCTGGATGTCTGCATAATATCACTCGCAATAACCCTAGTCTATCTATCCATAATCTTAAAAATGGGCGGTAGATCTAGAGATTAGCTCAAAATATCTAATCCGAGGGCTGGATAAGCTCAAAATATATATTAGATCTTAAGAGTGGATAATTTCAAAATCTCCTTCGTCGGGCCTTCGTTAGATCTCAGGCCTTTGTTAGGTCTCGGGTCTGATTAGATATCAGCTCTGGTTTGTCTGCCCTTTGGTTTGTTTACATTCTGGATGATCATCAGACGTGTCCAGCCATCAGGTAACAGAGTGGGCCCAGTTGTAGTTTGACTTGCTGCTAGTCAACCCTGGCCACCAGACGTGTCCAGCCATCAGGTAACAGAGTGGGCCCAGTTGTGGTTTGATTTGCTGCTAGTCAACCCTGGCCACCAGACGTGCCCAGCCATCAGGTAACAGTGGGCCCAGTTGTAGTTTGACTTGCTGCTAGTCAACCTGGCCACCAGTAAGAATGCATCATCCTAATTTCTGGTGATTTATTCTCTGATCGGAGTATGTATGCCTCATCTTAATTTCTGGTCACCCCACTTTTTGATCAGAGGAATATCTCATCATTCTTGCCGCTCAGAGGAATACGAAATCCCGTTCAGAGTCAGCAGTTGACACTCTCATTGGAATTACCCAAGAAATCTAGACCAGACTTGGACAAAACGCCTGTCCTTTAAATAAAATCCAGCGCCCTCAGCATGGGACGATGCCAAATTCAGACCATGATATTTTGACTTCCATGTGTCTAACAGACCTCAGGAGGACCAAAACCCCT
This sequence comes from Ampullaceana balthica, assembly GCA_944989445.1. Lineage (NCBI taxonomy): Eukaryota > Metazoa > Mollusca > Gastropoda > Lymnaeidae > Ampullaceana > Ampullaceana balthica. Next base: position 364,298 of record CALYLW010000498.1, on the reverse strand, counting down.
TCAGGGCATGATTAGACGATAGAGTTTGTCTGAGTCCTGCCTATTGTCGTCAGCATGTGAGTCAAACACGAGAGGCCACTAGGTTAGTGCTAGTAGCCCCACAACAACCTTTGTCCCTATAGTTTTATATTTTAGATCAAATTCATTGGGACCTATTTAATTCATTTAAAAAAATATATATTGCAAGCAACATTTAAAATGTGTTACCTGCACCCCATAAAGGTTGGTAAGGTATTAGGTAAAAACTGGGAAGGTACTTGACAACAACAGATTCGCTATTTGTTCACAAATTTGTCCACAGTACTTGCCAGAAACTGATTAGGTGCTTGACAAATACCGACAGGGTACATAACAAAAAACATTTCTGCAGATTCAAACTTTTTGGGTACACACTGACAAATGACTTTTTGGGTACACACTGACAAATGACTTTTTGGGTACACACTGAAAAATGACTTTTTGGGTACACACTGACAAATGTCTTTTTGGGTACACACTGACAAATGACTTTTTGGGTACACACTGACAAATGACTTTTTGGGTACACACTGACAAATGACTTTTAATTTTGGCTTCAGCTGGTTTGGTGCTTGGCCTCAACTAGTTCAGTACTTTCCAATAAAATTTATTTTAAAACCTTTTTTTCGACACCCTCTACAAACTATACAATTCATAGCTAACTTTGCTAAATGCAAACGAAGGATGGAGAAGGTAATTTTTAGAGGGTTGGTATTTCGTTGCTGCTAACAGCAAAGGTCAATTTATTTATTTTTTCCATTGATGGGGAGCTGCAAAATTCAAGGTGATTTGGTCTTGACAAGAAAACGAAAAAGGTGGACGTCAAAGAATTGATATAATCTGTTGAACTGAGTGCCATCTGGTAGACTTGGTAGACATGACCTGACATACTTGATGTGACTTTATAGACTAGATGTGGCCTGATAAACTGTATGTCGCCTGATAAACTATGTATGGCCTGATAGGCTATATGTGAACTGACAGACTAGATGTGGCCTGATAAACTGTATGTCGCCTGATAAACTATGTATGGCCTGATAGGCTATATGTGAACTGACAGGCTAGATGCGGCCTGATAAACTATATGTGGCCTGATAAACTATGTATGGCCTGATAGGCTATATGTGAACTGACAGGCTAGATGTGGCCTGATAAACTATATGTGGCCCTGATAAACTGTATGTTGCTTAACTTTTTAAAAAAATGTTTCTTGTGTTTCAGAGGTTCTGGAGGAGATGATAGATGCTTTGCTGAATGAAGACCAGAGAACATTTGATGTCAGCAGACGCATGTCCTTAGAGCTGGTGGTGGAGAAGGTGAGACTTGAGCCGGATAACTTAGGTGTTTAGGTTAGCTGAAATCTGGTGAGACTACAGCCTCAATAATTTACTGTTTAGGTTAACTGAAATCTGGTGAGACTATAGCCTCTTTCTACTTATGGTTACTGAAATCTGGTGAGACTATAGCCTCAATAATTTACTGTTTAGGTTAACTGAAATCTGGTGAGACTATAGCCTCAATAATTTACTGTTTAGGTTAACTGAAATCTGGTGAGACTATAGCCTCAATAATTTACTGGTTAGGTTAACTGAAATCTGGTGAGACTATAGCCTCAATAATTTACTGTTTAGGTTAACTGAAATCTGGTGAGACTATAGCCTCAATAATTTACTGGTTAGGTTAACTGAAATCTGGTGAGACTATAGCCTCAATAATTTACTGGTTAGGTTAACTGAAATCTGGTGAGACTATAGCCTCAATAATTTACTGTTTAGGTTAACTGAAATCTGGTGAGACTATAGCCTCTTTCTACTCATGGTTACTGAAATCTGGTGAGACTATAGCCTCAATATTTTACTGTTTAGGTTAACTGAAATCTGGTGAGACTATAGCCTCTATCTACTTATGGTTACTGAAATCTGGTGAGATGATAGTTTCAATACCTTACTCCACAGGGTGACTAACATAAAAAGATATCTGGATATCTGTTGGTAGCCCACAGCAATAGAGTACTCAGAATTTGTGTTGTCCATGTTGATTATAACATCCATGAGTCCATTGAACATGTCCTGCTATCATTCTGTAGACACAGCCCTACTCACTAAGAGGGAGACATGAGATATTTGGAATGTCATGACAAGGCCAGCAGTTCATTCGCATTTCCAATGAAAGCTTTTTAAAATAAAAAAACTGCGTGTGGACAAATTTTGGATTTGACATAGTTACATCCACAACAGTAGAAAACCAACTCTCAGGTAGACCTTGTAGCTGAGATATGTGAATCCCACATGACATTTTAGCTTGGTCTGTTGGTCTTCTGTTGGTCTGACCATCATATTTTTGAACAATGTGTTTACAAACAAAAACAGACCAGACGCTGTCAAAGGAGTGGCGTAAATTGTCAAAAATCGTTCATTTGTTGAGAAGCCTTAGCAGACGCGTCTGGCTGACAGTGTAAACAAATGGCCCTAGTCTAGGGAAAAGTCTGGTCGCTTGAAAAGTTTTCCACTTATTTGAGATTGGTGTTGAATCAATTTTAAGTTTTCCACTCAAGTGGCACCAAACAGTCGTGTGACACTGCTTTTTAAATCTTTGTACATCTGGTGGTGGCCGAAAGATTTCCCGCCTGTCAGCATAGACCACAAATTTGAGGAGTGCTGAGATATAGTTTAGTTTTTGTTTGTTTTTAAAAAAAATTAAGACCAGTTTTCTTTTGTGTCCCATTTTAAGAAAACCCAAAAATGATTTAGAAAGGGCATTTTAGTGGTCCTAACTGCAAATTTCTGTCTCTCTAGCATTTTCTCAAAATATCACATATAATAGGGCTGCAATAAAACTTTTGAATAAAATACTCAACAGCACTCATTTTATCAACCATATCCAAAACAAAGTTTAAAAAACCCCCAGAAATTTATTAAAAACACCCTGACACTAGGCAACACGTGTCTGGGTTTTTGTTTTCTATTGGATTACGTCATTGTTTTGAACGGATAGAGTTACCTGCCCTTGTCATCCTCAGATGCAGTTTATAGTCTTCGGCCAAAATAAACTGCCCGTAATTTCTTGAAAGCCAAATAGTGGTTTCCGCTTTAACAAAACAAAGTGCAGTTAGAACCCTTGTGTTCATAGACTTGGCCACACTCTGCTTATTTTTTTAAAAAACACTGTACTCCTATCAAAAATATAATTCTTGGGTTGACATTGAAAAGTAAACTAAAAATTTTGAGCTTGCTGTTTGCTTATAAGCCATTGGTTGAAAAGAAGAGACCAGTTGTCTGTTGCTTCAGTAGACTGGTGAGGTTGATATAATATAGAGATAAATAGTTGATTTATATGTCATGCATATTTCATTTATACATCTTATGCAGAACCTGTAAATTTAGTTTCTTATGTCCATGTACCACTGACATTTGAAGTAATTTATTTTTTTGGTGATAGTTCCAGCCTGATCATTTATAGACATTTGGTTTTTATAAATTATTTCTAGTAATTTTTCATCATGTGAATTTTAGTTGAATGAAGGGAGAGAACGATTGTGACAATAGTAGCATATTTTAACACAATTGAAGCTTCAGAAACGTGGCCAGATCATTAATAGTGTTAAGACTTGAAAGTATATAACTCAAAGTGATAGATTTTGCAAGTCTACCAGTGTGTTCTGAATTTAGTGTAAAAACATCTATTCCAACTGTGGATAAACCAAAGTTGTGGAAAACCAACATTTGGGAGTAGAATAAAATATTACCCAACATTCATTTTCAAGATTTCTAAATACATTGTACAGAAAAGTGGATGCTTGTGTAGGAGATATTTCTAAATACAGAAATGTGGATGCTTGTGTAGGAGATATTGGTTTTTCTGTAAGGCAACTGACACTAAGTGTCTGTGTGTGTCTTGGTGAACAGCTCTACATTTCAAGTCTTCATTATTTTGCATGTCTTCACTTTCAGGACCTTGTGCCTCTACTCAAAGTTTGTCATGATGAGGAAATCTTTGGTAAAGCTGTTAGGTAAGTTCTTTTTTTCCCATATGTAAGTTCTTTTTTCCAATAGGTAAGTCCTTTTTTCCCATAGGTAAGTTCTTTTTTCCCCATAGGTAAGTTCTTTTTTCCCCATAGGTAAGTTCTTTTTTCCCATAGGTAAGTTGTTTTATTCCCATAGGTAAGTTCTTTTTTTCCCATAGGTATGTTCTTTTTTTCCAATAGGTAAGTGCTTTTTTCCCATAGGTAAGTTCTTTTTTTCCCATAGATAAGTTGTTTTTTTCCCATAGGTAAGTTCTTTTTTTCCCATCCTTTTTTTTTCCTCTCATTTGCTGTTAGATAGAACTTGAAAGTCTAGATACTCAAGGAACAAGACCACTACAGAACACATTTTATTTCTTGGTGGTGTCGGCAGAGAGATAGAAAATCTACTGGAAGTACATGTACTAACATTCTTGAAATCTAATACTATTTAAGAGAAGATTTTGGTGTGTCTTTGTGACATATTCAGAACAAAATAGATTTTGGACAGGCTTCTTGACACTGAGCAGACGGTTGCCTTTTGAGGATTTATACAAAACTCACACAAACTTTAGTATCTTAAATGGGCGACTCCCTCTCGCCCCCTTATATTTTTTATCTATGTCCTCAACTGAGTGAAGCCCCCTTTCCCCCACTATCCTGTAACAGACATGATCAGTTATGGTGTGTTTGTTGTCCTCTTGCCAACAGGCTAATGGCCAAGCTGACTCAACCATTCCATATGTGCATCCAGCCATCCGCCCGTATCAATGAGACCTACAGCAATGAGCTCAACAATCTCATCAGCACCGCCAAGCACCAAGGCACTGACCTGGACTTCCTCAAGTCACTCAGTACAAATATGAAGGCAATTCTGGACAAGGTTAATAACTGTTCTTTTTTTTTGTTGCTACTTTAAAAGTGGGTCATGCATGAATTTATTAAAGTGGGTCATGCATGAATTTATTTAAATTGTGATTAAAAATAATTTTTATTGGAATAAATTGCTGTATTGAAAATTTCAAGTATATATTTCAAGTATATATTTCAAGTATATATTTCAAGTATATATTTCAAGTATATATTTCAAGTATATATTTCAAGTATATATTTCAAGTATATATTTCAAGTATATATTTCAAGTATATATTTCAAGTATATATTTCAAGTATATATTTCAAGTATATATTTCAAGTATATATTTCAAGTATATATTTCAAGTATATATTTCAAGTATATATTTCAAGTATATATTTCAAGTATATATTTCAAGTATATATTTCAAGTATATATTTCAAGTATATATTTCAAGTATATATTTCAAGTATATATTTCAAGTATATATTTCAAGTATATATTTCAAGTATATATTTCAAGTATATATTTCAAGTATATATTTCAAGTATATATTTCAAGTATATATTTCAAGTATATATTTCAAGTATATATTTCAAGTATATATTTCAAGTACTGGATTCAAATAAAGAAGAACCTTATCACTTTACTTTATTTTCGGGATGATGATTAAATCTGTTCTTGTTTTTAATAACCTGTATATACAGTGAACATTGTTCAACATGAAATTGACTGGACTGAAAGATTTTTTCATGTTAAAGGATATTACAAAAAAGTACAAAAATGTACAAAAATAAAATTACATTTGTTAGAGTACATTTTATTTACATAGATAACTACGCATTAATATATAACCTACGCATTAATATATAACTACGCATTAATATATAACTACGCATTAATATATAACTACGCATTAATATATAACTACGCATTAATATATAACTACGCATTAATATATAACTACGCATTAATATATAACTACGCATTAATATATAACTACGCATTAATATATAACTACGCATTAATATATAACCTACGCATTAATATATAACTACGCATTAATATATAACTACGCATTAATATATAAAAATCATAAAACCAATCTATTTACAAGAACTTATAGAAGTTTAAGCCCCTTATTAATTCTCACCAGTGCGGCAGGCGCTTGCCATGTTTTGTTCACTCCCAGAAGCAAAGTCTTTTCCTGTTAAGCCATTTTTGTTTCCTGTTAAGCCATTTTTGTTTCCTGTTAAGAGAAAGAAAATACATGGTAGTTTGTCAGGAACATTTTATTGTTTTGTGTTAACCTATTTTCTTAAGCGTTTTTTCGTTAAATGTATTTCACTGCATACAACAATTTATTCTCTTAAAAATGTTTAGAAAAGGAAAAAGGGTTACCTCACCACCACTAATATTGCTATGTCATCTGTTGATAACATCTAATGAACATTAAAAGATTTTAATTAAATCACATCCTCATTTAAGGATATTATATTTTTTTAGTACGATCACTCTGTTAGATTTTTTAATAATAAGTATTTTTACCCAAAATTTTGATTTAAAAAAAAGGCAAAACTCATTACAAAAAGCCCCTATTTGATTTTTAATTTTTTCTTAAGAAAAAAAATCGATATCAACTGTCTTTATTAACTTGAGACAAAGTAATTACTTTGCCAAGAAAACTAGTTATTAATTATTTAGGCCAAATAATTAAAACCCACCGATGTAAACAATAAATATTGCCACACATTTTTTACCTTCTTAAATTTTTTCAAGAAAAGATAATTGCCTATAAATATTTCCCCATAGGACATTCACTCATTAATTCTTTTTTTTACAAGTTAAAAATTTTGATACCTTTTATATCTGCCACAGGAAATTCTAGACCCTGCGGACTGTCAGTGTCTCAACTATTGCGTATTACTGCTGCGAAACCTTTTCCACATCAAGCCAGGCACATCGCCCGATGACCAGGCCTCCATAGCACACCAGTGCCTCATCAGGTTAGTCCTTATCAATTTGCATTTTAGTAATAATCATCATCAGTCTCATAACCATTGCTGTCATTGGGGGTAGTGCATGGACACATCAACAGACAACGATCTCCACATTGGCCTATCTTGAGTGGCGGCCAACTTTCCCGCTGTCAACGTCTTCGCCGGCCCTCTTCTACAAGGCCTTGAAGGATGATTTTTGTCAGGCTTTTATGTCGCAGCACATGACCAAACCATGCCAGCTTGTGTCTCTTAATTGTCGCTATAATGGTTTCTTGATGGCCTGCAATGGAGGTTATTCTGTCCCGGACATACTCATTGGTCTTGTGTTGTCGACAAGAGTTTAGTAATAATGGAGAAATCTAAAAAAATCTATCTTGCTTCTTATGGGAAATGAAGATCTGCAGGCAAGACATGACTTCAGGACAATGCACTGTTTAGTTTGTCCAACATATTCATTTAGTTGTTCAGTTTGAATAAAAATTTTCTTCAAAGTCTCTAGCTGTGCACAGTAAGGCATCTATACTCGTTCATTCTTAGGCTCATGTCTTTCCTCTGTTCTTTAATTTCAGCTCCTTTTTCATCAACGAACTGGATAAAGTCATCTACAGGATGTTAAACCACAAGCACAAGGTCAGTACACAACCCACCAACTTCACAAAGTCTGGCAAATATTTTGACCAAAAAATAAATAAGAACCCTAAAAAATCAAAACTCCTTGCTGTTAAGTTCCCATTAGATTTATAATCGTAAACTATTCACTTCAGTGACTCCCTGTACAAACACACATTGATTACAAACTGTATATTGTCTGCCACAACTTCTTTTCTGACTCATGCCTTTCCTATCTTACTGAACTTCTCCCTGTATACTTGACCTCTTGTCTGCAGACAAACGTATTCTTTTGTGCTCTAAAACAATAATTCTCTACCATTGCACAATCTTAATATTCCCTCTATTAAGGCCTACATAACTGCACTCAAAACACTTCTTTTCAAACTTTAATTTTTGGACTAAAAATCTGACATTTCTTTGACTGATAAATTTAGCGTATCTGTGTCATCCATGTCTTTATAAGTTTTCTTTCATTGAATGTTTTATATTGAATGTGTATATATGTGTGTGTGTATAAATATTACTATTTTTTATGCAAAATGCAACATAGGCATTATGTATCAAATGAATCATTTTAAAAAATTGGCAGCAACTTTTGTTCAAGTTGAGGTGATCACACAAAATGATTCTTGATCCTATAAAAAACATCATTACTAATATCCAATGTAATATTTATATCTATATTTATATTTTTAATGATGCATCCCCAAACTTAAGGCAATCTTCATTAAAAATATTTTGTTGTGATTTTTTAAGACGTGAAGACATGTTGCCATTTAAATTTATGTTGATATATATTTCAGGAGACATGGACCATTGGAATGGCGCAGCTGATCTCATTTCTATTTAAAGACTATGTGAGTAGACACAATTGTAGGATTGTAGCAAGTGGACAGTGTATGTTGTGAATGGACAGTGTTTGTGAGCGCTGTAAGTGGATATTGTAAATTATAATGCCGACTGTTAATGTATGTTTATGTATGTTAATGTATGTTAATGTATGTTAATGTATGTTAATGTATGTTAATGTATGTTAATGTATGTTATGTATGTTAATGTATGTTAATGTATGTTTATGTATGTTATGTATGTTAATGTATGTTAATGTATGTTAATGTATGTTAATGTATGTTTATGTATGTTAATGTATGTTAATGTATGTTTATGTATGTAATGTATAACATTGGTTCTTGTTTAGGATTGTAGCAACCCTGGATGTTTTCATTTGCTGAGAGTTACTTCCACCAAAATTCCATGCACATCACTTAGCAAAAATGCTATGTCTGTTAAGTGGAGTTAATTTTCTTTTAGTCTTGTTGGCATAATGCAAGATATGCTGGTGCCAAGTTTAAAAATATTTTTTTTTAAATTCATGCCATTTATAAAAACCCTTTGATTGCATGACACACTAAGACTCCTGGCAATGATCAGAAAAGTAAACTAATAAATGGCCCACTTATTGGGACAGACTTTTATAAATGGCCCACTTTTTGGGACAGACTTTTATAAATGGCCCACTTATTGGGACAGACTCTTTGTTAAATTTTCGGATTGTTTTACTAAGGTCTGTAATAGACGATATTCATTTTTAAAAGTTAAGTCCGGGATTTTGAATCAAAAACTCCATTAAAAAAAATATATTTTTTTGAAGAACTCTGCGTGCGTAAATTTAGTCTGTCATACTTCCGGTGTTTATTTTTAACTCTTCTGAAACGGGCAAACTGGCAAATTGAATCAATTCCCTGTCATTAGCCTATTTTCTGTATAAAGACATCCATTTGTTCTATCAAGTAAGATGTTCTGAATAAAGACATCCATTTGTTCTATCAAGTAAGATGTTCTGAATAAAGACATCCATTTGTTCTATCAAGTGAGATGTTCTGTATAAAGACATCCATTTGTTCTATCAAGTAAGATGTTCTGTATAAAGACATCCATTTGTTCTATCAAGTTAGATGTTCTGAATAAAGACATCCATTTGTTCTATCAAGTGAGATGTTCTGTATAAAGACATCCATTTGTTCTATCAAGTAATATGTTCTGAATAAAGACATCCATTTGTTCTATCAAGTGAGATGTTCTGTATAAAGACATCCATTTGTTCTATCAAGTAAGATGTTCTGAATAAAGACATCCATTTGTTCTATCAAGTGAGATGTTCTGTATAAAGACATCCATTTGTTCTATCAAGTAAGATGTTCTGAATAAAGACATCCATTTGTTCTATCAAGTGAGATGTTCTGAATAAAGACATCCATTTGTTCTATCAAGTAAGATGTTCTGAATAAAGACATCCATTTGTTCTATCAAGTGAGATGTTCTGTATAAAGACATCCATTTGTTCTATCAAGTAAGATGTTCTGTATAAAGACATCCATTTGTTCTATCAAGTAATATGTTCTGAATAAAGACATCCATTTGTTCTATCAAGTTAGATGTTCTGAATAAAGACATCCATTTGTTCTATCAAGTAAGATGTTCTGAATAAAGACATCCATTTGTTCTATCAAGTAAGATGTTCTGAATAAAGACATCCATTTGTTCTATCAAGTGAGATGTTCTGAATAAAGACATCCATTTGTTCTATCAAGTAAGATGTTCTGAATAAAGACATCCATTTGTTCTATCAAGTGTGACCAAAATAAAGTTGGTCATTATGGGGTAAAAGTCTTCATGAGGCCAACAATCCAATCAATAGATTTTTCTTACTGGTGCTTTGAACCATGTAAAACCCTTTCTCAGATGCCCGGGGGGGGGTTATATCTCTCTCAACAGATGTAATTTTTCATTCCCTAATTGTTTGACATGAGACGATCCAAAGTTAGCTCAGTTAGGAGTATTAAATCCAAGTAAACATTTGTTTACATTAGTCTCTGGAAGTAGAACAATCCAATGATCTCATGGAAGTGCAAAATGGAACATCTATGATTATTCCTTCTTCTTGCTTTGGCCATCTGGCAACGTCAAGGTTCACTCAGTATGGCCATCAAGATCACCCCTCAGTATGGCCATCAAGATCACCCCTCAGTATGGCCATCAAGATCACCCCTCAGTATGGCCATCAAGATCACCCCTCAGTATGGCCATCAAGATCACCCCTCAGTATGGCCATCAAGATCACCCCTCAGTATGGCCATCAAGATCACCCCTCAGTATGGCCATCAAGATCACCCCTCAGTATGGCCATCAAGATCACCCCTCAGTATGGCCATCAAGATCACCCCTCAGTATGGCCATCAAGATCACCCCTCAGTATGGCCATCAAGATCACCCCTCAGTATGGCCATCAAGATCACCCCTCAGTATGGCCATCAAGATAACCCCTCAGTATGGCCATCAAGATCATCCCTCAGTATGGCCATCAAGATAACCCCTCAGTATGGCCATTGATATCATCCCTTAGTACGGCCATAAAATCATCTAATTGAAAACTTGCAGGATAATTGAATGGGAAGAAGCCATGTTTAGCAAGCTTTCCCATTAGAGCCATCTTGGCATTCAAACTTTCCCCATTAGAGCCATCTTGGCATTCGGACGTCATAACTCAAATTACATCTCAAATTAAATTATTTTCCATTTCATTTAAAATGTTAAAAAATGAAAATCTAATTGCTTTTATTTGATAGGGCAATGGTTATATGATATTGTAATGGGAGAACATTTTATTTTTAGGATGGACAATGGACATACAATACTACTGTTGACTGTCTACGGTTGTTGTTGCATGCGCACTTGATCGAAGACAAGTGGGTGGAAAGTGGCGTGTTTTTCGATAGTGGTCATTGACTTGTGGATAGTGATCATGGACTGGTGGGTAGTGGTCATTGACTGGTGGATAGTGATCATAGACTGGTGGGTAGTGGTCATAGACTGGTGGGTAGTGGTCATTGACTGGTGGATAGTGATCATAGACTGGTGGGTAGTGGTCATAGACTGGTGGGTAGTGGTCATGGACTGGCGGGTAGTGGTCATGGACTAGTGGATAGTGGTCATGGACTAGTGGATAGTGGTCATGGACTGGTGGATAGTGGTCATGGATTGGCAGATAGCGGTCATGGATTGGCGGATAGTGGTCATGGATTGGTGGATAGTGGTCATGGATTGGTGGATAGTGGTCATGGATTGGTGGATAGTGGTCATGGATTGGTGGATAGTGGTCATGGATTGGTGGATAGTGGTCATGGATTGGTGGATAGTGGTCATGGATTGGTGGATAGTGGTCATGGATTGGTGGATAGTGGTCATGGATTGGCAGATAGTGGTCATGGATTGGTGGATAGTCGTCATGGACTTGCAATGGGGGTCATGGACTGGTGGTTAGGGGTAATGGACTAGTGGATAGGGGTCATGGACTGGTGGATAGGGGTCATAGACTTGCACAGCTTGCTGTTACCTAGTAATGGACTGAAAAGTTTGAGTGATTGAAGTCATGGGGGCAGCTTCACTTGTTGTGGCACAGTTGCCAATGCATCTGTAATGAAATGAATGTCTTACAATTGGATGGTTGGCGCCACATGAAGGAAATTACTGAGAGTTAAGTAGAAAGCAAAGCACATTGATGGTAAATCTGATTCCATTCTTGATGGCAGACTGGTGATCCATGAATCCCCCCCCCCTACCACCACCACCACCACCACCACACGCATGCTCTTGATGTTAAGCCAACTCCCACTTTCACCCCTCTTTTGGCCTACATTCTCTCAAGTTGGCCCCACGCCTCCTTTGTTTATTTTCCCATCAGTTGTACTCAAGTGATTTGCTGCACCATATTCTCGGGCTCTTTGTGTTTCATTTCAATTACATTGACACAATTTCAAAAGTTAGGTTACCCCCTTCCTCCCCAAACACTTTAAGAACCACTGATCCAACATATTGGTAATCTGAAGCCTGCTAGAAATGTACATTCATTACTCGGAGTCATGAGCCTCAGGGCCTGACAAGGACAAGGCCCAGCGTTGGGCTGGTCAAAATGGATCAATAGCATTAGCCCTTGAATTTACAGCGAGCTTTTTTAGCACTGTTGAGAGTAGGAGCTTGTTGGGTGTGTGTGTGGATGGTTTGTGTGTATAAAAAGTTCAACCAATAACAGCTAACATTTGTTAACTGTCTGTGGGCTTGGGGTTAGTGAATAATACTGATTGTGACAAAAGTCTAGAGTCTAGTTGGTGAGGTGACTTGATGGCATCAAGATTTAGTGGGTTGTTAACGTTTGGAGGGTAGGAAGATCAACTGTTGACTCTGTATATATATTAGAAACAGAGTGTCCCAAAATATGTCTACACTCTTTCAATGACCATAACACCAACATTTATTATAAAACAGCAAAGTTTCATACATCAAAATACTGTGAACAAATGTAGAAACTGGCCAATTATCGAAAGTGTTCAAATTGTTTGCCATTGTGTGTGTGTTTATATATACAGTGTATATATATCTAATAGCATGCTGATATAAAAAAAATGGCTCCTGGTTCAAAGTCTGACACCACCTTGTCTAGAGGGAAAGGGGGGGGGGTGTTTACGGATTTTTTTTTAAATTAAAGGCGGTTTGTGGGTGCTAGAGGATTAGTTCACTTGAAAAGTTGGATCCACTTCATTTCTGATGTGCTAGGAGTGACCCTAGATTAATGTGGGTATCCACTTCATTTCTGATGTGCTAGGAGTGACCCTAGATTAATGTGGGTATCCACTTCATTTCTGATGTGCTAGGAGTGACCCTAGATTAACGTAGTGCCTAAAGATAAGTGAAGCCAACAAGTTGATTTGGAATTTGTCATAAAATTAATATTTTTGGCCAGCTGGAAGCTTTAGTATTTTTTATGATGAGGAAATATTGACTTTAATTTTGATAAGTAATGAAGAAATTTTGACTTTAAATTTAATAACTATGTCAATGGCAGAATTGACCAATACCCTATCATTTCCGCTCAGTCCGCCAGCCTTTTAGAACCTGACATTGATGACAGCGCATCAGTCACGTCCTCTGATGAAAGCCAGGATATTGTCGAGATTCTGTGCACGGGTAAATCATCTGACCCAGCATGCACCAGTCCGGATAAACATCTTAGCACAAACTTCAAGAGCAAGCTCCACATCAGATCCGGGTCGGAGAACTCTTTGGACGATGAACACTTCATGTTGGAGTTCAAGTCCACTCTGGATGACCATCTGGAGGTCAAACTGACCAACTGCTTCAAGAAGAACAAAAGTGCCGGGGCGGGTGCTGGCGAGGACATGGATGTTGGTGACGGTTGTAACAAAGGTGAGTTTATAGTCACGTTGAGTGATGTCGGGGACGGTTGTTATAGTGGGACCTCTTATAGTGGGACCTCTTATAGTGGGACCTCTTATAGTGGGACCTCTTATTGTGGGACCTCTTATAACGAGTTATGAGAGGTTTGATTGTACAGATTTCATCAAAGTTTTACCATTATTTCACCCATTTTATTTGTTAAACATTTTGTTTTCGTGAGCAGGTTCACCAACATCCTGCAACATAGTGTCATCCTCCCAGGACTTCAAGGGAAGCAACACCAGCTTAAACAGTGACAGGAGTTTTGATGAAGGAGAGATCTACACCAAAGCTAAACAAGAGCAAGATGTTCTGTCTTCAATCAACACTTCATCTTGTTTGATGGACACAGATATTTTAATGTAAGCATCAGTTTGTGGGGAGGGAAAGGTTTCGACTTCAGGGGTTAAAGGCCAGCCGAGCCATGGGCTGGACGGTATCAATTTTATAATTCATATTTGATCTGTCATCTAGATGAGAACAGTTATTTTTTAAAGAACAGAATTAATTTTTTTTAAAAATCTTTGGGCTAATTTTTGGTTTGTTTGTATGTTGCACTTTGATTTGCTGGTCCTGTGACATAACTGGTGTGACGTGTGTCGTAAACAGGTTAAAACAGCCGAACAGGTTGGCACTAACTGGAATCATCTCCATTAGCTAGAAGCTGTGGAGAATGGAGTATGTTCCCCAGCAGGGTTAGCTGTAAAATAAGAGACTTATACTTCTTATTTAATGCAACAACTTGTTGAGGACCAGGGCAAAAAATAGGTCTTCTAAACTTGGAAGTTTATGGCCATCTTGTCTCATAGCTTGCCACTATTTAAAATGGCTCTAAATCTAAATTAACTTACAAATTAATTTTAAAATGATAGTTGAAAGGCACAAATAAGAGAAAAAAACAAACTTTTTAGTACGTCTAAGGAGCTAATTTAAGAATGTTGTGATTTAGTGACCTAATAAAATCTGTTGATCCCACACAGACACACAGACACACATACGAACACATAAAAAAGAGAAAAAAAACCTTTCTTTTCACACCTAACTGGTAATCCTGTAAGGCAAATTAAAAATGCTGTTCTTGACATTTCCAACCATATTCCTGAATCCACAGATCCTATTTGAAGAAATTTGCCACAGACATCATGTACTCAGGATTTGTGGACCTTGTGGAGAACATAATGGTGAGTCAGTCCATTGTTACCGTGACCAGTTGTTGGTGACAGTGTCAGTCCATTGGTACCGTGACCAGTGTTGGTGCCAGTGTCAGTCCATTGTTACCGTGACCAGTTGTTGGTGACAGTGTCAGTCCATTGTTACCGTGACCAGTGTTGGTGACAGTGTCAGTCCATTGTTACCGTGACCAGTGTTGGTGCCAGCCCCTTAACCGTGGCAAATGGCATTAAAACATAGCCATATGTATCTATAATATTGAAAAAATAGATCACTTACTTTGATTGCTGGTCAGATGTATTATTTTGTTTGTCTTCAGTGTCTTTCACCCTGTTCCATAAATGTTTGCATAGGACGCAATAATCTTCTGTATAGAAGGAGCGTCTTTAACAGATAAGATAAGATTTTCTGCCTCCCCTGTTTTGTTATAAGTAACTTTCTACTACATCCTAACACAGAAAGCTCTGCTGACCAAGTATGACAGCATTCTGGACCATTCCTTCCTCATGTGGACTGTTGGCTTCTTCCTCAGCTTTGCCCACCAGCAAGAACTGGATTTCGTTCAGTTCAAGTAAGCTCAGGCCCATACATAGGAAACAATTAGACTTGATTGTAGAAAGGGATTTTAAGAAATTACAGTATACCCTCACCCATTGGCAGTTCACTGTTCGCGGGCCCCCGCATGCTCGCGGATATTGCTGTCAAAGTTTTTGTTCCATTATAATTTCTGCAATTTTGTGAATTTCTTAGGCTCATATTCAGTGAATAATTCACCCTCTTTCGTAAATATTTTAAAATAACAATGTCAGCTAAATAATAATTAGAAAAGAGAGGTGATACAGTATAACTGGTAAATAATTTTAAAATAACAATGTCAGCTAAATAATAATTAGAAAAGAGAGGTGATACAGTATAACTGGTAAATAATTTTAAAATAACAATGTCAGCTAAATAATAATTAGAAAAGAGAGGTGATACAGTATAACTGGTAAATAATTTTAAAATAACAATGTCAGCTAAATAATAATTAGAAAAGAGAGGTGATACAGTATAACTGGTAAATAATTTTAAAATAACAATGTCAGCTAAATAATAATTAGAAAAGAGAGGTGATACAGTATAACTGGTAAATAATTTTAAAATAACAATGTCAGTTAAATAATAATTAGAAAAGAGAGGTGATACAGTATAACTGGTAAATAATTTTAAAATAACAATGTCAGTTAAATAATAATTAGAAAAGAGAGGTGATACAGTATAACTGGTAAATAATTTTAAAATAACAATGTCAGTTAAATAATAATTAGAAAAGAGAGGTGATACAGTATAACTGGTAAATAATTTTAAAATAACAATGTCAGTTAAATAATAATTAGAAAAGAGAGGTGATACAGTATAACTGGTAAATAATTTTAAAATAACAATGTCAGTTAAATAATAATTAGAAAAGAGAGGTGATACAGTATAACTGGTAAATAATTTTAAAATAACAATGTCAGTTAAATAATAATTAGAAAAGAGAGGTGATACAGTATAACTGGTAAATAATTTTAAAATAACAATGTCAGTTAAATAATAATTAGAAAAGAGAGGTGATACAGTATAACTGGTAAATAATTTTAAAATAACAATGTCAGTTAAATAATAATTAGAAAAGAGAGGTGATACAGTATAACTGGTAAATAATTTTAAAATAACAATGTCAGTTAAATAATAATTAGAAAAGAGAGGTGATACAGTATAACTGGTAAATAATTTTAAAATAACAATGTCAGTTAAATAATAATTAGAAAAGAGAGGTGATACAGTATAACTGGTAAATAATTTTAAAATAACAATGTCAGTTAAATAATAATTAGAAAAGAGAGGTGATACAGTATAACTGGTAAATAATTTTAAAATAACAATGTCAGTTAAATAATAATTAGAAAAGAGAGGTGATACAGTATAACTGGTAAATAATTTTAAAATAACAATGTCAGTTAAATAATAATTAGAAAAGAGAGGTGATACAGTATAACTGGTAAATAATTTTAAAATAACAATGTCAGTTAAATAATAATTAGAAAAGAGAGGTGATACAGTATAACTGGTAAATAATTTTAAAATAACAATGTCAGTTAAATAATAATTAGAAAAGAGAGGTGATACAGTATAACTGGTAAATAATTTTAAAATAACAATGTCAGTTAAATAATAATTAGAAAAGAGAGGTGATACAGTATAACTGGTAAATAATTTTAAAATAACAATGTCAGTTAAATAATAATTAGAAAAGAGAGGTGATACAGTATAACTGGTAAATAATTTTAAAATAACAATGTCAGTTAAATAATAATTAGAAAAGAGAGGTGATACAGTATAACTGGTAAATAATTTTAAAATAACAATGTCAGTTAAATAATAATTAGAAAAGAGAGGTGATACAGTATAACTGGTAAATAATTTTAAAATAACAATGTCAGTTAAATAATAATTAGAAAAGAGAGGTGATACAGTATAACTGGTAAATAATTTTAAAATAACAATGTCAGTTAAATAATAATTAGAAAAGAGAGGTGATACAGTATAACTGGTAAATAATTTTAAAATAACAATGTCAGTTAAATAATAATTAGAAAAGAGAGGTGATACAGTATAACTGGTAAATAATTTTAAAATAACAATGTCAGTTAAATAATAATTAGAAAAGAGAGGTGATACAGTATAACTGGTAAATAATTTTAAAATAACAATGTCAGTTAAATAATAATTAGAAAAGAGAGGTGATACAGTATAACTGGTAAATAATTTTAAAATAACAATGTCAGTTAAATAATAATTAGAAAAGAGAGGTGATACAGTATAACTGGTAAATAATTTTAAAATAACAATGTCAGTTAAATAATAATTAGAAAAGAGAGGTGATACAGTATAACTGGTAAATAATTTTAAAATAACAATGTCAGTTAAATAATAATTAGAAAAGAGAGGTGATACAGTATAACTGGTAAATAATTTTAAAATAACAATGTCAGTTAAATAATAATTAGAAAAGAGAGGTGATACAGTATAACTGGTAAATAATTTTAAAATAACAATGTCAGTTAAATAATAATTAGAAAAGAGAGGTGATACAGTATAACTGGTAAATAATTTTAAAATAACAATGTCAGTTAAATAATAATTAGAAAAGAGAGGTGATACAGTATAACTGGTAAATAATTTTAAAATAACAATGTCAGTTAAATAATAATTAGAAAAGAGAGGTGATACAGTATAACTGGTAAATAATTTTAAAATAACAATGTCAGTTAAATAATAATTAGAAAAGAGAGGTGATACAGTATAACTGGTAAATAATTTTAAAATAACAATGTCAGTTAAATAATAATTAGAAAAGAGAGGTGATACAGTATAACTGGTAAATAATTTTAAAATAACAATGTCAGTTAAATAATAATTAGAAAAGAGAGGTGATACAGTATAACTGGTAAATAATTTTAAAATAACAATGTCAGTTAAATAATAATTAGAAAAGAGAGGTGATACAGTATAACTGGTAAATAATTTTAAAATAACAATGTCAGTTAAATAATAATTAGAAAAGAGAGGTGATACAGTATAACTGGTAAATAATTTTAAAATAACAATGTCAGTTAAATAATAATTAGAAAAGAGAGGTGATACAGTATAACTGGTAAATAATTTTAAAATAACAATGTCAGTTAAATAATAATTAGAAAAGAGAGGTGATACAGTATAACTGGTAAATAATTTTAAAATAACAATGTCAGTTAAATAATAATTAGAAAAGAGAGGTGATACAGTATAACTGGTAAATAATTTTAAAATAACAATGTCAGTTAAATAATAATTAGAAAAGAGAGGTGATACAGTATAACTGGTAAATAATTTTAAAATAACAATGTCAGTTAAATAATAATTAGAAAAGAGAGGTGATACAGTATAACTGGTAAATAATTTTAAAATAACAATGTCAGTTAAATAATAATTAGAAAAGAGAGGTGATACAGTATAACTGGTAAATAATTTTAAAATAACAATGTCAGTTAAATAATAATTAGAAAAGAGAGGTGATACAGTATAACTGGTAAATAATTTTAAAATAACAATGTCAGTTAAATAATAATTAGAAAAGAGAGGTGATACAGTATAACTGGTAAATAATTTTAAAATAACAATGTCAGTTAAATAATAATTAGAAAAGAGAGGTGATACAGTATAACTGGTAAATAATTTTAAAATAACAATGTCAGTTAAATAATAATTAGAAAAGAGAGGTGATACAGTATAACTGGTAAATAATTTTAAAATAACAATGTCAGTTAAATAATAATTAGAAAAGAGAGGTGATACAGTATAACTGGTAAATAATTTTAAAATAACAATGTCAGTTAAATAATAATTAGAAAAGAGAGGTGATACAGTATAACTGGTAAATAATTTTAAAATAACAATGTCAGTTAAATAATAATTAGAAAAGAGAGGTGATACAGTATAACTGGTAAATAATTTTAAAATAACAATGTCAGTTAAATAATAATTAGAAAAGAGAGGTGATACAGTATAACTGGTAAATAATTTTAAAATAACAATGTCAGTTAAATAATAATTAGAAAAGAGAGGTGATACAGTATAACTGGTAAATAATTTTAAAATAACAATGTCAGTTAAATAATAATTAGAAAAGAGAGGTGATACAGTATAACTGGTAAATAATTTTAAAATAACAATGTCAGTTAAATAATAATTAGAAAAGAGAGGTGATACAGTATAACTGGTAAATAATTTTAAAATAACAATGTCAGTTAAATAATAATTAGAAAAGAGAGGTGATACAGTATAACTGGTAAATAATTTTAAAATAACAATGTCAGTTAAATAATAATTAGAAAAGAGAGGTGATACAGTATAACTGGTAAATAATTTTAAAATAACAATGTCAGTTAAATAATAATTAGAAAAGAGAGGTGATACAGTATAACTGGTAAATAATTTTAAAATAACAATGTCAGTTAAATAATAATTAGAAAAGAGAGGTGATACAGTATAACTGGTAAATAATTTTAAAATAACAATGTCAGTTAAATAATAATTAGAAAAGAGAGGTGATACAGTATAACTGGTAAATAATTTTAAAATAACAATGTCAGTTAAATAATAATTAGAAAAGAGAGGTGATACAGTATAACTGGTAAATAATTTTAAAATAACAATGTCAGTTAAATAATAATTAGAAAAGAGAGGTGATACAGTATAACTGGTAAATAATTTTAAAATAACAATGTCAGTTAAATAATAATTAGAAAAGAGAGGTGATACAGTATAACTGGTAAATAATTTTAAAATAACAATGTCAGTTAAATAATAATTAGAAAAGAGAGGTGATACAGTATAACTGGTAAATAATTTTAAAATAACAATGTCAGTTAAATAATAATTAGAAAAGAGAGGTGATACAGTATAACTGGTAAATAATTTTAAAATAACAATGTCAGTTAAATAATAATTAGAAAAGAGAGGTGATACAGTATAACTGGTAAATAATTTTAAAATAACAATGTCAGTTAAATAATAATTAGAAAAGAGAGGTGATACAGTATAACTGGTAAATAATTTTAAAATAACAATGTCAGTTAAATAATAATTAGAAAAGAGAGGTGATACAGTATAACTGGTAAATAATTTTAAAATAACAATGTCAGTTAAATAATAATTAGAAAAGAGAGGTGATACAGTATAACTGGTAAATAATTTTAAAATAACAATGTCAGTTAAATAATAATTAGAAAAGAGAGGTGATACAGTATAACTGGTAAATAATTTTAAAATAACAATGTCAGTTAAATAATAATTAGAAAAGAGAGGTGATACAGTATAACTGGTAAATAATTTTAAAATAACAATGTCAGTTAAATAATAATTAGAAAAGAGAGGTGATACAGTATAACTGGTAAATAATTTTAAAATAACAATGTCAGTTAAATAATAATTAGAAAAGAGAGGTGATACAGTATAACTGGTAAATAATTTTAAAATAACAATGTCAGTTAAATAATAATTAGAAAAGAGAGGTGATACAGTATAACTGGTAAATAATTTTAAAATAACAATGTCAGTTAAATAATAATTAGAAAAGAGAGGTGATACAGTATAACTGGTAAATAATTTTAAAATAACAATGTCAGTTAAATAATAATTAGAAAAGAGAGGTGATACAGTATAACTGGTAAATAATTTTAAAATAACAATGTCAGTTAAATAATAATTAGAAAAGAGAGGTGATACAGTATAACTGGTAAATAATTTTAAAATAACAATGTCAGTTAAATAATAATTAGAAAAGAGAGGTGATACAGTATAACTGGTAAATAATTTTAAAATAACAATGTCAGTTAAATAATAATTAGAAAAGAGAGGTGATACAGTATAACTGGTAAATAATTTTAAAATAACAATGTCAGTTAAATAATAATTAGAAAAGAGAGGTGATACAGTATAACTGGTAAATAATTTTAAAATAACAATGTCAGTTAAATAATAATTAGAAAAGAGAGGTGATACAGTATAACTGGTAAATAATTTTAAAATAACAATGTCAGTTAAATAATAATTAGAAAAGAGAGGTGATACAGTATAACTGGTAAATAATTTTAAAATAACAATGTCAGTTAAATAATAATTAGAAAAGAGAGGTGATACAGTATAACTGGTAAATAATTTTAAAATAACAATGTCAGTTAAATAATAATTAGAAAAGAGAGGTGATACAGTATAACTGGTAAATAATTTTAAAATAACAATGTCAGTTAAATAATAATTAGAAAAGAGAGGTGATACAGTATAACTGGTAAATAATTTTAAAATAACAATGTCAGTTAAATAATAATTAGAAAAGAGAGGTGATACAGTATAACTGGTAAATAATTTTAAAATAACAATGTCAGTTAAATAATAATTAGAAAAGAGAGGTGATACAGTATAACTGGTAAATAATTTTAAAATAACAATGTCAGTTAAATAATAATTAGAAAAGAGAGGTGATACAGTATAACTGGTAAATAATTTTAAAATAACAATGTCAGTTAAATAATAATTAGAAAAGAGAGGTGATACAGTATAACTGGTAAATAATTTTAAAATAACAATGTCAGTTAAATAATAATTAGAAAAGAGAGGTGATACAGTATAACTGGTAAATAATTTTAAAATAACAATGTCAGTTAAATAATAATTAGAAAAGAGAGGTGATACAGTATAACTGGTAAATAATTTTAAAATAACAATGTCAGTTAAATAATAATTAGAAAAGAGAGGTGATACAGTATAACTGGTAAATAATTTTAAAATAACAATGTCAGTTAAATAATAATTAGAAAAGAGAGGTGATACAGTATAACTGGTAAATAATTTTAAAATAACAATGTCAGTTAAATAATAATTAGAAAAGAGAGGTGATACAGTATAACTGGTAAATAATTTTAAAATAACAATGTCAGTTAAATAATAATTAGAAAAGAGAGGTGATACAGTATAACTGGTAAATAATTTTAAAATAACAATGTCAGTTAAATAATAATTAGAAAAGAGAGGTGATACAGTATAACTGGTAAATAATTTTAAAATAACAATGTCAGTTAAATAATAATTAGAAAAGAGAGGTGATACAGTATAACTGGTAAATAATTTTAAAATAACAATGTCAGTTAAATAATAATTAGAAAAGAGAGGTGATACAGTATAACTGGTAAATAATTTTAAAATAACAATGTCAGTTAAATAATAATTAGAAAAGAGAGGTGATACAGTATAACTGGTAAATAATTTTAAAATAACAATGTCAGTTAAATAATAATTAGAAAAGAGAGGTGATACAGTATAACTGGTAAATAATTTTAAAATAACAATGTCAGTTAAATAATAATTAGAAAAGAGAGGTGATACAGTATAACTGGTAAATAATTTTAAAATAACAATGTCAGTTAAATAATAATTAGAAAAGAGAGGTGATACAGTATAACTGGTAAATAATTTTAAAATAACAATGTCAGTTAAATAATAATTAGAAAAGAGAGGTGATACAGTATAACTGGTAAATAATTTTAAAATAACAATGTCAGTTAAATAATAATTAGAAAAGAGAGGTGATACAGTATAACTGGTAAATAATTTTAAAATAACAATGTCAGTTAAATAATAATTAGAAAAGAGAGGTGATACAGTATAACTGGTAAATAATTTTAAAATAACAATGTCAGTTAAATAATAATTAGAAAAGAGAGGTGATACAGTATAACTGGTAAATAATTTTAAAATAACAATGTCAGTTAAATAATAATTAGAAAAGAGAGGTGATACAGTATAACTGGTAAATAATTTTAAAATAACAATGTCAGTTAAATAATAATTAGAAAAGAGAGGTGATACAGTATAACTGGTAAATAATTTTAAAATAACAATGTCAGTTAAATAATAATTAGAAAAGAGAGGTGATACAGTATAACTGGTAAATAATTTTAAAATAACAATGTCAGTTAAATAATAATTAGAAAAGAGAGGTGATACAGTATAACTGGTAAATAATTTTAAAATAACAATGTCAGTTAAATAATAATTAGAAAAGAGAGGTGATACAGTATAACTGGTAAATAATTTTAAAATAACAATGTCAGTTAAATAATAATTAGAAAAGAGAGGTGATACAGTATAACTGGTAAATAATTTTAAAATAACAATGTCAGTTAAATAATAATTAGAAAAGAGAGGTGATACAGTATAACTGGTAAATAATTTTAAAATAACAATGTCAGTTAAATAATAATTAGAAAAGAGAGGTGATACAGTATAACTGGTAAATAATTTTAAAATAACAATGTCAGTTAAATAATAATTAGAAAAGAGAGGTGATACAGTATAACTGGTAAATAATTTTAAAATAACAATGTCAGTTAAATAATAATTAGAAAAGAGAGGTGATACAGTATAACTGGTAAATAATTTTAAAATAACAATGTCAGTTAAATAATAATTAGAAAAGAGAGGTGATACAGTATAACTGGTAAATAATTTTAAAATAACAATGTCAGTTAAATAATAATTAGAAAAGAGAGGTGATACAGTATAACTGGTAAATAATTTTAAAATAACAATGTCAGTTAAATAATAATTAGAAAAGAGAGGTGATACAGTATAACTGGTAAATAATTTTAAAATAACAATGTCAGTTAAATAATAATTAGAAAAGAGAGGTGATACAGTATAACTGGTAAATAATTTTAAAATAACAATGTCAGTTAAATAATAATTAGAAAAGAGAGGTGATACAGTAAAACTGGTAAATAATTTTAAAATAACAATGTCAGTTAAATAATAATTAGAAAAGAGAGGTGATACAGTAAAACTGGTAAATAATTATATAATGTATTTGGGAAGCATATTTTAGCGTATATAATATCATAGATGATGGGCATTTTAAAACTGCATCAATAATTTGTGGGTTGTCTGGATTCACGGGAGAGGAAGGATCATAACCCCTGCGATAGGGGGGGGGACGGGACTGTGGGCATATGCTTATTGAACAGTGTTTCTCAATTTTATTTTCTGCCATGACCGTCCGCCCCCCTCTCCCCCCTAGGAAGAAAGAAAACATTTTGCGCCCCTTCGCGCACTGTAAATAGTATCATTTGTCTATAAAATTGTAATAAATACAACTCTGCATAACGGTCAAACGAGTCCCCCCTTATGGAGCCCCACTATTTGAGAAACACTGTTATTGAATAAAGCAATAATTATTTTATGAGATTTCTAATTCGAATGCCCTGAAAGTGTTTGGCCCGGTTGATATAACACATAAACTTACTTCTTCTGTTCAAACATCTAAATGTCGCCCCAAAAACAATTTGCCATTTCCTTCATATTGGGGTTTTTAAAAATAACAAATATAAAATAGGACTGTGATAAAGCTTTTAGATAAAAAACAAAATACGCAAAGGAATTGTGTGATCAAAACAATAAATTAAAGCTTTATTAATAGACTAATACACAAATAGACGTTTCGGTTAATACGTTCATCAGTACAAATAAATGAACAGAATTATTTAAATTAATTTTACGTTATATAATACATACTATACCATGGAAAAAAAATAATTAAGTAAAGATTAAAAAAAACACACAAACAAAAAGAAGAAAGGTGGGCACAATTACTTAACAAAAATACTGGATATAAGAAGAGGAAGGAAGTATCAAAAGTTACAGTTAAAACCACATCTGGGAAAAAGATTCTACGGTGTCGTAAAATAACACTTGTGGCATAAATAAAAATATGCCAGAACCGATGAACATCTGATACTGAAAGTGAACAATAATCAATCAAGAGCAATTTTTTGAACATGAATTTTAATGGCTTTATGTAGCCATTAGGTTTAAGAATGCGTCCTTACATTGATATTTCGAGGCTATATATATCTACCATGATCCAATGAAATTCACAGAAACTCTGCAGCACTTTAATAATTGGTTTTCCCCAGGGAGGTGCTCAATCTTGATCTGTTTGGTTTCCTTGTGTACGAAGGCGTCAAGTGCTGTGAATCGCTTGAGGTCAAGCATCAGAAAAAACAGGACTGCTCCGTTGAGAGGCACAGGTATGTCCAAATGTTGTCACCTGTATAACTCACCTGTATAACTCACCTGTATAACTCACCAACTTTCTCATGCTGATGGTGGTTTTTTTTTCTTGACTTATCAAAATGCCTTTTCTAAACTTGGCTTCACAGCAATACATTTTTATGAATGTTTTGGTTTTAAAATGTTGCAGCTTTGTTTTTATTGCTAAAAGTTATAGAGAGGAATTTGCATGATTTACATGGGAAAAACCAAATTATCCTCAAATCTCTGAAGTGTTAGGAAGAACCATCCATAGTAAAATAATGTGTATGGACAAGGTTATATTTCTGTTAGATATACATTTGTATTTGAAATTTAAAAAAATTCTGTTGTAATTATTAACAATAATTATGCTATCAAAATGTTAACAAACGAGTCTATTTCTGATAAATATGAAAAGAAAACTTCATTGTGACAATTGGTTGCCCAAAGAGGCACGGTGGTTGAGTGGCATGCGCGCTCGACTGGTGTACCAATGGTCACGAGTTCGAATTTCTGTGAAGGCAGTTATTTGATCCCGGGGCCAAGGGTGTCCATGAGTCCACCCAGATCCGACGGCTGGGAATAGCGTGGTCCCTCATAGCCGTGGCCTGTGAACGCTGCGTTACCTGCCAATACGTTGTTTACAGAACATAGGATGCAATAATCTTCTGTATAGGAGCATCTGTATAGATAAGACAAGACAAATCTAATAATTATGCAATCAAAATGTTATTAAACGAGTCTATGTCTGATAAATATGAAAAGAAAACTTCATTGGGACAATTGGGTGCCCAAAGAGGATGAAGAAGAAGATAATGTAGGAAGTAGTGTTTTTAAATTGTAGTGCAGCAAGCTAAGTTGAATTTTTTTTTAATTGTGATACAACAGTGGACTTGGTACAGAGACAAAACAATATTACATATTTACATTTTTACTGACAACGCTAAAAATCAATTAGATATACAATGATGAAACAAAAAAATTTCTTATTGATTTCATTCATTTTAATTGAAATAGTTGTCTAGAAACTGAATAGTTCATAAATAGTTAAATAGTCTAGAAACTGAATAGTTCATAAATAGTTAAATAGTCTAGAAACTGAATAGTTCATAAATAGTTAAATAGTCTAGAAACTGAATAGTTCATAAATAGTTAAATTGTCTAGAAACTGAATAGTTCATAAATAGTTAAATTGTCTAGAAACTGAATAGTTCATAAATAGTTAAATTGTCTAGAAACTGAATAGTTCATAAATAGTTAAATTGTCTAGAAACTGAATAGTTCATAAATATTTAAATTGTCTAGAAACTGAATAGTTCATAAATAGTTAAATTGTCTAGAAACTGAATAGTTCATAAATAATTAAATTGTCTAGAAACTGAATAGTTCATAAATAGTTAAATTGTCTAGAAACTGAATAGTTCATAAATAGTTATCATAATTCTTTCTTAATATCTGACACTCAGGTGTTCCTTTTCTTGAAATTTCTTCTCAATAAGGATTTGATTGGTCTAAATTAACAGGTTATTTGTAATTGTATGAGCCATTTATATGTTTTGTCACTGAGCAAGGTCCACTGCAACCAATCACTTTTCCTCCAGGAATTGAGTGTATTTTAAATATTAATTGGACCAGGTGTCAGCAGACAAGGGTAAATGACCACATTCGGGGTAACAAGGGAATTCTTGGGGGTAATGCAGACTCATTTGGAGCCTATATAATCAATAATACAATTTTATAATATTGGGGTATCAGGGCAAATAAGTTGGCCAACCCCTGAATTAGACCCTATAATGGCGGCCGTAATGGGTAGCTTCCAATCTATTTCAGTTACTTGACCAAACATGCATTTAAGTTCATTTTTAACATGACCAAAAAGTGCTAACCCTAGGTATGCCACTGGGTATGTCTGCTTCCCTGAACTATATCAATTTCTAATGTCAAACGCTCGTCATGACATTTCAATTGAGACTTGTCCCCCTAAAACAAAGGATATTTATCATCAAAGACACTTACAATATTTGAAAGAATCACAATTTTAAAAAAAAACTTTTTTTTATCATATTTGATAGTTGATATGTAGATTTTATCCAACAGTATTTTCAAGATGAGTTAGCCAGCATAAGCTTAACTAGAAAATACATTGATAACAGAATAAAGGTGTGGTATTGAAATATCTATTTTTGCTTTGATCAATCATTTTAATTTTGGATTAATTATTTGTATTCAACTTCCATGAAAATACACAGTTATTAATACTAACAGTATGTAGTGTAAAAAACAACACTATTAGAAATAATAGTAATTTTAAAATGTATTCATTTCTTTTTTTAATCAAAGAACAATTGTCCAATTTTTTTTCTGATTAGCAACAAATGCCTGGTAACGATTATTGAATGTAATTATTTATTTGTATAAAAATGTTAACAAAACAAGTTTGAAATGAATGTTACTATTGAATAACCTTCATATCAGGTATATTCAAGTAAACTGTCATTTGTGTACGCCCCTAAGTACCCCATGACTAGAGTTGAATTCTCTTCAGAAAATGTAATGCAAAGTATGATCTTTTAAAAATATGTCATATGTGCTAGTCCCCTTGTTGTATATAATTAATTGGTTTTGATGGATTAAGCTCTCAGTTTTTGCTTAACCAACATTTTAGAGTTCTTGATTTTTGACAGCCAGTAATTTGGTTTAATGATCTTCCAATGACAGCAATATCATGGGTTTATTACAACCCGTGGCTTGTTCATAATTTCATAAGGAAAACTAAACCAATTTTCAGCAACATGCACGGCAAGGACACCTGTTACCCATAATTCTTTTTAACATCTCATGTGGAGTCATGGCGGCGTTGTTTTTAACATAACTGAACTCTTCATTCAGGGTCAGACTATCTGACCCAGTAACTCTATTCATTTGTTTTTAAGAAAATTCCATTAAAAAAAAATAATTCCTTAATCTTTTATGCATTTTTGTTTTCCATAATTCTGGAGTTTTATTTTGGCACTTTCAGCCTAGAGAGTTTGTTGTGGGGAAATTTTCAGCAGTGTGCTAGCTGCTCGTGACCTGTTATGACCCAAAATATAAAGCATTAAAATCGGCCCCCCCAGTTTTTGGGTTGCCCGGGGAAGAGATGGTGTTCCTGCTAGTGCGTCTGTTGTAAATGGGGTTCCTTGCTGCAGGTAGGTCTGGAGTTGTCCGTGTTAGCACTTGATCTCCTGGAGTAGAGGTGACCTGGTTTAATCTGTCGATGTTCTCAGGCATTTTACATACAGATTTCAATCGAACTTTTTGTTTGTGTACATCATTGTTGAATAGATGGTGGAACATAACAAATAAATGGCTTATTAATAAGCCAAACCAGATATTTAGGATGCTCAATGTATTTGAGATGTTTGCTTTGAATATTCCACAGATAACAAACATAAACAAACAAATCTCTCACTGGCAGCGTTGTTAGTTGTTAGTTGTCAAGAAAGAAAAAAAAATGTTCAATTAAAAGAAATAAAAATGAATCGGCGAATAATTTATCTTTGAGACTGCATTTACTAATATGTGTTTATTGTAAAATTCTAATAACTTGTCTTGCATTTCAATATTTTTATTGATAATTTTTACTTCTCCACCCCCCACTCCCCCAAATATTAAAGATGCATGTTAGTGTTAAACATGTAATGTCTTGGCTGATGTTATACAAGTGCAAATAAGTCACTGTGATATGTTTAAAAGTGATGAATGCTTGTTCAGATTTTGATAGTCAATACAAACGAGTTTCATATGAACTTAAACAGACACAATTTTAAAAAATAATATAATTTAATGTTGAGGAGATATGTATCAGGACCTAAGATAAAATAACGTTTTGGCAACTTATCCCAACTGGATGTCGTACCTTGCTTTATTTGTTTTGAGGTCTTTTCGTTTGTTTGTATGTAATGTTATTTGTGTCATGAAGCTATCCTGACACGAGGATCCTGGCCCAACTAACCTCCGTTTGCCTCTTCCTCTCCAGACTGCACCTGGTTGTCTGCACGCTCAACCAGCTGTTTCGCACCCTGCTGGCCAACAGCAAGATGGCCTACTTACAGAACCTACAAAGTAATCATCATTTTTAACTTGTCTTTCTGTTTTCACTCCTTGAACAGTTTTAAGACCAAAATTGTATCAGCTTTAAATAAAAGATCTTGTGTCCACTATTTTAACTTAAAATTCCAATATTATTTCAAGACCTATTTTGAAACTATCTTCCTTATCTACTTCCTGGCTTGAAATATTTTGATATTAAAAGGCCAGTGTCCATTTCTTCGGACGTCATAATAGCCACTTTCTTCAGACATAATAGCTACTTTCTTCAGACATAATAGCTACTTTTTTCAGACATAATAGCCACTTTCTTCAGACATAATAGCCACTTTCTTCAGACATAATAGCCACTTTCTTCAGACATAATAGCCACTTTCTTCAGACGTGATTAGCCACTTTCTATTTAAATCAGAGATTCAGATTGTTAAAATCCAATCTTTCATTTTTTATGACTGAATTAAAACAGCATTACAAATTAAAAAAAAATTTAAAACAATTTCGCACAGAAAAAAAAATATTTCTCAATCAAAGAGGCCTTAAGATTTCATTTGTTGATTCCACCCTAAAGAATAGTTGAAATTCATTGGAGTTTCACACATTTGCCCTGACAACATCTATTGTGCGTTGTTCTCTACATTCCCCTCGGCACTGACATGCTCAGATTTAATGAGTTAACCACATCTAAATTCTTCAACTTCACTTGACATTGTTATGAATTACTGGTGGCATTGTACTTCAACAGAGTGCTTGAGTCACATGACCGACCTACATAACCTCTTCATCATGTTGATACGTCACCACATCGTGGAAGAACAGCAGGTGGTGTACCTCCGAGACCTCGTCCAGACCAACCACGTCCTCATGCTGATGATTGAGGAGTGGTTGTCCCAAGATTACATCGGCCATCACAGCGGCTTCAGTATGTTGGACCATGTCAAACAGTGAGTTGAGCATTGCTTGTCAATTAGTGAGCTTTCAACACATCATATCCAACATTGAGTTTAACACAACTTGTCAAACAATAGTTTAGTTTAACAGAGTCCAACAGTAAATTTAAGACATCATGTCAAACAGAGATTTGGTTTAACATGTCAGACACTGATTTGATTTTGCATATCAATCATGTCAATCAGTTTTTCACTTTTCCAAACTTTTATGTGGTTAAATTTGACACACTTCGTATGTGATTTAATTTTACAGGCCTTGTATGTTGTTTAATTTGACACACCTTGTATCTTGTTTGATTTGACACATCTTGCTAAAGTCATTAAACATCCTTACCATAGTCATACTGCAAGTTAATTGTTCCCACAACATTGTAGAACTCCTTTATCTTATCTACAACACTTGAATCTCTACTCAAGTCAGGAATATAAGTCCACAAACAAGCACCCAACCTTAAAGTCCCTGTATTCTTCCACAACTGGTTTCATTTGATTTCCTGTTTTCAGGTTCGCCACCAAGAAGGTCATGGCCAAGTACGGGTCATTGCTGGAGCACCAGGAGCTGAGCAGAGAGACTCTGAACGTGGCCGTGCTGACCATGATGTACCACGTGGCAGGCGACTGCAGGCGGCAGGACACTCTGATGCAGCTTCCCATACTCAAGTCGTTCTCTGAGATCTGGGCGGACAGTGCTGTCAAGGAACATGTAAGTTACCTATTTCCTTAAAATATATAGTGACAGTGCTGTCAAGGAACATGTAAGTTACCTATTTCCTTAAAATATATAGTGACAGTGCTGTCAGGGAACATGTAAGTTACCTATTTCCTTAAAATATATAGTGACAGTGCTGTCAGGGAACATGTAAATGACCTATTTCCTTAAAATATATAGTGACAGTGCTGTCAGGGAACATGTAAATGACCTATTTCCTTAAAATATATAGTGACAGTGCTGTCAGGGAACATGTAAGTTACCTATTTCCTTAAAATATATAGTGACAGTGCTGTCAGGGAACATGTAAATGACCTATTTCCTTAAAATATATAGTGACAGTGCTGTCAGGGAACATGTAAATGACCTATTTCCTTAAAATATATAGTGACAGTGCTGTCAGGGAACATGTAAGTTACCTATTTCCTTAAATTATATAGTGACAGTGCTGTCAGGGAACATGTAAATGACCTATTTCCTTAAAATATATAGTGACAGTGCTGTCAGGGAACATGTAAGTTACCTATTTCCTTAAAATATATAGTGACAGTGCTGTCAGGGAACATGTAAGTTACTTATTTCCTTAAAATATATAGTGACAGTGCTGTCAGGGAACATGTAAATGACCTATTTCCTTAAAATATATAGTGACAGTGCTGTCAGGGAACATGTAAGTTCCCTATGTCCTTAAAAACATGCCGTCAGTGAGGAAGTCAAGGATAAAGCCAGCAAAGGTAGTTGGTAGTTAGGACATTCCTCAGGATATCCCTTAACCTGGTATCAGCTATTTAAAAGTAAAATTTTGTCACCACTAGAAAAGTGCAAAGAAAGCTGGAATTGAAAAATTCCTACAAATGATTCATATCACCTTATAGACATGCACCTTATAGACAAGCACCTTATAGACAAGCACCTTATAGACATGCACCTTATAGACAAGCACCTTATAGACAAGCACCTTATAGACAAGCACCTTATAGACAAGCACCTTATAGACAAGCATCTTATAGACAGGAACCTTATAGACATTATTTCTGACAACATGTCTACCAATACCTTCATCAATCACATCTGTCGCTCTGCCTACACCGCCATTCGTCAGATCAGTTCATTTCGTCATTGCTTAACAATTAGTGCGACAAAAACTCTAGTCTGTGCTCTTGTTCTAGCTCGCATTGGTTATTGCAATTCTCTTCAAAATGCATTGAAAAACTACAGAAAGTTCAAAATTCAGCAGCCAGACTAGTTCTTAAGGCAAAAAAACATGACCATGTTACTCCGCTACTTTACTCACTTCATTGGCTACCTATACAAGCTCGAATTGATTACAAACTGGCCATTCTCTGTCACAACTTCTTTTCCGACTCATGCCCTTCCTATCTTTCTGAAATTTTGTCGGTCTACTCACCCACTCGTCAGCTACGCTCTTCTGCGGACACACGCATTCTCTCTGTTCCTAAGACACGCACAAAAACATTTGGCGAAAGGTTGTTCTCTTTGTGTGCAGCCAAACAATGGAATACTCAACCATTACACATCTGTAGTATTCAAACAACCAAGTCCTTCAAGACTGCACTTAAGACACATATTTTTAAAATTTATTTTCCAAATTAATGAAACGACAATTCTTTTAATGATTAACGTTGCTTTTTTGTGTTATGTACTGTAATTAATGTGGTTGTTATGGTATGTACTGTAATTAATGTGGTTGTTATGGTATGTACTGTAATTAATGTGGTTGTTATGGTATGTACTGTAATTAATGTGGTTGTTATGGTATGAATGTTAATTTATTACTTATATATATGTTAATACCTTCATGTAAAGCGCTGTGAGCCCAGTTCCTTACTGGGATACAGCGGTATATAAATTATCAATTTATTATTATTATTATAAGAACCTTATAGACAGAACCTTATAGACAGGAAGGAACCTTATAGACAGAACCTTATAGACAGGAACCTTATAGACAGGAACCTTATAGACAGAACCTTATAGACAGAACCTTATAGACAGAACCTTATAGACAGGAACCTTATAGACAGAACCTTATAGACAGAACCTTATAGACAGAACCTTATAGACAGGAACCTTATAGACAGGAACCTTATAGACAGGAATCTTATAGACAGGAACCTTATAGACAGGAACCTTATAGACAGGAACCTTATAGACAGGAACCTTATAGACAGGAACCTTATAGACAGGAATCTTATAGACAGGAACCTTATAGACAGGAACCTTATGTCATTAACATTAAGTACACCACATTGGGGGGGGGGACACTTACCAGAGTCCACAAACATCTATGTTAAGTTGCCACAAAAGAACTTGAGCAGTCAACAGGTTTTACTCAGCTACTGAGAGCTGACACCAAGCCCTGGCATGAGAGCTGACACCAAGCCCTGGCATGAGAGCTGACACCAAGCCCTGGCATGAGAGCTGACACCAAGCCCTGGCATGAGAGCTGACACCAAGCCCTGGCATGAGAGCTGACACCAAGCCCTGGCATGAGAGCTGACACCAAGCCCTGGCATGAGAGCTGACACCAAGCCCTGGCATGAGAGCTGACACCAAGCCCTGGCATGAGAGCTGACACCAAGCCCTGGCATGAGAGCTGACACCAAGCCCTGTCATGAGATCTGACACCAAGCCCTGGCATGAGAGCTGACACCAAGCCCTGGCATGAGAGCTGACACCAAGCCCTGGCATGAGAGCTGACACCAAGCCCTGGCATGAGAGCTGACACCAAGCCATGGCATGAGAGCTGACACCAAGCCCTGGCATGAGAGCTGACACCAAGCCCTGGCATGAGAGCTGACACCAAGCCCTGGCATGAGAGCTGACACCAAGCCCTGGCATGAGAGCTGACACCAAGCCCTGGCATGAGAGCTGACACCAAGCCCTGGCATGAGAGCTGACACCAAGCCCTGGCATGAGAGCTGACACCAAGCCCTGGCATGAGAGCTGACACCAAGCCCTGGCATGAGAGCTGACACCAAGCCCTGGCATGAGAGCTGACACCAAGCCCTGGCATGAGAGCTGACACCAAGCCCTGGCATGAGAGCTGACACCAAGCCCTGGCATGAGAGCTGACACAAAGCCCTGGCATGACAACAGAAGGAATCTGTCTAACACAGACCTGACGCTAGAAATGAAAAACATAAGTGTTTGTTCCCTCGCCATTGCATCAATCGTTTTGATACACTGGTATAAGAATTACAAGAGCAGTATTTGATCTCAAAGTGTCATGTCAGTTTTCCCACTGGAAATTTGAAACAATTAAAATCTGTATTGCATTTATGTCATTTTATACTCATGTTGGGTCTTTTTTCATTTCTGATGTTCTTCATTTCTGATGTTTTTCATTTCTGATGTTTTTCATTTCTGATGTTTTTTTCATACACGTTTGAACAATGTCATTTCTCTCCCCCCCAGGAGGAGTTCAAAGATTTGATAGAGTTTGTCCTGGAAGTCTTCATGTCTGCTGCTGAGAATGATCCCAACATGTGCGCCGAGAAGCTCCTGGAGGACGCACCTCAGCACCAGGAGAACCAACAGAGTGGCAGCTGCAGTGGCAGCACCAGCGGCAGTGGAACCAGAGACGAGAGGTGAGGAGATAGTTGTTTTTAAATGGTCTTTGTTCTCTGTTTGTGGAGTGGAACTGTTTAATGTAACATGGCTCAGATATTCTCTCAGTTGGACCAGTGGTTTGTGGAACTGTTTGATTTAACATGGCTCAGATATTCTCTCAGTTGGACCAGTGGTTTGTGGAACTGTTTGATTTAACATGGCTCAGATATTCTCTCAGTTGGACCAGTGGTTTGTGGAAGTCTTTCATCAAGGCTTTCAACCCTTGTGTTACTCAATCCATTCATTTATTGTATCCATTGTATCCATCAGCTCACTGCGTTACTCAATCCATTCATTTATTGTATCTATCAGCGCACTGCGTTACTCAATCCATTCATTGATTGTATCCATCAGCTCCATGAATGTCAGCAGCACCTGTTCAGGGGATGAGATGACCGAGGATGAGCAGGTTCTCTTGTTCACATGGTTGTCTGAACTGGACGGGAACAGCAATATTGTGGAACTCATGACCACCAAACTTAAGGAGCATGGCTACTCAAGGTCCCCGAGCCAGGTGAGTACACCAGAGAGCAGGTGGGGGGAGGGGGGGGGGTGACCTAATTATTCCAGGCCAAAAGTCTCAGTGAGTCCTATTGCCAGATAAGTCGGCCAGGTAGAGCTGAGGCCCATGAACTGACCATTTGGGTTGGTTGTCACTAGGTGTTTGGTGTGACTGAATTCACGTCAGTTTTTACATCTTGTATGTTCCACAGATTTCAAGCTATCTGAGTGAAAATGGTTTTATTGAAAGCAACGCTTCACCATCACTGCAGTCAAGCACGGAAAAAACGGTAGCAAACAACTTCATTTCTTAAATGATTGAACTTTTTTTATCTAATTTTTTTAATCATGCCAGATAAAAATTTAAATGACTTGTCTTATGCAGATTTCCTTAGTTTATTCTCTGAAAAGCAGGTGCCGAATGAAATATGGGCAGTTTCTCTGGTTATTTTTTTGTGTGAGCATTTCATGATTTCATCGACTGGGAATAAATTAGAGGGGCTTCAGGTACAATTTTTGGCCATGTTTTTTGGGTAAGCCAGCTGTTTCAAATATGGTGCCAGCCATTTCTGAGTAAAAATCTTTAGTTACTCTGACATTTTGTTTCTTTTCTAAACTCTGCCTTCCCTCTAGCAGGCGCAGCAACTGTCAACGAGCTGCCAGGACAGCCTCAGGCATGAGCTCTCCTCTCTATCTGAAGACAGCCTCATCCCATTCTTACTGGACAAACTGAGAAACCTTGGCTTTGAGGGCCAGCTCATCTGGCTTCAGAAGCAACTGCTGGAGGCTGCCTTTGTTAAACTAGGTCAGTTCCACCGATTGGTGACTATGTCAGTTTAATCACATGGTGACTAGGTCAGTTTAATCACATGGTGACTAGGTCATTTCCATTTGGAAACTAGGTCAGGGCCTCATAGTACTTGGGGTAGAAAAGGCAAAGTAAAAAATGTAGCCATTAAGTTAATGATGTGTCCCATGTATCACCAGGAGTAAAGCCTTCTGGGGGTTGGACACTTCCAGATGCTTGAGATGCTTCCAAAAGTGAATTATTCACATACCAAAGTGTCTCAGCTAGAGACTTGTCATCAAACAAAAGTGAATTATTCACATACCAAAGTGTCTCAGCTAGAGACTTGTCATCAAACAAAAGTGAATTATTCACATACCAAAGTGTCTCAGCTAAATCGTTACGTAATTTTAGGGTTGTAGAAATTAACTATTAATTTCTCAATTATTCGTTACAAACTTTTAACGATTAATCGACCCATCACTTACAAATTATTGGAAGTCAAAAAGTAATAAAAAACAAAATAGCGGCAGATAAATAATAAATTTCCTGACGATTACACAAACATTTTGGTTTTAAACTATTGACTAACGGGAATGTTCAAAATGTTGATGAAGTTCGCCTACCATGGTTCTAACACTTCGCCTACTTATCAAACCATATGAAAAGCGTATAAAGCTAATGGCAGAAATGGAGTCTGACAAAGAGACAGAAAATCACGACAGTTCTTCTGATGAATTACTGCGTTACAAAATGGAGATGAAAGCTCCTGAATCCATTAACCCTCTACAATGATCAGTGGAAACTTAATGAACACCGTTATCCGATTATGTCATTCCTTTCCAAAACCGTTTTGTGCATACCAGTTACCTCAGATCCATGTGAATGATTGTTCAGCTCGGCTGGTTATATTGTCAATTAGACCCGCTCATCACTTGAACCAAATAATGTCAACACACTTGTCTTTTTGCGTAGTTGGTTAAAAGATGACATATAAAAGAGACATTCCAATTCCAGTGTTATTTAGATTTTCAACAAGAACGTTTAATAAGTTATTTATGGCATCATAAATTTTAATTTTTGGCTTTAATCGAAATTAACAATTATTTGATCATTAATTTGTCAAAAGTTAACAATTAAATTTAAATTAATCGTTAACAGCCCTACTTAATTTATATTTTTGCATGGTATAGTATGTATTATATCATATAAATTTAATTTAAATACTTGAGTTCACTTATTGTACTAATGTATGCATTAGCCGAAGCTTCTACTTGTGTATTAGTCTATAAAAAAAAAGCTTTAATTTACTTTTTTGATCACGCAATTTGTTTTTGTATCTTGTGTAATATCAACCAGAAGGAAATATGTGCACATTTAACAGAAAAGAATATGGTAATATCTAGTTCAATGAAATATGGTATCCCTTTGGAGTTAGTGTTGTATATTAAAATAGCCATTTTCAAAAAAAATAATAATTTAAAAAAAATTGATGGTTTGTATTCATAAGGATTCATATAAAAAAATGTATGTTTTATATTAAAAAATGATGCTTTCCCATAAACATTTTTCATTGCTAGCTACCAGCTTCATTTCACCTGAGGTTAATTTTTACAATTGGTGTTTGCCCCATTTTTGAGAACAAATATCTGAAAGTTGTGAG
Organism: Ampullaceana balthica; assembly: GCA_944989445.1. NCBI lineage: Eukaryota > Metazoa > Mollusca > Gastropoda > Lymnaeidae > Ampullaceana > Ampullaceana balthica. Next base: position 326,373 of record CALYLW010000498.1, on the reverse strand, counting down.
ACAGAAGTAAACAGGAACTAATGGACATTGCTTTGGTGATACACCTGTAGCCGTCTGCTAGAGTATGTTTTACTGCAGAGACACGCCGGTGGGCCAGTAACACACTGCCCCTGGTCTGTGATAGTGTACATACTGTGCATACCCACATAGCGCCGCACCATGTGCACCGCACCGAGATGCACTGGGAAGTAGTGACTGAGTGACGTATTGGTGCGTTGTGTGTTGTTCCGGTTCCAACGTAAAACGTGTTTGGTTGCAGAATTATAAAAACAAATAAACCTTGATAACTATAATCCTCCACCTTATTGTTGACTATAAAATACTGTATATTAGAAGCCTACACACGGCTACACACCATTGAGATTTTTGTGACATGATCGAATGAACAATGGATAACAGATGACCAACCGATTTCCGAACATTGTCATGAGATTTTGCAGGAGTGTGTAGCGTGCATTGGTGGCCCTTGCATAACTAGAGGGTAATGCACGCTTGCGTTCTCATCATGTGACCAAAAAAAAAGATTAATTGGCGTCAATCTTTTACAATTTGTTTAAATAGATTTCTCATCACTAATATTGATCTCTCCTTCCATCCTCAGCCATCAAAGATCCGTCTTATCGTGTCAATGTGGAGGAACCAGTGGCCAAGTTTTATGCCCGTAAGTTTAAGTCAATAATAAAATGAGAAGTGAAAAAACGTTATGGGGGGTGGGGGGGGGGAAGTGAATGCAAACAAGCTGATACCACAAACTCTTGATTCAGAAACATGTGAGATTTGATGTCACACCTCGATGCCCTCTCGGCTGTTAGCTTGTCGGTTTGGCTTGAGCTGCTCACACAAAAACTGTGTTAATTGATTCTTTTGGTGTGTCCCTAGTTCAAAACAAGCCCATCCCCATGGTGGCGTGGAACGATGAGCTGGACGCCGCCCTGTCTAACCCTTACTTCCACTTGTTACAACAGTGCCTGGGCCTCTACACCCGGGACGATACCGACATCATCTATCCCAGGATTCCTCAAGACTTGACCCCATCTCTCTTGGTCAAAAAAGCTCGCGAGATAGGATCTATCGAATCATGTAAAGCTTTCTTACATTTTACATAAATTTTCATAATTGGTCTGTTATGTTCTTTATTTTGACCTTTGGCTTACTCGGCTATTACCTTGTCTAACCATAACATTACCTTACCATAACATTACCTTACTTTTTCATTACATTAACTAACCTACCATGAACTTACTTTGTCATTGCCTTGCCTACCATGAACTTACTTTGTCATTGCCTTACCTTACTCTAACCTTGCCTACCATGAACTTACTTTGTCATTGCCTTACCTTACTCTAACCTTGCCTACCATGAACTTACTTTGTCATTGCCTTACCTTACTCTAACCTTGCCTACCATGAACTTACTTTGTCATTGCCTTGCCTACCATGAACTTACTTTGTCATTGCCTTACCTTACTCTAACCTTGCCTACCATGAACTTACTTTGTCATTGCCTTACCTTACTCTAACCTTGCCTACCATGAACTTACTTTGTCATTGCCTTACCTTACTCTAACCTTGCCTACCATGAACTTACTTTGTCATTGCCTTACCTTACTCTAACCTTGCCTACCATGAACTTACTTTGTCATTGCCTTACCTTACTCTAACCTTGCCTACCATGAACTTACTTTGTCATTGCCTTACCTTACTCTAACCTTGCCTACCATGAACTTACTTTGTCATTGCCTTACCTTACTCTAACCTTGCCTACCATGAACTTACTTTGTCATTGCCTTACCTTACTCTAACCTTGCCTACCATGAACTTACTTTGTCATTGCCTTACCTTACTCTAACCTTGCCTACCATGAACTTACTTTGTCATTGCCTTACCTTACTCTAACCTTGCCTACCATGAACTTACTTTGTCATTGCCTTACCTTACTCTAACCTTGCCTACCATGAACTTACTTTGTCATTGCCTTACCTTACTCTAACCTTGCCTACCATGAACTTACTTTGTAATCCTTTTTTCATTTACCCCTAAAGAATTTGTCCATGGCTTAAAACATTAGATTTTTTTTTCAAGTATTTTTGTTTCATTGTAAATTATCATCAATGTTTTTTAAATATTTCATCAGTGAATGTAAAGTTTGATGTGGAGACTGTGAAGGACCCGCAGCAGGAAGCACACCCCAAAAATATAGACATTTGCAAGTAAGTCTTTTTTGTGTGTACCATCATAGTTTTTATGGTAATATACACCAACAGTTCTATAATATATGACATAGTTTTTATGGTAATATACACCAACAGTTCTATAATATGTGACAGACTGGGACTCGTTATGTGTCAGATAATCTTTTAGCAAACAATAACAAAACCTTATTTGTCTTATTGATAGCAATGGCCCCCATTCATCCCCATTTGTGTTCGTTTAAGTACGTCCCCAAATAGAAGAAAATCTCTTTCACATGTTTTAGTTTTAAAAAATTTGATTTAAATTAAAGTGGGAATCGAAAAGAGATTTATCCTTGTAAACCCAATGTTCCTTTAAAGCTGCGCGGCCAGGCAGATATCCAACGGCCGCCACGCAGCAATTCAGAATTTGTAAAGGACTATATCATTTTTGTATTTGTAGGGTGTACAATTTTGCACACAAAAAAATGAATGCCGTGGATATTTGCACACGAGTTTTTTTTATTTTAAACAAGGGCCAAAGAACCTTAGAGGCAGCTGTTTACCTATATCTGCCGTGTTCAATCTTTCTTCATCTAATGACATACAAGAACTACTAACTTTAGCTTGGTGACACACCATTTGCATAGGACGCAATGATCTTCTGTATAGAAGGAGCGTCTTTAATGTATAAGATAAGATAGGGGGACTCTCCCTCAGATTAGCACTTTCCTAGGCAAATTTTTTGCGATTCAATGTCCTTCTAATGTTAAACGCCTACAAAATCCTATTTTCTCCGTCAACTTTCATTAAATCAAATCCTACCTCTCTGAAACACTCTAGATCATTGGTGACCCCTTAGTGTGCCGCATTGTTGACCCCTTAGTGTGCCGCATTGTTGACCCCTTAGTGTGCCGCATTGTTGACCCCTTAGTGTGCCGCATTGTTGACCCCTTAGTGTGCCGCATTGTTGACCCCTTAGTGTGCCGCATTGTTGACCCCTTAGTGTGCCGCATTGTTGACCCTTTAGTGTGCCGCTCGTTGTTGATTTGAAAAGTGTTTGATATGAATAATTAATGAAAGAACAGGTGATAACTTATATTTTTGTATTTTCTTCCAGGCCTATCAAAAGTTTGGATCATCTGTGGCTCAATTTAATTCAGAAAATGAACGAAGATTCTGAAATCAGTGGAAGCTAGGCCACAGTAGTTTACATTCCAGATCAGGGGATTGCTGCACTGAATGTGGTTGACTGTACTGAATGGATTGACTGCACTGAATGGGTTGACAGGTAATGATTTACCTAGGTGGCATAAATGAAACAGAAATGTGTACAACTTTTCTTTTATTGTGTACAACTTTTCTTTTATTGTGTACAAGTGATCAGTGTTCACCTTTGCATAAATGCGATGTCTTGCCGAAAATGTTTTTTTCAGTAGAAATTATTTTAAAACTTCTGTAATAGTTAAGTGAACTTTGTTTGAACCTTCAATACAACATAATTATATGATGTTTGAACCTTCAATACAACATATTATATGTTGTTTGAACCTTCAATACAACATAATTATATGTCGACAGAAAGCACGCATATTATCAGATTTAAATAGGACGCAGTATCTTCTGAATAGAAGGAGCATCTGTAATGTATAAGATAAATGATACTGAATCAAAGATTAATTTTGATCCATTAAGTTGAAGGCATTAAAACATTGAATTTTTTTAATGTTTGATTTTAACAAGTTTATTGTTAAATAAGTTATGTCTTATTCAATATAATGTTTCCTTTAATACTTAATAAACATAATAGTGTGAATTTTTTTTCTTCAAATGCTTGAATGAATTTGTCCGATGACTACCAACAATAATATACTGTACTTGTATTGTTTCCATTTCATGAAACTATTCATTAGTAACGACATCCAAAATAACAAACTTAGAAAGAAAAGTTTCATAAAACTGTATAGCAATTTTTCACTTCTTAAAATATGTAAGATAATTAAATTTTTTCATTTTGGTTGGGGTGCAATATCCATGACAATATCCATGACAATATCCATGACAATATCCATGACAATATCCATGACAATATCTGACGAATATTATTTGACAGTAGAGACTTTGCTAAGATAGATTAAGAAAAAGAGTAGAGGCCAGAAATTATTGCCTATTTGTTGAAGGACCTGGCTAACAAATATATCGAGGAAAATTTATCTTACCGAAGTTCACAACAACATAAAATTGAATGACAAATACAATCGTTCTACCATAAACAAACAGCCAAACAATAGGGGACCAAGATGAGTGTATTCCAGTCTATTAAAGTTATTTGACACAACATGTTTTCAAGTAAGGCAGTTTATCAGAATCCCTAAAAGTGCTAATTTCTGTGTTGTTGTTTTCTCTGAACACCGAGTTTTAAACATTAGAATTTCTATTTGTGATTGAAATGACATAAACAGAAGAACATTTAGAAATTATAGATCTGATTGAATTCCATCATAATTTACACTTGGTTTTAATATCTGATGATTTGGCTTTTCAAAGTAAGATACTCTTTTGTGAAATGAAATTGTTTCATGGACGTAATTTTTTTGTTTATTACTGCTTTACATCATGCCATGTTTTATTGTTGGAGGCTTGAGTATAACAATACAACTAATATAAATGTGTACAAATGAGAGTTTGCTTGCTTCCCCTTTTGTTGAGGTGTCAACCTTGCATAATCCTGTTTTTATTAACTTAAGGTTGTGCCGTCATTAGAACTTATCTTTAAGGTTGTGCCATCATTAGAACTTATCTTTAAGGCCAAGCATTTTTCACTATTTCTGTTATATATACAAAGATTTTTAATAACGTCATATTAATATTCCTTTCGTTTGCTGGAAAAATGTTTCCCTAAAATATTTACATCAGCTGAAGTTCTCTTATTTCAGGATTTTTAGCTGTTGCAGATAGAAGATTTTACATAATCTTTTTTTGATCAAAGCCATAATGTTTTTATATGACATTAGCTATAGCTTTATGTTGTTTTGTAGAGTTTTAAATGCAGCTTGTTGTATGTTAAGTTTATCTGAAATATTTGCTTAAGAGTTGTAGGTTTAATGTGGGCATAATAAAACTTGTACAAATGTGTACAATACCCATCAGAATTATAGGATAGTGTGTACTCCTTTCATTTAGTAGAAAATAGTATTATTAGTAATTAACAAGATTTTCATCACAAAACTAATTAACTACAATTTATACTTAAAGTTGTAGAGTCAATTTGATTAATTTTATTGATGTAGTTTTAAAATTTTAAGAATTTTTATGAAACATTTGCATGCACTTCTTCTAATTTAAACACAGTTTTGTACTTAGCTTCAGGTTTATTTCTGTTGATGTTTTCTAAGCAGGCAGTGATTCATTTGTGTAAAAATATTTTAATGACTCGAGTTTTACCCAAGGATTTATATTTTTGTACATAAAAGATGAAATATTTCATTAATAGAATAAAAATTGTTTTATTTCTTAGTTGTCCCTGACAGTGGTTGTGTTACATTGTGTGACTGGTAGCATATAGCCCTCACATCACTTTTGTTGTGTGACTGGTAGCATATAGCCCTCACATCACTTTTGTTGAGGTAATTAAGACCTCCTTTGAGTTGGTCATTTGAACATTTAAATTTTACAACAAATTATCTCACTTTAGGCATGCGTGGGAATTTACAGAACTCAAGCTCATTATCATCATTAGTTCAGTTAGTTTTGTTTTCACTTTGGGGAGAGTTTCTCAGATCTTTATTCCAGCTTTTCTGGAGATTGCATCAAATTCACAATAGTTGGCTAAATTAGCATTAAGTTGAATAGTTCAACATCATTTAACTATTTGATTAAATCATTTGGGACTTGCGTTGATTTAATTTTTTCCCCACTGAAATTATTAATGTATTGAAAATTAAAATTGAAAGTACATTGTAGTATTTTTAGTAGTATTATTTTTAAAGATTTTGTGTTCACTTAAGTTTTTAATGTCAGCACTCATAATACAGATTACCTCAAAATTGCCACATAATGTTCAAGGGACATGTTTATGTTGTTGTAAATATATGACAAGAGCTTCTTATATTGTGTCTGATGTAAATATAAAGCTATGACTCAAGAGCTTCTTATATTGTGTCTGATGTAAATATAAAGCTATTATTCAAGAGCTTCTTGTATTAACTCTTGTTAGGTATTTATTCTATTTTTTCTTTCTCTTTCTTTTTGAAACATATGCTAAGACTTTAAAAAATTCATTAAAAATTGACATCGAAATGTGGCCCTAACACGGTCTTATCAAGATGTTTTTGACTAATTGAAGCGTGTCATTTTCTGAAATCTCTTACAAACTGCCACCTCACCACAGCGTCATGTTATTGTCATGTTATTGCGTGGATCATGTTGATCTTGGTGCACTGTTTAAATGTGCCTCTACATCTCTTATGACCTAATAAATTTGATTGTGGAAGTTATACAGTTGTGTTTTGTTTCCTTGTCTGCTTATGTGTGTGGCCTGTGTTTTGTCTCGGGCATTTGATCTGTGGTGAGGTTGTACACAACCAACAATAGTAAGTGTATTAGGTGTAGGGAAGAAGGTGGCTATGCTGTGCCCCAAAATAATATATAACATTTAGCCCAAATAGTTAAATACATCTTTTAGAATTCAATTTTTTTGAAAAAAAATAATTTTAAAAACTTATTTAATTTTCATGTCTTCAATAGATTAATTTTAATTTATTTGTTTTTAAATTTTGGTTCCAATTTTCAATGTCCTTATCAGTGTAATAAGGTTTATTGTTATAATATTAATCAAAATAATTAATGCTTAAAAAGGGTTAACTACGTGCCTAATAATAACTGTACACAATGAATGACTCAATGTTCATATGGTGAAACCCTCTTTTAATAAAAAAAAATTTTTTTAGAACCCACAATGGTTTGCCAAACAATATTATGTACATGGATAAATTTTAAAAATAATAAACATGAAACAAGTTTATGATCATATTAGATTTCAATCAGTCGCCATCTAAAATTATAATTGTACATGGGTGTCAATATTTTTGTGGCTTGTTTCATTGTCCATGATCATCAATCTCATTGACGGGAACCAGCGTTCTTAATATAGAATATTGTCCTAATTCTGTGATTCTCATAAGTCATTGGACAAAATCCAACTGCTAATGGCTTTTAAGTTTTGACTTTATTGACATCTAAAAGATTTGGCCTGTATAGGGATACAAGATTTACTTCTCTGCAAAATTCTATTCCAATTGTTAAAAATATAGAATAACATAAATGCAAATAGCACCAGTTAACTCTGAATGACTTCATACAACATGCACTCCCCCATTTTAGCCCAAGATACACACTCAGCAGTTTGGTGCACTGATGTACACGTTTGGTGCACTGATGTACACGTTTGGTGCACTGATGTACACATTTGGTGCACTGATGTACACGTTTGGTGCACTGATGTACATGTTTGGTGCACTGATGTACATGTTATGAAATGATATGTGAGTACTCAAAACTCCCAGCTCATTTCTAACAATAACATTTCATAATGTAATGTCAAAATAATAAAAAATATATGAATAAAAAGCTGCAAATAATTGGATTTACAGAAAAAAGATCTACTTAGATCTACTTCAGAAAATAAATGGAAAATTTCAATTAATGTCATATATCTTTTAACGTATAGCACATAAGAGAAAATGTCCAAAATGGAATATAAATTTAAAGTAAACACTACAGCTTAAGAAATCAAAGAAGAGATGTTATAAAAAATACATCAACACTTACTACATTCACACATTAGAACAAAAAAAATATAAAAAGGCAGTTTGGTTTTACAGTTATTCACCACAAAAAATTTTGGAGATGATTTTTTTAATTTAAAACAAGAGCAATGAGAATACTCTGGTCTAAATTTATTGCCTCTACTCCATAAACTGTGAAGGAGATTATTTCAATAACACAGTTGGAGCAGCCTGTGACAGTAATTCAACATCCCATTAAAATAGCAGCAGCAGCTTCCATCCCACAGTAGCGTATGTTTCACCATATCAAAATAGTAAACAATGGTAACATTCTGATTGTATTTATCAATGTACAAGGTGTACAATCATATTCAAAGAATTGTAATATTTTTGTAATGAAAAAATGAAAAATATTCGACTCCACTCAACAAGTCCAGGACAGAAATCCTGTTATTTACATCTTACATGTCTGTAATCAATTTTGATATGTTTTAGCGATTGATCCCATTCTGTACACCCGATAAACAGCAACTCTCATTGTCTCCCTTAATAGCAGAGATGATAGAGCACAAATTAATTCACCAATGAAATGACCGGATTTAAATTACATTTTTTGGTCATTTCCACAGGCAATAATGATGTATGCATCATATAATAAGACTATGAACGAAAATTTTATTAATACAAAAGATTTGATTTAGAAGCTACATGTAATCAATGAACTATAAGGCTGCTTAAGAGCAGCATTTAAACAAAAAAATTCTTGCCTTATTTTTTTATAAATAGTTGGAAAAAAAAACATTTAAAATTTTTTAAAGGGCAGAATGATAGCATGTGCAATAATGGAATGAGGAACCAACAAAGTAGGAATGTTGAATGTCCCATATAATAAACATATTTATGGGCAATTTTAAGACATACCAATAACTTTGATTATGTTCATGTATAATAGCACATCATAGTCCAACGATGATAAGATGTATAATAGCACATCATAGTCCAACGATGATAAGCTGTATAATAGCACATCATAGTCCAACGATGATAAGATGTATAATAGCACATCATAGTCCAACGATGATAAGATGATGCAATGTATACTTATACATATAATGGATCACAGCACAAAGCCCTCTGTGGCCGAATGAGAAGATGGCCCATTTAATATCCACAGATTCCTACTGGTTTATGAGTGATAGCCCATTTATTTGCACAGCCTTTGATGAACAAGTGTCTAGTTTGTTGCCTTGGTCAGCAAGTGTCTAGTTTGTTGCCTTGGTCAACAAGTGTCTAGTCTGTTGGCTTGGTCAACAAGTGTCTAGTCTGTTGGCTTGGTAAACAACTGTCTAGTTTGTTGCCTTGGTCGGTCAGGTGATCACCCCGATGATGAAGTTGATTGTTTATTTAGTTGAGCTTGTCTTTTTGTCTTCCCTTCATTCATTTGTAGTGTGTCACAGTTGCCTCCCCCTGCTACCATCACACTGAGATGTCATGAGCTAGAATTCAACTCAACGACCTTGACATTGTTCTCATTATGGGAGGACGCTCTGACCACTTCACATTTCTCCAGTCATGGTAAATCTTGAATGATACCCCCCCCCCACACTCCCCTAATCAGCCACCAACTGGACAGTGTCTAGGTCAGACCAGACCACCTGTGTAGATAAGCGCCCCAGCCCCCTGCCTGGCCAGCTTGCTGCATCGCCTGCTCATCACCTGTAACAAGTAAATTTGCTTTAAAGTAAAACACCTCGCGTGACACATGGAAATAATTGAACACATTCTCACACAGGTAAGACAACACATTCTCACACAGGTAAGGCAACACATTCTCACACAGGTAAGACAACACATTCTCACACAGGTAAGGCAACACATTCTCACACAGGTAAGACAACACATTCTCACACAGTTACCTGTGCCTATGCAGTTAAAATTGTTACAGATCCACCCTTTGAAATAACCAATGGAGCTAAATTTCAAAACTGCATTTCTATTTCTGTCTTTCTTTCTGCAGTTTTAAAGTAATTATTATGTTACAATCATCTTACTTATGTCCAAATCACATTTTGTTTTTAAAAAACAGATTTTGAATTATTTTTTTTTAAACAGATTTTGAATTTTTTCTTTTTAAATTTAATAAGTTAAAGTAGAGTGCTGGCAGTTTTGGTAACTGAAACCCCAGGTGTCCATGACCCCTGATGAAACCCCAGGTGTCCATGACCCCTGATGAAACCCCAGGTGTCCATGACCCCTGATGAAACCCCAGGTGTCCATGACCCTGATGAAAGCCCAGGTGTCCATGACCCTGATGAAACCCCAGGTGTCCATGACCCCTGATGAAACCCCAGGTGTCCATGACCCCTGATGAAACCCCAGGTGTCCATGACCCTGATGAAACCCCAGGTGTCCATGACCCCTGATGAAACCCCAGGTGTCCATGACCCCTGATGAAACCCCAGGTGTCCATGACCCCTGATGAAACCCCAGGTGTCCATGACCCCTGATGAAACCCCAGGTGTCCATGACCCCTGATGAAACCCCAGGTGTCCATGACCCCTGATGAAACCCCAGGTGTCCATGACCCCTGATGAAACCCCAGGTGTCCATGACCCCTGATGAAACCCCAGGTGTCCATGACCCCTGATGAAACCCCAGGTGTCCATGACCCCTGATGAAACCCCAGGTGTCCATGACCCCTGATGAAACCCCAGGTGTCCATGACCCCTGATGAAACCCCAGGTGTCCATGACCCCTGATGAAACCCCAGGTGTCCATGACCCCTGATGAAACCCCAGGTGTCCATAACCCCTGACCCACCTTGTGCTACTGCTGTGATTCTGGCTTTCTCCTCAGGACTTAGTTTGAGCATCGTCACCAAGACTGGGATCAGCTGCTGTCTCTGCTCACCCACCTTGGGACATACAAACTGTCAAGGGAAAGAGAGGACAGGACATACAAACTGTTAAGGGAAAGAGAGGATAGGACATACAAACTGTTAAGGGAAAGAGAGGGTAGGACATGCAAACTGTTAAGGGAAAGAGAGGATAGGGCATACAAACTGTTAAGGGAAAGAGAGGGTAGGACATACAAACTGTCAAGGGAAAGAGAGGGTAGGACATACAAACTGTTAAGGGAAAGAGAGGATAGGACATACAAACTGTTAAGGGAAAGAGAGGGTAGGACATACAAACTGTCAAGGGAAAGAGAGGATAGGACATACAAACTGTTAAGGGAAAGAGAGGGTAGGACATACAAACTGTTAAGGGAAAGAGAGGATAGGACATACAAACTGTTAAGGGAAAGAGAGGGTAGGACATACAAACTGTCAAGGGAAAGAGAGGGTAGGACATACAAACTGTTAAGGGAAAGAGAGGGTAGGACATACAAACTGTCAAGGGAAAGAGAGGGTAGGACATTCAAACTGTTAAGGGAAAGAGAGGATAGGACATACAAACTGTTAAGGGAAAGAGAGGGTAGGACATACAAACTGTCAAGGGAAAGAGAAGGTAGGACATACAAACTGTCAAGGGAAAGAGAGAATAGGACATACAAACTGTCAAGGGACAAACACAACAATCCTCCCGTGTTATTCATCAAAGTTATGAACATTCTTTGGCTATGGGAGAGGTACAAGCGTTAAGCTCACCTGTAGAAATATGTTCTTGAGGTACTCCATGTTCTGTGTCTCCCTCTCTCTCTCCATGTTCCTCTCCAGACGTCTGATCTCCTCTTTCAGAATAAGAGCTTGTTCTGTTAGTCTGGACACTGACTCCTCACTCTCACTGAGAAGCTGCGAATACAAGACCTAGTTTGGTCAACACAAGACCTAGTTTGGTCAACACAAGACCTAGTTTGGTCAACACAAGACCTAGTTTGGTCAACACAAGACCTAGTTTGGTCAACACAAGACCTAGTTTGGTCAACACAAGACCTAGTTTGGTCAACACAAGACCTAGTTTGGTCAACACAAGACCTAGTTTGGTCAACACAAGACCTAGTTTGGTCAACACAAGACCTAGTTTGGTCAACACAAGACCTAGTTTGGTCAACACAAGACCTAGTTTGGTCAACACAAGACCTAGTTTGGTCAACACAAGACCTAGTTTGGTCAACACAAGACCTAGTTTGGTCAACACAAGACCTAGTTTGGTCAACACAAGACCTAGTTTGGTCAACACAAGACCTAGTTTGGTCAACACAAGACCTAGTTTGGTCAACACAAGACCTAGTTTGGTCAACACAAGACCTAGTTTGGTCAACACAAGACCTAGTTTGGTCAACACAAGACCTAGTTTGGTCAACACAAGACCTAGTTTGGTCAACACAAGACCTAGTTTGGTCAACACAAGACCTAGTTTGGTCAACACAAGACCTAGTTTGGTCAACACAAGACCTAGTTAGATAAACACAAGACCTAGTTTGGTAAACACAAGACCTAGTTTGGTAAACACAAGACCTTGTCTGGTAAACAAGGTAAAACTTTGCTAAACACAAGACTTGGATAAAGACAAGTCTTTGATAAACACAAGACATTGTACCAAAAACGCAAGCATATAAACACAATAATTTATTATATAAACACAATAATTTGTTATATAAACACAAGACATTGTACCATAAACACAATTATTTGTTATATAAACACAATACTTTAATAAAAACAAGACCTTTTACCAAAAACACAAGACATTGTACCAAAAACACAAGAACTTGTTATTTAAACACAAACTTTGAGTTTCAAACACAAGACTTAGCTGGTAAACCTCAAGGGCTAATTATAGACACAATTAAAAGTGTACACAGCCTTCTTCTTGTTGAAACATATTTTGTTTGTTTGTTCTGTCAGCCCCAGTGTAGAAGGCTAAAAACTACACAATGTGTTGATGTAAATAGTTATAGAATCTCTGTGGTATATAGTTATAGAATCTCTGTGGTATATAGTGATAGAATCTCTGTGGTATATAGTGATAGAATCTCTGTGGTATATAGTGATAGAATCTCTGTGCTATATAGTAATAGAATCTCTGTGCTATATAGTAATAGAATCTCTGTGGTATATAGTGATATAATCTCTGTGGTATATAGTGATAGAATCCCTGTGGTCTATAGTGATAGAATCTCTGTTCTACATAGTGATATAATCTGTGGTATATAGTGATAGAATCTCTGTGGTATATAGTTATAGAATATATGTGGTATATAGTGATAGAATCTCTGTGGTATATAGTGATATAATCTGTGGTATATAGTGATAGAATCTCTATGGTATATAGTGATAGAATCTCTGTGGTATATAGTGATAGAATCTATGTGGTATATAGTGATAGAATCTCTGTGCTATATAGTGATAGAATCTCTGTGCTATATAGTGATAGAATCTCTGTGGTATATAGTGATAGAATCTATGTGGTATATAGTGATAGAATCTATGTGGTATATAGTGATAGAATCTCTATGGTATATAGTGATAGAATCTCTGTGGTATATAGTGATAGAATCTCTGTGGTATATAGTGATAGAATCTCTGTGGTATATAGTGATAGAATCTCTGTGGTATATAGTGATAGAATCTCTGTGCTATATAGTGATAGAATCTCTGTGGTATATAGTGATAGAATCTGTGGTATATAGTGATAGAATCTCTGTGGTATATAGTGATAGAATCTCTGTGGTATATAGTGATATAATCTGTGGTATATAGTGATAGAATCTCTGTGGTATATAGTGATAGAATCTCTGTGGTATATAGTGATAGAATCTCTGTGGTATATAGTGATAGAATCTCTGTGGTATATAGTGATAGAATCTCTGTGGTATATAGTGATATAATCTGTGGTATATAGTGATAGAATCTCTGTGGTATATAGTGATAGAATCTCTGTGGTATATAGTGATAGAATCTCTGTGCTACATAGTGATAGAATCTCTGTGCTATATAGTGATAGAATCTGTGGTATATAGTGATAGAATCTCTGTGGTATATAGTGATAGAATCTCTGTGGTATATAGTGATAGAATCTCTGTGGTATATAGTGATATAATCTGTGGTATATAGTGATAGAATCTCTGTGGTATATAGTGATAGAATCTCTGTGGTATATAGTGATAGAATCTCTGTGCTATATAGTGATAGAATCTCTGTGGTATATAGTGATATAATCTGTGGTATATAGTGATAGAATCTCTGTGGTATATAGTGATAGAATCTCTGTGCTATATAGTGATAGAATCTCTGTGGTATATAGTGATAGAATCTCAGTGCTATATAGTGATAGAATCTCTGTGGTATATAGTGATAGAATCTCTGTGCTACATAGTGATAGAATCTCTGTGGTATATAGTGATAGAATCTCTGTGCTATATAGTGATAGAATCTCTGTGGTATATAGTGATAGAATCTCTGTGCTATATAGTGATAGAATCTCTGTGGTATATAGTTATAGAATCTCTGTGGTATATAGTGATAGAATCTCTGTGCTATATAGTGATAGAATCTCTGTGCTATATAGTGATAGAATCTCTGTGGTATATAGTGATAGAATCTCTGTGCTATATAGTGATAGAATCTCTGTGCTATATAGTGATAGAATCTCTGTGCTATATAGTGATAGAATCTCTGTGGTATATAGTGATAGAATCTATGTGGTATATAGTGATAGAATCTCTGTGGTATATAGTGATAGAATCTCTATGGTATATAGTGATAGAATCTCTGTGGTATATAGTGATAGAATCTCTGTGGTATATAGTGATAGAATCTCTGTGCTATATAGTGATAGAATCTCTGTGGTATATAGTGATATAATCTGTGGTATATAGTGATAGAATCTCTATGGTATATAGTGATAGAATATATGTGGTATATAGTGATAGAATCTCTGTGCTATATAGTGATAGAATCTCTGTGGTATATAGTTATAGAATCTCTGTGCTATATAGTGATATAATCTCTGTGCTATATAGTGATAGAATCTCTGTGGTATATAGTGATAGAATCTATGTGGTATATAGTGATAGAATCTCTGTGGTATATAGTGATAGAACCTCTATGGTATATAGTGATAGAATCTCTGTGGTATATAGTGATAGAATCTCTGTGGTATATAGTGATAGAATCTCTGTGGTATATAGTGATAGAATCTCTGTGGTATATAGTGATAGAATCTCTGTGCTATATAGTGATAGAATCTCTGTGGTATATAGTGATAGAATCTGTGGTATATAGTGATAGAATCTCTGTGGTATATAGTGATATAATCTGTGGTATATAGTGATAGAATCTCTGTGGTATATAGTGATATAATCTGTGGTATATAGTGATAGAATCTCTGTGGTATATAGTGATATAATCTGTGGTATATAGTGATAGAATCTCTGTGGTATTTAGTGATATAATCTGTGGTATATAGTGATAGAATATCTGTGGTATATAGTGATAGAATCTCTGTGGTATATAGTGATAGAATCTCTGTGGTATATAGTGATAGAATCTCTGTGGTATATAGTGATAGAATCTCTGTGGTATATAGTGATAGAATCTCTGTGGTATATAGTGATAGAATCTCTGTGCTATATAGTGATAGAATCTCTGTGGTATATAGTGATATAATCTGTGGTATATAGTGATAGAATCTCTGTGGTATATAGTGATAGAATCTCTGTGGTATATAGTGATAGAATCTCTGTGGTATATAGTGATAGAATCTCAGTGCTATATAGTGATAGAATCTCTGTGGTACATAGTGATAGAATCTCTGTGCTACATAGTGATAGAATCTCTGTGCTATATAGTTGATAGAATCTCTGTGGTATATAGTTATAGAATCTATGTGCTATATACTGATAGAATCTCTGTGCTATATAGTGATAGAATCTCTGTGGTATATAGTGATAGAATCTATGTGGTATATAGTGATAGAATCTCTGTGGTATATAGTGATAGAATCTCTATGGTATATAGTGATAGAATCTCTGTGGTATATAGTGATAGAAACTCTGTGGTATATAGTGATAGAATCTCTGTGGTATATAGTGATAGAATCTCTGTGGTATATAGTGATAGAATCTCTGTGCTATATAGTGATAGAATCTCTGTGGTATATAGTGATATAATCTGTGGTATATAGTGATAGAATCTCTGTGGTACATAGTGATATAATCTGTGGTATATAGTGATAGAATCTCTGTGCTACATAGTGATAGAATCTCTGTGCTATATAGTGATAGAATCTCAGTGCTATATAGTGATAGAATCTCTGTGGTATATAGTGATAGAATCTCTGTGCTATATAGTGATAGAATCTCTGTGGTATATAGTGATAGAATCTCTGTGGTATATAGTGATAGAATCTCTGTGGTATATAGTGATAGAATCTCTGTGCTATATAGTGATAGAATCTCTGTGCTATATAGTGATAGAATCTCTGTGCTATATAGTGATTACCTCTGTTAAATGATCAATCTTCTTTTGTGAAGCAACAAGATTAGATTTTAATGTTTCTTCATCAATGCTTGGGGTTGGCGACTTGATTACTGAATTTTTAAACATAAAACATGTTTTTAAATGTATAATGCACAGATCATAAAACATGTTTTAAAATGTATAATGCACAGATCATAAAACATGTTTTAAAATGTATAATGCACAGATCATAAAACATGTTTTAAAATGTATAATGCACAGATCATAAAACATGTTTTAAAATGTATAATGCACAGATCATAAAACATGTTTTAAAATGTATAATGCACAGATCATAAAACATGTTTTAAAATGTATAATGCACAGATCATAAAACATGTTTTAAAATGTATAATGCACAGATCATAAAACATGTTTTAAAATGTATAATGCACAGATCATAAAACATGTTTTAAAATGTACAATGCACAGATCATAAAACATGTTTTAAAATGTACAATGCACAGATCATAAAACATGTTTTAAAATGTATATTGCACAGATCATAAAACATGTTTTAAAATGTACAATGCACAGATCATAAAACATGTTTTAAAATGTACAATGCACAGATCATAAAACATGTTTTAAAATGTATAATGCACAGATCATAAAACATGTTTTAAAATGTACAATGCACAGATCATAAAACATGTTTTAAAATGTACAATGCACAGATCATAAAACATGTTTTAAAATGTACAATGCACAGATCATAAAACATGTTTTAA
Source organism: Ampullaceana balthica (assembly GCA_944989445.1). NCBI lineage: Eukaryota > Metazoa > Mollusca > Gastropoda > Lymnaeidae > Ampullaceana > Ampullaceana balthica. The sequence continues at coordinate 309,222 of CALYLW010000498.1, read as the reverse complement.
AATGTACAATGCACAGATCATAAAACATGTTTTAAAATGTATAATGCACAGATCATAAAACATGTTTTAAAATGTATAATGCACAGATCATAAAACATGTTTTAAAATGTATAATGCACAGATCATAAAACATGTTTTAAAATGTATAATACACAGATCATAAAACATGTTTTAAGATGTATAATGCACAGATCATAAAACTACAGCTCATAAATACTGATGTAATGTGTGTATACATACACACACACACACGCACGCACGCACGCACGCACACGCACACACACACACACTTTTAATATAAGTAAAAAATTATTTATTGGATTCACTCAATTGAACACTGTATGTAAAGTAGGAATTGCCAAATACTTTTTAAAAAATTAAACCTTATCATTTTTTCAAATCAACCATTCCATTCTTAAATCAACCATTCCATTCTTAAATCAACCATTCCATTCTTAAATCAACCATTCCATTCTTAAATCAACCATTCCATTCTTAAATCAACCATTCCATTCTTAAATCAACCATTCCATTCTTAAATCAACCATTCCATTCTTAAATCAACCAAAGCTCTAAATAAAACCATTCCATTCTTAAATCAACCATTCCATTCTTAAATCAACCATTCCATTCTTAAATCAACCATTTCATTCTTAAATCAACCATTCCATTCTTAAATCAACCATTCCATTCTTAAATCAACCATTCCATTCTTAAATCAACCATTCCATTCTTAAATCAACCATTCCATTCTTAAATCAACCATTCCATTCTTAAATCAACCAAAGCTCTAAATAAAACCATTCCATTCTTAAAACAAGCAATCATCTCTAATGTTCTTGGCTACTGAGCGAGAGTATGAGGCAAATAAACTTATTGAAAAACCAATAAGACAGAGAGAGAAGAGAGAGAGAGAGACAGAGAGAGAAGAGAGAGAGAGAGAGAGACAGAGAGCATCAGACAAGACCACCAGTTCTTACCTGGATAGTCACTCATCGGCGTGGAGATCAGCTGCTCAAAGGTGAAGGACGGCACCTGGTGACTGGACTTGACGGTCTGGGTGTCGGAAGAAAAAAAGGTATTTTAAAAATGTAAAAAATGAATTTTTCCACACAGTTATTCCCATGGGATATTCTGGGAAAACAACATAATAAAACAAACCCGTAAAAACAAAGTTTTTGTCTATAAATCCCTTATATATGAGACAAAACTAAAAGTATTTACAAATATTTACAGACTGAATCCGTCTTAACTCAACTTTGCTTCCTAACGCTGGGGAGAGGGGAAAAGTCTGGTCACCGATCGCTGGATCGAGCTCAGCGTGACACGTAAACTGTAAACAAAAGCACGCCGTACTTCGATGGGTCGCGTCAAAGCGTCAACTCAAACTCTCACGTGGGAAAAAAAACAATAACAAACCGTGAATTTGAATTACATACTTTATATAAGGATAAACTAAAAATGCATCAATTTAATTACGGTACGTTCGATCAATCCTAAATTTTGATATGATGCATTGTTAGGTGAGACGGGTCCGTGTGCCAAATTTCAGCTCAATCGGATCACAGGAAGTGGGTCATTTTTTACTTTTGTTTTTCCGCCCGCCCAAGACAGAGAGAGATGACGACAGAGAGAGACGGCGGTGAAGTTAATATAAGGGATTTAAAAATATATGACAGTTGTTGAGTCAGTCACCAATCAATGTAAACAATCTAGAAGACACTATAAAGGAAAATTCCTGATCTATGCTCCTATTGACACTTTGAAATATACCTTTCTGCAAAATATTTTCGTTAGAAGTAGAGAAATATAAATATTGACGTGTGTAGCAGAAGGTGCTAAAATATTGATGTGTGTAGAAGAAGGTGCTAAAATATTGACGTGTGTAGCAGAAGGTAATAAAATATTGACGTGTGTAGCAGAAGGTGCTAAAATATTGACGTGTGTAGCAGAAGGTGCTAATATATTGACGTGTGTAGCAGGTGCTAAAATATTGACGTGTGGAGCAGAAGGTGCTAAAATATTGACGTGTGTAGCAGGTGCTAAAATATTGACGTGTGTAGCAGAAGGTGCTAAAATATTGACATGTGTAGCAGAAGGTGCTAAAATATTGACGTGTGTAGCAGAAGGTGCTAAAATATTGACATGTGTAGCAGAAGGTGCTAAAATATTGACATGTGTAGCAGAAGGTGCTAAAATATTGACGTGTGTAGCAGAAGGTGCTAAAATATTGACATGTGTAGCAGAAGGTGCTAAAATATTGACGTGTGTAGCAGAAGGTGCTAAAATATTGACGTGTGTAGCAGAAGGTGCTAAAATATTGACATGTGTAGCAGGTGCTAAAATATTGACGTGTGTAGCAGAAGGTGCTAAAATATTGACGTGTGTAGCAGAAGGTGCTAAAATATTGACGTGTGTAGCAGGTGCTAAAATATTGACGTGTGTAGCAGAAGATGCTAAAATATTGACGTGTGTAGCAGAAGGTGCTAAAATATTGACGTGTGTAGCAGGTGCTAAAATATTGACGTGTGTAGCAGAAGGTGCTAAAATATTGATGTGTGTAGCAGAAGGTGCTAAAATATTGACGTGTGTAACAGAAGGTGCTAAAATATTGACGTGTGTAGCAGAAGGTGCTAAAATTTTGTGGTTCCTAAAAGGGTTAAGTAAGTAAAAAGTAAAGTCCCCTTTTCAGACCACCCTGGTCTATGGGGCAAGTGAAGCAGCGTTCACAAGTTTCAATAGCCACGGCATACGAGGGGATTGTGTGGCTAGCACAATGGCCAGCCGTCTTTTCTTTACCCCCCATACTGATGGAGCTGGGTGGACTCAGGATTTCCCTTAGCCACGGGATCAAGCCTTCACAGAGATTTGAACCCGTGACTCTCCGTAAGCCAGCCAAGTGTGCATGCCGCTCGACCACCATGTCGCCTAATAGGGGAAAAGTGGGTTTCTTGAATGCATGTCTTATTTTGTAGATTTGAAGTTATAAGTTGACACACTGTAGCACATCCACTACTGTGGGGGTTGGAGGTAGAGGGGAGGGAAGAGAGGGGGTATCTCTAGCTACCATTGTATTTCTATTCTTATTAATAGTTCATGACTTGCTTTCAATGTTGACCTAATTTTTTTACATTTATGTTGAATTGCTTTTGTTCAAATTAAACATTGGAGTTTGAAACTTTCTATTGTTTACATGATTGTGATTGTTGGGTTGGGCGCAGTTCAACACGAACTTTGACCCCAACTATAACAACAAAACTTTACCTTGAGGGGCTCATGGTCCACAACTTCAGAGCCCTGCGAGATGATGAAGTTTTATAATTAGAAGAATATTAGAAATGAAATATAAAAGATCTAAAAATTGCATGTCTGTTCAGTTAATTCAAAATCTAAATTCATAATACATGTATATTTGTTTTTCCTTGTCTGACAGCCAATCAAGAGAACTGATGAGTTGTAATTATTTATTCCCCAAATTGAACATTGTTATAGTTTCCCATCTGAATGATCCAGTAGCTATAAGTTTGGTATGATGTTGCAACCCCCAGCCATGTCAACACCACTACCTACCCCAAACAAAACAAAGGGGTCGTCCGTAAAGTATGTCATGGTATTTTTAACCATTCCCCCCCCCTTTTTAAAGTACATCATATTTCCATACAAAAAAAATAATTTTATTAACAAATAATTCAAATTTTATCTAAAACTCACGTGACGTCACACATGGCCGACGCACACTTTTTCACCCCCTCCCTCCCTTCACTCAGGAGCGTAACGTACTTTATGGACGGCTCCAAACCCATCCATTTTCCATATAAACAGACCCACCTCCCATATAAACAGACCCACCTCCCATATAAACAGACCCACCTCCCATATAAACAGACCCACCTGCCATATAAACAGACCCACCTGCCATATAAACAGACCCACCTCCCATATAAACAGACCCACCTCCCATATAAACAGACCCACCTGCCCTCACCCCTACTCACCATCTACGACAACTCCACCACATGGAACCTACCTCCCCCTCCTGCCTCTCCTCCACGGGGTGGGCTGAGATGGGATAGAACTCGTGTGGCGAGGTGTGGTCGACGTTCTCGTCTCTACCCCTCAACCGCTGGAGTGTTTGGATTTCTCGCTGCAGTCGGATGTTATCCATCTCTGAGGAATCCAGCTGCTTCTGTATCAGGTCCATGGCCTCAGCCTGGTCCTCTTTCAATTTCAGGATTTGTTCCTAGTGATTAGATTAGGTTCCTTTGTTACCATGAGATTAGGTTCCCTTGTTACCATGAGATTAGGTTCCCTAGTTACCATGAGATTAGGTTCCCTCGTTACCATGAGATAAGGTTCACTCGTTACCATGAGATTAGGTTCCCTAGTTACCATGAGATTAGGTTCCCTTGTTACCATGAGATTAGGTTCCCTAGTTACCATGAGATTAGGTTCCCTAGTTACCATGAGATAAGGTTCACTTGTTACCATGAGATTAGGTTCCCTAGTTACCATGAGATTAGGTTCCCTTGTTACCATGAGATTAGGTTCCCTAGTTACCATGAGATTAGGTTCCCTTGTTACCATGAGATTAGGTTCCCTAGTTACCATGAGATTAGGTTCCCTTGTTACCACGAAATTAGCTTCCCTAGTTACCATGAGATTAGGTTCCCTAGTTACCATGAGATTAGGTTCCCTTGTTACCATGAGATTAGGTTCCCTAGTTACCATGAGATTAGGTTCCCTTGTTACCACGAAATTAGCTTCCCTAGTTACCATGATTAGGTTCCCTTGTTACCACGAGATTAGCTTCCCTAGTTACCATGAGATTAGGTTCCCTAGTTACCATGAGATTAGTTTTCCTAGTTAACATGAGATTAGGTTCCCTAGTTACTATGAGATTAGTTTCCCTAGTTACTATGAGATTAGTTTCCCTATTTACCATGAGATTAGGTTCCCTTATTTACTAATCTGATCTCATATTCTGTAAGCTTAAGATTACTCTCACTCAAAGCTTTGGCTAATACCAGGGCAACCTGCCCCACCTGCTGAGCCGTGCCATACAATATTATCTGAATATAGGACTCTCTCGCCGACCTAGCCTCCCTGGCTATGTCCAGCGCGGGGCATGGAGTCAACAAGTGCACCAATGTTTTAGAGGCTAGGCTGTAATGCCGGAATTTCGAGTCCTTGTATGTTGTGCTGTAGCCTGTTCAAGTTACATACTCAAATATCACATCAGAAACTTACAAAAAGGGTGTGTGTTTGTGTCAATTGAATTTTTACTTGAAAAAAACACCAGCTATTACATTGAAATAAAATGGGACAGTTCATTTTGAAGTTCAAAGTTCAACTGATGCCAAAGGTGGGCTCAAAACTAAAACAAAATGGCCCCACCCCCCACAGGTGATATTACCAGACACAAGAAGTAATTACATGTACTACTAAGGGATACCTGCACTACTTCTACTCAGTGCTACCTGGCACTGGCACAGTGCTACCTGGTATTGACACAGTGCTACCTGGTATTGACTCAGTGCTACCTGGCACTGTGCTACCTGGTATTGACTCAGTGCTACCTGGTATTGACTCAGTGCTACCTGGCACTGGCACAGTGCTACCTGGTATTGACTCAGTGCTACCTGGCACTGGCACAGTGCTACCTGGTATTGACTCAGTGCTACCTGGTATTGACTCAGTGCTACCTGTCAAGACCCCATCTTTCCCTTTGCATGAACACATGTGAGTGCCTACCTTGTATTTTTGAGCCTGGAAAGTTTTCTGAGTCTCCAAGCTGGCAATTTTCTCCTGAAGCTCTGCTAAAGAGTTGGCCTTGTCTTTGTTGACGTCTTCCAACCTATGACAGATTGCAAGAAATTGAATCAGAGTAACATCCCTTATAATATTCACATTAACCAAACTATTTTGTTTCCACTTTGCTAAGACGCAGGAAAAAAAATCAATGAATGCACCAAAAGCTAACATCTCAACAACTCACCAGCAAACATGTGTACAATAAACAAGAAATCAAAACTCAACAAAAGGAAACATTGTCAACAAGAAACATACCAACAGCAAAATCTTTTTTTAAAAATTTAATTAATAACTGACCTCTGTTTAAAATAATTTTCCTTGTCCTCCATGTCGCTGACCAGCTTTGTGTGCCGCTGTGCCAGGCGGTCATGTTCTTCCTGGAGCAGCTCAGCGTCCTTCCTGGCATTCAGTAGCTTGTCACTGTTAACAAATTGATATTTCAGTTTTATAATAGCTAACAACTCAGGGGAAAACACATTTGCAGAAATAAAAAAGACAAGAAGGCTTAGAAAATTTTGAACAATGATCATCTTTTTTTTGGGGCAACTTTTATGATATAGGTTGTGTATTTTTCCATGTTCTCTAGCAAACATATGAAGCTGGCCTCACAGTGACCAAATACTGCATGCCGCACCAGATAAATTGGTCTAAGTTAATTTGGCCTTCTTGACTTCCTTTTTTTCCAATTAGTGGTTCACTTGCTGGATCCCCTGGTGGTTGGATTCCCTGCCGGTTGGACTCCCTGCCGATTGGACTCTCTGCCACTTGGACCCCCTGCCGGTTGGATCCCCTGGCTGTTGGATCCCCAAGCTCACTACATTTGGCTGGCAGGAGAAGTGATATGAGATACACTCCCAATCTTTGAAATGTTAAATTAAGAGGTGCCCTGGTGCACATTCAACTTTAAGTGATGCCCTGGTGCACATTCAACTTTAAGTGATGCCCTGGTGCACTTTCAAACTTTAAGTGATGCCCTGGTGCACATTCAACTTTAAGAGATGCCCTGGTGCACATTCTTTTTAAGAGATGCCCTGGTGCACATTCATATTTCTGAGGTAACTGATCATCACCAGGTTTCTTAGGCAGAGCCAAAAAACTCTGCATTTCCAAATCATATCCCTGTAGAACCCGGTTATGTCGACTGCCTAGGGGTTTGACAAAAAGCGTCGAGATAACCGATGATCGTCATAAACGAAAACCAATATGGCTGCAAAATATTAACATGCGCTTGAACTTTCTTTATGTACATGATGTGCGTTAATTAGTGATGGGACGATTAATCAGAATCGTATCGGAATATCGGAACCCTAATATTTCTTCACTCTTTCCTAATTTTGTTGAGACTTCCTAATTTTGTGGAGACCGTTTGTTTTTAAGGACAGTTTAAATATAACCCTTTGTTGCGTTAGCACTGTTTTTTCCCTAGTACATAACGAATTCAGCTACTCTTGCCCCGCCACACCACATCGCCACGGCGGGTCCGTTAGTGACATCGTGTTTTCCTCTCTTGCGGGCTCCCAGATAACATTAGTTGTTGTGTTGTTTGTTTAAATGGGGCTTGATGTTTGTTACACTGTTTCTGCTGATGTTTGTTACACTGTTTCTGCTGATGTTTGTTACACTGTTTCTGCTGATGTTTGTTACACTGTTTCTGTTGATGTTTGTTACAATGTTTCTGTTGATGTTTGTTACACTGTTTCTGCTGATGTTTGTTACACTGTTTCTGTTGATGTTTGTTACACTGTTTCTGCTGATGTTTGTTACACTGTTTCTGCTGATGTTTGTTACACTGTTTCTGCTGATGTTTGTTACACTGTTTCTGTTGATGTTTGTTACACTGTTTCTGTTGATGTTTGTTACACTGTTTCTGCTGATGTTTGTTACACTGTTTCTGTTGATGTTTGTTACACTGTTTCTGTTGATGTTTGTTACACTGTTTCTGCTGATGTTTTTTACACTGTTTCTGTTGATGTTTGTTACACTGTTTCTGCTGGTGTTTGTTACACTGTTTCTGTTGATGTTTGTTACACTGTTTCTGTTGATGTTTGTTACACTGTTTCTGTTGATGTTTGTTACACTGTTTCTGCTGATGTTTGTTACACTGTTTCTGCTGATGTTTGTTACACTGTTTCTGTTGATGTTTGTTACACTGTTTCTGTTGATGTTTGTTACACTGTTTCTGTTGATGTTTGTTACACTGTTTCTGCTGATGTTTGTTACACTGTTTCTGCTGATGTTTGTTACATTGTTTCTGCTGATGTTTGTTACACTGTTTCTGCTGAGTTTGCATCATCATTCACAGCAGTGATTCCCAGATTGAGCGATACTGTCCCCTGAGGGCACATGCGTGACTTTCCTTACAAGCTACACTAATAAATAACCCGCCCCGTGTAACCTACACAGCCCCTCATTGTCTCCGAACCATTCTCTTCCAAACCATCTTCCTTGGGTCCGTCCCCTCAGCTTACAATGGACTCAGAATTCCTTCGGTAACTTGATGCTAATAGGACTAACCAACAACAATGGTGTGGGAGATTGAGAATGGGGGTGGGTAAACTGTCTGTAGTCTGTTATATTATATATTCTAAAATCTGGGGAGCCTTGTTTACAGTAAGCACCCTATGATTTTGGTATCGTCCCATCACTAGCGTTAATAAATGAGAGTGTACATGCACATGTTTTTGGAGGTTTTTTTTACACAACAGCGTTGCCGTTATTTGTTTGATGAAGCTATCGGCATGCTATAAAAATGTACATACATGTTTGCTAACAACAAAAGGCATATGTGCACCAACTAAAAGCAGAAATTTACCAATATAAAATAAAAACCACCGTCAATTCTCGATACAAACCTTTATTTTCTTTTCTAAAGATATTCGTTTATCTTAAAAAGTAAAATGATTAATGCATCCGGAAATGAATTAAGTTTAACAATAATTATATAACATGAACTGCGAAATAATGATGATTAAAGACCGCTAACGCGATTTTCCAGCACCTCGGGTGAATACATACTCGATAGAGACGCGTCAAACTAATTCACACATGAATCAAAAGTGAAACAAGATAAAAACATCAGGTAATTTTTATTGAAATCTCGTAGAATCACACAATAGCTGGAAGTCTCGAGGAAAGCGAGATGTCGATGCTATTTTCAACTAAAAATGCGAGATTGCATCGCTAGGCGAACAGACGGGGATCGAGATAACCAACTTTAAGTTGCAAATTTGGCCATCATTTGTGCTCGGGATATTAGGGTTCGGCGACATAAAAGAATCGACATAACTGATGAGAAAATGCTAAGACAAAGAGAGAATTTGGCGGTTCCAATAAAAAAACGTCAACTTAATAGGGTTGGCGAGTCAACCGATGTCGGGATAAGTGGGTTCTACTGTACAAACTAAATTTCACCATTCAAAGTACTTATCTGCATCTAAATTTTTGTTTTGTTTTTTAATGAAAAGAATTCCCCACTTACTGAGTTTCCTGTAGTTTACTCTTGAGCTGATCAATAGCGTTGTCATATCTTTCCCTGGAGATGTTCCAAGAAAACAATTTTTAAGTTCATTCAATAGCTTTATTGAAAACAGTGAAAGATCATATTAAAAAATAAAATCAGCATATTTATAAGATAAATAATTTATGTTAAAAAAAGTAAAATAGTACATTAGTCTCTTTTGAGCTAAGCAGATTTTAATAATTAATCCAGCTCTTCCCTCAGTACCAAAATGATAAAAACTTTACCTTTCATATTTGTCGATGTCTGCAGCTGCATCCGACGAACTTTTGGACTTTTGCTGTCTTAAAACACTGTGAGCGCGCACCTGTCGGCATGAGAGACAAATTTAACTCGTCTTCAGAAGAATTCTTTGATGCATAGATAAAGTAACACACCGACCCAGTGCCGAGACCTGACCAGTTTTTTTAAAGAGCCAGAATTACCTTGTAGCTGTCGTAATCCGCCTGGATGGCCGACAGCTCTCCCTTGGTCAACTCCAGCTCATCTTTCAGGGCCTCCGCCTTGGACTCGAGGGTCTTGACCGCCCGTTGGTTGCTGTCGTTCTGAGATTTCATCTTCTCCTGGAGCCTGTGGTTCTCTGACGTCAGGTCAGACACTTGAACCTGAGTGAACAAAAATTTGTAGTAAATTAAGCAGCTGAAACAATTGTATGCTGAAATTTTAAAACCCAGCCTATTTCTCTCTTAATTTAGAAGTTTTGTTACATCCCATTATTATTAACTTCGTTAGCTTATTAGAAGATAATCTTAAAATTTGGAACAAATAAAGAACCTGAAACAATTGTATGTTGAAATTTAAATAAATTTATTATAAAAAAAATAAATATTCCTCTCTTATAATTGAGAAGTTATGTTACATCCTATTATCATTAACTACATCAGCTTATCAGAAGATAATGTTAAAATAACTTCTGTTCACCGATTCAGCGGTTCTGAAATGTTACAGACCTTCAATTCTTCTATTTGCTGACTGGTGTTTTCTAACTGTCCCCGCAGCTGAGCGTCTGAGGACCTCTGAGCCGTTTCCTTAAAAATAATTTTTTTCTTTCTTTGAGCCAGAAATAAGCTTTGATATTTAAAGGAGTCAATTAACTCTAGCTAATAATGATAAAATACATGGAATATTACAAGTGTACGCTATTAGGGATTGCAAAGTTACTTTAATATAGGTAACATTGCTAAAAATTAATTTTGATTATTATTGTTTAACTTAAGGTTCTGACCATTCGGTGTTATGAGATTGTTGTTAAAATTATTTGTTTGACATTAACTTTAAAAATAAGCTACTAAAAATTTACACTTATTTGAGAACAAGAGCTCTTGAGTATTTGATGTTAAACAGACAAAGACAGTATTTACCTGTTGTCTGATGTTAAACAAAGACAGTATTTATCTGTTGTCTGATGTTAAACAAAGACAGTATTTACCTGTTGTCTGATGTTAAACAAAGACAGTATTTACCTGTTGTCTGATGTTAAACAAAGACAGTATTTACCTGTTGTCTGATGTTAAACAAAGACAGTATTTACCTGTTGTCTGATGTTAAACAAAGACAGTATTTACCTGTTGTCTGATGTTAAACAAAGACAGTATTTACCTGTTGTCTGATGTTAAACAAAGACAGTATTTACCTGTTGTCTGATGTTAAACAAAGACAGTATTTACCTGTTGTCTGGCATCTGACAGCTCCTTCTTAGTTTTGACCAAAAGTGATTTTAACTTGGTAGCTCGGTCGTCTGCTTGCAGGCGGCCATCTTCGGCAGCATCTTTGATTATTTGAAGTCAACATTTTTTATAATTATTATGGATATTTGCACATTCTTCTCCCCCGCCCCTACTATCTTGACTGGTGCTTAACTATAATCATCTGGATAGACCTATTGACCTATCTGTGACTCAACTATAATAATCTGGATAGACCTATTGACCTATCTGTGACAACTATAATTATCTGGATAGACCTACTGACCTATCTGTGTCTGGATAGACCTACTGACCTATCTTTGACTGTATAGACCTACTGACCTATCTGTGTCTGGATAGACCTACTGACCTATCTGTGACTGGATTGACCTACTGACCTATCTGTGTCTGGATTGACCTACTGACCTATCTGTGACTGGATTGACCTACTGACCTATCTGTGTCTGGATTGACCTATCTGTGTCTGGATTGACCTATCTGTGTCTGGATTGACCTACTGACCTATCTTTGACTGGATAGACCTACTGACCTATCTTTGTCTGGATTGACCTACTGACCTATCTGTGTCTGGATTGACCTACTGAACTATCTGTGACTGGATTGAGCTATTGACCTATCTGTGTCTGGATTGACCTACTGACCTATCTGTGTCTGTATTGACCTACTGACCTATCTGTGTCTGGATTGACCTATCTGTGTCTGGATTGAACTACTGACCTACATGTGTCTGGATAGACCTACTGACCTATCTGTGACTGGATTGACCTACTGACCTACATGTGTCTGGATTGACATACTGACCTATTTGTGTCTGGATTGACCTACTGACATATCTGTGTCTGGATTGACCTACTGACATATCTGTGTCTGGATTGACCTACTGACCTATCTGTGTCTGTATTGACCTACTGACCTATATGTGTCTGGATTGACCTACTGATCTATCTGTGTCTGGATTAACCTACTGACCTATCTGTGTCTGGATTGACCTACTGACCTATCTGTGTCTGGATTGACCTACTGACCTATCTGTGTCTGCATCAGTGCTATCCTCTGCTCCAGTTTATCCAACTCTGACTTCAGCTCATCCACTTTCCTGTCCCGCTCCTCCACCTGACTGTGGAGTGTGGATAATGTGCGTTCATAATCCGCCATCTCAAGGTCAAGCATACTGTTTTGTTTCACTGACTGAAAGCAGAATTAAGCTTACTAAGAAATCTCTATTCAAACTGTGCCCCAACCTCTATCTCAAAATCATCACTGGCTTTTCATCAGTCATCTTCCTGCTACGTCCTATATCAGTCATCTTCCTGCTATGTCCTATATCAGTCATCTTCCTGATATGTCCTAAATCAGTCATCTTCCTGCTATGTCCTATATAAGTCATCTTCCTGCTTTGTCCTATATCAGTCATCTTCCTGCTATGTCCTATATCAGTCATCTTCCTGCTACGTCCTATATCAGTCATCTTCCTGCTATGTCCTATATCAGTCATCTTCCTGCTATGTCCTATATCCGACATCTCTTGCCCCTATATCTGACATCACTTGCCCCTATATCTGACATCTCTTGCCCCTATATATGACATCTTCTGCACCTATGTCTGACATCTCCTGCCCCTATATATGACATCTCTTGCCCCTATATCCGACATCTCCTGTCCCTATATATGACATCTCCTGCACCTATGTCTGACATCTCTTGCCCCTATATCCGACATCTTTTGCCCCTATATACGAAATCTCCTGCACCTATGTCTGACATCTCTTTCCCCTATATCTGACATCTCCCGCACCTATATCCGACATCTCTTGCCCCTATATCCGACATCTCTTGCCCCTATATCCAACATCTCCTGCACCTATGTCTGACATCTCTTGCCCTTATGTCTGACATCTCTTGCCCCTATATCCGACATCTCTTGCCCCTATATCCGACATCTCCTGCACCATTGTCTGACATCTCTTGCCCTTATGTCTGACATCTCTTGCCCCTATATCCGACATCTCCTGCACCTACGTCGTTCATCTGTCACCTTTATGTCATATATCTTGTCCTATATATTCATTCAACTTTCTTTTTTCAAGATTTAACCCCTCCCTCACTCAGCTACATTTTACCCTCAAGTAAGCACTCTTCCCTCACGTTAGCACCCCTCCCTCAGGTAAGTCACCTTTCTCAGGTAAGCCACCTCCCTCAAGTAAGTCACCCTCCACAGGTAAGCCCTCCTCCCTCAGGTAAGCATCCCTCCCACAGGTAAGCCACCTCCCTCAGGTAGCATCCCTCCCACAGGTAAGCCACCTCCCTCAGGTAAGCCCTCCTCCCTCTGGTAAGCATCCCTCCCACAGGTAAGCCCTCCTCCCTCAGGTAAGCATCCCTCCCACAGGTAAGCCACCTCCCTCAGGTAAGCCCTCCTCCCTCAGGTAAGCCCCCTCCCTCAGGTAAGCATCCCTCCCACAGGTAAGCCACCTCCCTCAGGTAAGCTCCCACTCCTCAAGTAAGCACCCCTCCCACAGGTAAGCCACCTCCCTCAGGTAAGCCCCGACTCCTCAAGTAAGCACCCCTCCCTCAGGTAAACCCCCTCCCCCAGGTAAGAGTCCCCTCCTTCAGGTGGTCACAGCAGACAACCTACATGTCTGGCCGTGGTCAGCTGATCCTGTAGATCTCTGATGCTGGACTCAAGCTTAGCAGCCTGCAACTTGTAGCCGTCCTCCGCTGACTTCAGCTTGTTGTCTGACTCTGACAGTCTTTGTTCCAGCTACAAAAAATAAAACAAAAATGTCAAAGAATTTTTACAGGATAAAGTCTGATAGCTTTTACAGGTAAAAGTCTGATAGTTTTTCCTCTTTAAATCTGGTGTACACGTCAGCTTCTCTCATAAAATTTTTCAGATATCACGTACAACATTTTTCAATATACAACGCCTGGCGCGAAAATTTTTGGAGGAAACTACGTTTAAAGAATAAACAGTAAGGCCGCCTTTAAAAAAATTTCTTTTGATCACATCAAGAGAGACTATGTTAACATTTTCTTTTGATCACATCAAGAGAGACTATGTTAACATTTTCTTTTGATCACATCAAGAGAGACTATGTTAACATTTTCTTTTGATCACATCAAGAGAGACTATGTTAACATTTTCTTTTGATCACATCAAGAGAGACTATGTTAACATTTTCTTTTGATCACATCAAGAGAGACTATGTTAACAGCACTTTAACATTTTCAGAATCTGCTTATCTCCTTCACGATTCTTAAAACAAATTTCCACTATGACAAGTAAAAATGCCCTTCTTCAGGGCCTGTCTTAGGCCACTGCAACCTATGCCGCCGCTGTGGGCCCCGTGCTTTCATAGGCCCCGCCTATCTTAATTTCACTTATTATCCTTGTTAATTCCTTATCCTTAACCAAACTGGGCCCCCCCCCCACAATCCGTTTCGCATACTAAGCCGCATAGGGCTCCGCAATGGCTAAGACCGGCCCTTCTCTTCCTATGTTTTTTGGTGGGGTTTTATAACAACAACACGAAGTTTTAGTCAGATTAATTCACAAAATAAACAAAAGTTTTTATGAAAGTCTATCATGCTTCTTTCAGCTGTTTAATAATAATTTTTTTTTAAAGTTTAGGGAAAATATCCCACGGAAAATTTTAAAAAAAATATTTGGCCATACTGCCTAGTGATGTCTGGCTATTATAGTTATAGTACAGTCACAAGGTACTAACTCAAAGTGCTGTACACAGACTGCTGGCTATTACAGTGTAGTCACAAAGTACTAGCTTAAAAAGGTGCCTATTACAGCAGTCATAGGTGCTAACACACACAGCTGCCTTTTACAGCACAGTTCTATGTGCTAACACAAAGCGCTGCCTATTACAGCACAGTCATAGGTGCTAACACATTGCTGCCTATTACAGCACAGTCCTGTGTGCTAACACATATTGCTGCCTATTACAGCACAGTCCTATGTGCTAACACAAAGTGCTGCCTATTACAGCACAGTCCTGTGTGCTAACACATATTGCTGCCTATTACAGCACAGTCCTGTGTGCTAACACATATTGCTGCCTATTACAGCACAGTCCTGTGTGCTAACACATATTGCTGGCTATTACAGCACAGTCCTATGTGCTAACTCATAGTCTTTAAGTGCCAACTGAGAGAGAACTAATGTTAAACCTTTTGCTTCCCTTTGCTGATCTCCTCCATCTGAAGTCTGACAACTCCTATCTCAGCCTCGGTGGCCCTCAGTTTGGTCCTCATCTCCTCGATGGTGGCATCCTTCATCTGATTCAAGGTCAAACAATAACAATCAATTTTTTACAGAGAGATATTCCAACTATTGGTTGTTTCATATACCCATTTAGTCATAGACTGTCCAAGCAATGTTTTATGGAGAGATATTTTAAGTATTGTTTGTTTTGTGTACCCCTTTGAACATAACTGTTCATCTTTTTAACAATGAAATATTTAAGTTGAAAAATGAACACACTTTGGCATACACGATTATAATCAGGGTACATTGTTACACAACTTAAAGAGTATTTTTTGGGTATGTTTGAAAACATACTATCTGTTATTTTCCACCTACTTACAGTTGGGTAAGTATTGCTTAAGTATTTAACACCTGTTATTTACCACCTACTTAATGTTATGTTTGTTGTGATGTATGTATGTACTAGTTTCTCACCAAAGCAAAGTCAGGTGTTCCTTTATGTATTTAACACCTGTTATTTCTGACCATCATATGAGTCTTGTAAGAGTGTATGCCTATAATACATGCCATCCCCCCCTGCCATGTAAGATGGGGCATCCCCCCAAGCCATGTCAGATGGGCCATCCCCCCCAGCCATGTCAGATGGGCCATCCCCCCCAGCCATGTCAGATGGGGCATCCCCCCCCCAGCCATGTCAGATTGGGCTTCTAGTTACTCACACAAACCATCCCCCCAGCCATGTCAGATGGGGCATTCCCCCAGCCATGTCAGATGGGCCATCCCCCCACCCAGCCATGTAAGATGGGCCATCCCCCCAGCCATGTCAGATGGGCCATCCCCCCACCCAGCCATGTCAGATGGGCCATCCCCCCAGCCATGTCAGATGGGCCATCCCCCCCCAGCAATGTCAGATGGGCCATCCCCCCCCAGCCATGTCAGATGGGGCTTCTAGTTGCTCACACACACCATCTCTCCCAGCCATGTCAGATGGGGCATCCCCCCTTGTCAGATGGGCCATACCCCCCAGCCATGTCAGATGGGGCTTCTAGTTGCTCACACTCATCATCTCTCCCAGCCATGTCAGATGGGGCTTCTAGTTGCTCACACACACCATCTCTCCCAGCCATGTCAGATGGGGCATCCCCCCATGTCAGATGGGCCATGCCCCCAGCCATATCAGATGGGGCTTCTAGTTGCTGACACACACCATCTCTCCCAGCCATGTCAGATGGGCCATCCCCCCCCAGCCATGTCAGATGGGGCTTCTAGTTGCTCACACACACCATCTCTCCCAGCCATGTCAGATGGGCCATCCCCCCCAGCCATGTCAGATGGGGCTTCTAGTTGCTCACACACACCATCTCTCCCAGCCATGTCAGATGGGCCATCCCCCCAGCCATGTCAGATGGGCCATCCCCCCATGTCAGATGGGGCTGCTAGTTGCTCACACAAACCATCTCTCCCAGCCATGTCAGATGGGCCATCCCCCCATGTCAGATGGGCTGGTAGTTACTCACACAAACCATCTCTCCCAGCCATGTCAGATGGGCCATCCCCCCATGTCAGATGGGGCTGGTAGTTACTCACACACACCATCTCTCCCAGCCATGTCAGATGGGCCATCCCCCCATGTCAGATGGGGCTGGTAGTTACTCACACACACCATCTCTCCCAGCCATGTCAGATGGGCCATCCCCCCATGTCAGATGGGGCTGCTAGTTACTCACACAAACCATCTCTCCCAGCCATGTCAGATGGGCCATCCCCCCATGTCAGATGGGCTGGTAGTTACTCACACAAACCATCTCTCCCAGCCATGTCAGATGGGCCATCCCCCCATGTCAGATGGGGCTGGTAGTTACTCACATACACCATCTCTCCCAGCCATGTCAGATGGGCCATCCCCCCATGTCAGATGGGGCTGGTAGTTACTCACACACACCATCTCTCCCCTCTACTTACTTTGATATCAGCTTTCAGTGACTCCGCCTGCTTGACCTGCTGGTCTCGCTCCTCCTTTGTGCTGGACAACTGCTCCTTGACCTCTGTCACTTGGGCCACCAGCTGCTCAATGTCCTTCTGGGCGGTCTTGGCGGCTCTCTTCTCAGTCTCAGCCTCGTCTTGGACAGCATCAAAACTGGCTTGGAGTCGCTGGGGGGATCAACAATTCACTCAGTTTGTCAGCCATACAAGAATTCACCAATACTCTTAGTCTAACTGCCAATACCTTCACTAAATGATACGGGAATTCATCAATACTCTTAGTCTAACTGCCAATACCTTCACTAAATGATACGGGAATTTATCAATACCCTTAGTCTAACTGCCAATACCTTCACTAAATGATACGGGAATTCATCAATACCCTTAGATACAATGAGCTGCAATAACCAGACAAAAGGCTCTGGAACCAATGGAGACTGAAGGATACAACTAGCTGTCAATGAAGTCGGTCTACAACAAATAGATATTTGGAGACTTATGGATAACAAAAACTTTATAGGTTGATGGATATATAACTTCTAGATATTAGGAGTCTTATGGATACCAGTACAACTAGATGTAACAATCCACAATATAGGTTTATAACCACTTGATATCAGGAGACTTGTGGATATAACTGGCCACAACAATCCACATCACAGGTTAGCAAACCCAAAGTCCCACATGACCCATTCAGCACTTTCTGCTGCTGGAAGTTAAGTTTCATACACTATCAATAAAAACATATTTCAACACTTGATATTCTGCCTCTCCTGAAATAAATGGACAGTGCCTGGAAATTTGTCTGGCCCTAGAAAACAAGCAGAGGACAAACAGTGCTGTCCATTACCCTGGTCCTAGAAAACAAGCAGAGGACCAACAGTGCTGTCCATTACCCTGACCCTAGAAAACAAGCAGAGGACCAACAGTGCTGTCCATTACCTACTGAACAAACCTGCCGGTATTTCATACGGATACCTTGTAATTCTCCTGGAGGTTTTTCAACTGTTGGGAGAGCAGCTCTGAGGAATCCCCGGACTGCTTGTGCAGGGCTTCATTCATAGCCTCCAGGTCGTCCTTGACCTTGGTCAGCTGCTTCAACTCGAGGCTCACTGCGTCCAACTGTCGGGCGAAACAAAGACACGAGTTACAGGTTTTTTTTTAGACGGAAACTGTGAGTTGCGATCTGATGGGGGTGATATTATTCCTTATGGTGAGTGGCTTAATTTTACTGATGGTATGCACTTGGAGCGGAGAATGCGCGGCAGTGATGTTATGATGTTCAATGTGCAGAGGTTTCCTTGGAGGTTATTATGACGGAGGCAGACAAGCTGACGTTATAGTGGAACAGGTCATTTTCCTGATTTCTTGAATCTATCCCTGTCCAGAGTGATCTGTAACTAAAGAATTATTTGAACTGTAACTAAAGAATTATTTGATCTGTAACTAAAGCATTATTTGAACTGTAACTAAAGAATTATTTGAACTGTAACTAAAGAATTATTTGAACTGTAACTAAAGAATTATTTGAACTGTAACTACAGAATTATTTGAACTGTAACTAAAGAATTATTTGAACTGTAACTAAAGAATTATTTGAACTGTAACTAAAGAATTATTTGAACTGTAACTAAAGAATTATTTGAACTGTAACTAAAGACTTATTTGAACTATAACTTTCAACTTGAAGTTGTGTTAACATTGAGATGAAGCCAGTGAGGGGCTGGGGGGGGGGTATTCCTAGCCAGACAAACTCCTTGTATTCAGGAAGTGAGAAGAAACTTCAAAGTACTGTATTACTGAAGCAAACATTCCTCTGAACTAATTTGTTCTACATTATTCCCCACAATACCACTTGAATAGAAACCCACCCCCACTCCTCCCTTGTTGACATCCCGTCACACTATCAACTTTGGTTCAACTTATGCAAATACAGTTTTAGTGCAACTGAATCCCAAACTCAATAATGCTCTACCTACACAAAGCTGCATACATTTATAGTGTAGAACCAAGTAACAACACAGCAATCTGATACAGAAAGCCACTGAGTGGCTTTATAGTCTGAGTGTATTTAAAACAAAAACATGTTTACAGCGCCCGTCATGATCAGCAAACTAACACACACAGGTAAATGGTGCTTGTCTATGTGTATGAGCAGCAAACTAACACACACAGGTAAATGGTGCTTGTCTATGTGTATGAGCAGCAAAATAACACACACAGGTAAATGGAGCTTGTCTTTGTGTATGTCTATGTGTTGATCAGTGTCTATATTAACGTTTAAAGCCCCAAAGCACGGTAATGCGCGCCTTGTCCCTAATCCCAAAGAGCGGTACAGTGCGCCTCGATAGCGCTTCTTTAGTAATGAAATCATAGAAAGTAGAAACTCTTCATTTATTGAGAGAAGCTTTAGTCGACTTCCAGAAATGTCGGTGTTTGCTTGTGCTAGTGTTGTCGCTCAGTTCGCGAAGTTTCGTGGTAGTTTTTTACGTTGTTTTTTTTTGAAGATGCGATTTTGCTATTCTTTTTTTTTGTAATAATAATAGTACTAAACTACAGGTAAAAATAGTATTAAACTCAAGATGGTTTTTTGGATACATAAAATAACTATTTTTATCCTAAAAGATGAAGTCAGTATGACAATAATAATATAAATACATTTTCAACAATTTTTAAAAATTCATAACCAGTTGATTGCAATAAACGTGAAATCCTTACAGAACTGAGGCGGAAGTTTACCTAAAACCTTATGGGGCTTTAAACGTTAACTGTCTACACCCAGGCTTCTTTCTACCTCCCAAAACATGACAGTGCAGACCTTACCTTGGCCTACTTCTCTCAGACCTTACCTTGGCCTACTTCTCTCACACCTTACCTTGGCCTACTTCTCTCAGACCTTACCTTGGCCTACTTCTCTCAGACCTTACCTTGACCTACTTCTCTCACACCTTACCTTGGCCTACTTCTCTCACACCTTACCTTGGCCTACTTCTCTCAGACCTTACCTTGGCCTACTTCTCTCAGGACTTACCTTGGCCTATTTCTCTCAGGACTTACCTGGCTTACTTCTCTCAGACCTTACCTTGGCCTACTTCTCTCAGACCTTACCTTGGCCTACTTCTCGCAGGCCTTACCTTGGCCTACTTCTCGCAGGCCTTACCCTGGCCTACTTCTCTCAGACCTTACCCTGGCCTACTTCTCTCAGACCTTACCCTGGCCTACTTCTCTCACACCTTACCCTGGCCTACTTCTCTCAGACCTTACCTTGGCCTACTTCTCTCACACCTTACCTTGGCCTACTTCTCTCACACCTTACCTTGGCCTACTTCTCTAACACCTTACCTTGGCCTACTTCTCTCAGGACTTACCTTGGCCTACTTCTCTCATACCTTACCTTGGCCTACTTCTCTCACACCTTACCTTGGCCTACTTCTCTCAGACCTTACCTTGCCTTACTTCTCTCACACCTTACCTTGGCCTACTTCTCTCACACCTTACTTTGGCCTACTTCTCTCAGACCTTACCTTGGCCTGCTTCTCTCCTAAATCTTTCTTAGCCTTGATGGCCAGTTGCTTGAGTTTGCCGTTCATTTCATCTTTTTCTTTCAGCTTTCTCCTCAGCTGGTCAGCTTCTGTACTCTCCTGGGATGGTCATAATCAGGCCAAGGGAGATAGTGATAATTATTATTATTATTATGTGATAGATTACTTGAATTATGTCAATGATAATCATGAAAGATTGCTTTAAATGATTATAATCATATTGATAGATTATTTGAATTGTATCATTGATAATCATACTGATAGATTATTTGCTTTGTGTCATTGATAATCATACTGATAGTTTATTTTCATTGTGTCAATGATAATCATACTGATAGATTATTTGAATTGTGTCAATGATAATCATGCTGGTTAATTACCTGGAGGAGGTCTTTACATTTATTAGGGATGGACTTTTAAAAAAAGCCAATAAGCAAAGTTTTTTTTTAAAGTCAGTTTGGTAAATTACTAAATATTTTATCAAAATATTCACCTCACTACTCTTCTGAGTCACTTCCTCCTCCTTGTCTCTCCTCCCATTCTCTAGCACAGCCACCCGGGACCTGAGCTCCTCTGTCTCACTACCAGAACTCTTCAACGTCTCCTGCAGCTCTGTCACCGCCTGCGTCAATTGCTGCCTCTCAACTTCAGAACTCTTCAACGTCTCCTGCAGCTCTGTCACCGCCTGCGTCAATTGCTGCCTCTCAACATCAGAACTCTTCAACGTCTCCTCCAGGTCTGTCACCACCTTCCTCAAACGCTGCCTCTCAACTTCAGAACTCTTCAGTTTTTCTATGAGGTCTTCCCTCGCTGCCTCCAGCTCGTGGAGAGCTGAGAGAAAACTTTCTTTCTCTGTGACGACAGTTTCCAAACTGCCTTTTAAGGTTTGTTCTTCTTTCAACGCAGCCCCCAGCCTGGCTACTAAATCTTGATTGGCCGCTTCTGCCGCCTTGATTTGACTTTGAAGCTCTTCATTCTGAAAGGTAAGTTGCTGGTGGCTGTTTTCAAGAACGGCCAGGCTGGTTTTGAGTTCTTTCACTAGTTTCCCATCTGTCGCTCTAATTTCACTGTGCAACTCTTCACGCTCTTTTAGGAGATTTTCTACCTGCAGACCAAGATCAGAAAGTCTTTCCTCAGATTTGATCAACTTCAATTTCAGATCCCCAACAATCTCATCTTTTTCTTTTCTTTGCTCATTGGCCATTTCCTCAATCTGTGTTTTTAAATCCTCCCTTTCTTTGATGGCTTCGTTTCGTTCTGCTTCTGAATGTTGCAGCGTGTCTTTTAACTCTCGGACAGTTTCTTCAATGCTGCTAACTGTTTGCTGTAGAGCCTCTTTTTCTTGGGCTAGTCCCTGGATCTGGTCTAATAGTTCCCCCCTGGCTAGGCCTTGCTCCCCTAACTCTCTGCTCAGATCGCTGTTGACCGTGGCCATGCCTTCCAACTCTTTCCTCAGCGCAGCCATGTCAGCGTCTTTTTGTGAAACTTCCTTTTCCAAAATAACAAGCTCGTTTTGAACAGCTTCGCACTTTTCTTTGTACTCCCTGACCTGGTCGGCGGAAGGACCCACCGTGGCGCTCACTTCCTCCAGCCTCTCCCTGAGTTGATGGCTTTCTCCTCGTAAACTCTCCAATTCTGTGTTGACCTCTGATATCTTGGCTGTCCCAAGTGAGACCTTTTCTTCCAGATCTCTTTTGTCTAACTCCAATGCTGCCATTTTATCCTCTGCTTCTGACATTTTCCGCTCCAAAGATTCCTGTGTGTTATTCAGGGTCTGGGTCAACTCGGCCAGCTGTAAACTTTGTTCCTCCAACTTCTGCGTCAGCTCAGTTTTCTCCCTGCTCATGGCAGCCAAACTCTCCCGTGACTCCAGTTTTCCTCGCTCCTCCGCTTCCCTCAGCTCTGAAATGCCTCTGTCCAGACCAGAGGCTCTTTGTCTTTCTGCGTCCAGCTCTGACGTCAGAGTCAGGACCCTCTCTTCCATGGCCCTCATTTCTCCCTGCTGCTTCTCCAGCTGATGAGCCAGGCCCTCCTTGGTGTGCTCCGCAGACTCACTGGATGCCCTGAACCTTTCAAGTTCCTTCTCCAAGGATTCCACCTTCTCTTTGTAGTCTTCAATTGATTTAAGGCAGTCCCCAAGCCTAGCAGTCACTTCCTGGTTCTCTGACAAGACCTTTTCTTTCACACGTGTCAACTCATCATTATCAGACTGTAGGTTCGACATCTGAATCTTCAGAATCTCCACGTCTTTAACAATTGTGTCTTTCTCATTAAGGAAATTGGAAAGGCACCTGTCTTTGTCTTCCAGTGACGTCTGCACTTCGATCAGTCTCTCAACTTCACATTTCAAAGTTTCTGCCACTTTCCGTTCAGCATCTAGTTGCCCTCTCATGTGTTCAGTTTCCTCTTTAGCCAAATCCACCTCCTTTATCAGCTCATCTTTCTGGGCCTCTTTCCTCTCACTGTTTACTTTCATGCCATCCATGTCCCTCTTGACCTCTTCAAGTTGACCCTTGGTTTCTTCCAATGACCTCTCTAACAACTCAAGTTGAAGACTTTTCTCGGTCAAATTATGCGCAAGTCTCAAGATTTCATTGTCTGATTCTTGTTTGCCGGCAGTGAGCTGTTCCACTAAATGCTCAAGCTCCCCTTGTTTAGAGGAGAACTCTGCAGTTACTTGCTCTTTGTCATGTTCTAGTTTAAGATTGGTTGATGTGAGCTGCTCCAACAAGCGCTCAAGCTCCCCCTGTTTGCTTTGAAGCTCTTCTATCTGTTGGCAGTATTTAGCCACATCGGAAGTGCTGGATACAATGCCGTCAAATTGTTCCTTCAGTACATCATAACGTGTCTTGGAGTCAGAAAGTGCGCCAGACAACTCAAGCACCTGAAAGAATTTTGAATCCAAACATGATCTCAAATTATGGAAACTATCAGAAAATAAAAATAATTATTTTAAAAATGTTAAAGCCTTTAAAAAAACTTACTTGTAATTTTTTCTTTTAAAAATTGTATAGTGTAAATTAACTTCAAACAATCCTTCAAAAGATTCAGACGGACAAAAATCAAGATAAAATTCAATAGTACACTGACACAGGTATTTCTCAATTTTCATATTTAGCACTTTAACTGTAAAGAAAAAAAACAAGTTGAAAATGTGATTGCGCCACAGCCCACTTACTTGATTCTCCAGCTGTCTTGCATAGTTGCTCCTCTCTTCTGCAAACTTTTCAGCTTCCTTTTGTCCATTGTCGGCTGTGTTCAAGGCTTGTTTAAGGGATTCCACTTCTGTCTTTAACACCTCGACCTTTTGTCTCAGCTCGGCGGAGCTCTTCTCCATCTCCGTTGACCTCTGAACCTGTTCCTCAAGGTCTTCATTCATGCTCTCGCCCTTCTCCTCAGTAAGGTGAAATCTAACAAGCAATGATTCCTTTTCCCTCTCAATGTCCTCCTTCTGGGCCCTCAGCTCCTCCATTTCACGCTTCAGCCCTTCATAGGCTATGGCTGCATCGGCTTTGGCCATCAGGACGGAGTCCAACTCTGAGAGCAAAGAGTTCCTTTCCGTTATGATGTCTTGGATCATGCTCTTCATCTCCTTGACATCCCCCTGGGCAGAGTCCTCGTGCTGGGACAGCTTGAAGACCTCATCTTGGAGAGTGTCTCTCTCCGTGATGGCTTCATTGAGGGAGGACAGCAGGAACTCCAGCTCTTTCCTCAGCGAGGCGTCCTTGCTGGCAGAGTCCTCCAGCTCATGGGCCAGGCTGTCTTTTTCCTCCTTCAGCATGGCCATCATGCTCTCCCATTCCTGGTGCTGGCGGTGGACCGACTCCAGCTCCGATCTCAGGCTCTCGCGCTCTGCCCGGAGCTCTTCCAGCTCAAAGGTCAGCGTCTCGTGCTTGTCTCCGAGGATGACCAGTTTTTCTTCCAGGTGCTGGCGCTGATCTTGGAGTCTGTTGACCACCTCTGTGTACCTCTCAGCCTCAGGCCGTGATTCGACACCTCCTTCGACGCCCCCCAGGTGGTTGTGTAGCTGGAGCTGTTCGACACTCAGTTGCAAGGCACTCTTCTCCTTCTCCAGCTCGATGATCCTCGCCTTGAGGGTGTCCACTCTAGCAGAGTCTCCTCTGTCTGAAGCATCTTCTTCACTCACGTGACTGGACACATTTATGAATTTCTCTATTCTCTCAGTGTAAACATAACTTTGCTCCAGGTTCTCTTGCCCTGGCTGACCTGGTTCTTCTCCTGTGATGACATCATTACTTGGCCTCTGCTGCTGGTTCTGGTGTTCATTCTCGGGTTCCTCCTCGATGTCCGG
Source organism: Ampullaceana balthica (assembly GCA_944989445.1). NCBI lineage: Eukaryota > Metazoa > Mollusca > Gastropoda > Lymnaeidae > Ampullaceana > Ampullaceana balthica. Next base: position 284,135 of record CALYLW010000498.1, on the reverse strand, counting down.
CAAATCCGACCACCCGTTTTGCTGCGCTTCGTTCTGCTGCTGCCTGCCCTGCTCTTCCCCGTCGTTGGCGGCCTCCAGCTCAGAGAGTTTTATCTTGAGATCGGCCACTTCCTGCTGGAGGTTCTGTATCACGTCGATGCTGAACTCATCCCCGAGGCTGGCCTCGTAATCTGCCAGCTTGGACCTGGAAGTGATTAAGTCCCTCTCCATTTCTTCCATCTTTTCTTTCTGCTTGTCTAACTCTTCGGACTGCTTCAAACTCTCTCCCTCCTGTGCTGCCAGATTTTCCCTCCTCCTGTCATTCACGCTCTGGGTCAACACCTCAATTCTACAGTTCAGCTCTTCCTCTTTGGTCGCAAACACCTCCATTTGCCTGGCACCGTTCTCTATCTCCGCCCTCAACTGGTTAACAGTGGCATTCAATGATTCATTCTCCCCTCTGATTCTCTCAATTTCTCCTCTCAGATTCTCCTGCACCTCTTTTAATTCGAATCTCAACTCCTCTTCTTTAATTTTCCATGCCTCCTTCTCCTCTTCAAGAACTTTCATCTTTTCGTGGCATGCTTCAACGGATGGCATTGTTGTTAATTCAGCCTTAAGCCCAAATATTACCTTCTCAGCCTCGCCCAATTTTGTGGTCAGTTCTAGGTTTGCAGCCTCAATGACCTGAAGTCTGTTTATCTCCTGCTGTAGCAAATCAATCTGTTCTCTCCGCTGCTCATAATCAGAATCAAGATTTTCAATTTTTTCCCTGTGCTCTGTGTTCTCTTTAGCTGAGGCTTCAAGTTGTTCCCTGAGCTCTGAAATTATTCTCTCAAGTTCTCCGACTTTGTCCGCAGCTTCGGCAGAGCCTGAAGAATCTCTCAGGAGAGTTGCCTTCTCCTCCTTCCAGGACAAGGCTTCCTCTTCGAGGTCTTCCAGCTTTATTTGTAGGTCGGATTTTTCCGCAATGAGCTTCTGTAGACAATACAGGTTTATACGGGTTTATACAGGTTTATACAGGTTTATACAGGTTTGGCAATAAGATTTTTGAACATGATCTTAGTTGTTGTTTTTTTTTAATTTAAATATTTTTTTTAAAAAGTCACTTCCATTAATCTATGGAATAAATTATAGTTGTCTCCTGGTTAGGATTAAACATTTCTTTTTAACAATCAAATGAGTTGCAATCTTGTGGCACAAACCTTTACCATTTTCTTCCAAATTCAAAAACATCTAAAGTAAGATGCTGCGTGTGTTTATAGGAAAAATGAGGTGGAGAAGGGTGTGTGTAAAGTTACAAGTTTCAAAATAACTCAAGCTTGACATCTTAAACTATAAACATTTGCCAGTTTGAAGCAGACTTATTTCATAATTTGATACTAAAAAAAAGACAATGAAAAACTTAAAATATCCATTTGTTAAATAATGATCACAGAACCTCCATTGTGTTTATATGAAATGTACCTGCTTGTAGCTATTAAATAAAAAATTTCCTGGGACATTATCAGCTCAATGGTTGCAGTGAGACTCACTTCACCAAACAATGGACAACTCCAGAGAAGGTTTACCTTGTTGTTCTCCACTAGAGTTGCCTGCTCTTGCTGCAGGACCTGAAGGGTAGAGGTCAGGGTCTGGTCCTTCAACCGCAGACACTCCAGCTCCTCTAGCATGTCCTTTGAAAGAGATCATTTGGAAAGTTACCATGTAGTAAGCATTTACTTGTTTCCTTAGGGTTATACTGTCATCAGTTTATTCTGTAAATTCCTCCACCGCCATGAAATGTTCCCTCTAGGTTTCGTTGGTTAATGTGCAAAAAATTAAACTCATCTTCAAATTTTTCATTTTTTTCTTTGCAAAATTTAACATCCCACAAACACACATATTATACCAAGCAAAAGTCTGCACTGTAACTCTTAACGGCTGTGCGGTGTCTGGCAGACAGCCGTGCGGCTGCACAGCTTATAGGGACATTACCGCCAAGCTTGCATGAGTTATAATTAGTTCTTGATCTCCATGTCTCTAGTGACAGCCCCTCCTAACCCCCCCTCCTCTGTTAAATTCAGTCTGTGTGGCCCGGTGCCTACTCATGACCACTTGCCTTGTTGACTTTCTCGCATCTCACCCACTTGTCATGGAGGTCTTCTTTCTCTAGCCGGAGCTGTTGGCAGTTATCTTGTAAAACCTGGAGGCAGATGAGAAAACTTGTTCACGCATGTATGTACTGTCGATGTATTCTTGAGTGTTTAAAGATCGTGTGAATTTGAAGCAGGTGATTGGAGGTAGAAGTGTAGATAGTGCAAAAGAAAATCTTTTAACGGAACAATAAACTGACCTAATAATAATTATTTTGGCTTTGTTTTTTGACACATTTTTGGATTGAATTGAATAATGGTGGTATACACTTGAACTGCTTGTGTTGTTAGATTGACTAATGTTGGTATACACTTGAACTGCTTGTGTTGTTAGATTGACTAATGTTGGTATACACTTGAACTGCTTGTGTTGTTAGATTGACTAATGTTAGTATACACTTGAACTGCTTGTGTTGTTAGATTGTTGTAACTTCATGGGCTTGTTGTAAAGACTAGGGCAAGGCAGCAATAGTCAACACATCAATAAGACTAAGGCAGGGCAGCAGTAGTCAACACATCAATTTTTAACTTTAACAAATATTGTAATATTAAAAATAATTTTTTTCTTAAATTATTGTTGATTTATACCACCAACACCCTAACTATGATTTTTTAACTAAATCATTTTTTTTTAAATAGGCTTTTCACTGGGGTTCATTTGTACAGATTGTGACTATGACTATGAGCCTAAGCTCTTACTATGGCCAGCTTGAGTCTAAATAAGATCATGATGGCAGGCCACAATGTACATAGAAGGGCCCCACCTTTATTTGCTCCACTGTTGCCTCTTGGTTGCCTTGCACAGCATTGTAGGCCTCCACGGCCTCATCCTTTTCTTGTTGGAGTTCTTTGAGCTGTTCCTCTAGTTGCTATGGAAACACAAGGGCTCTTAAATGGCTGGAGAAATAATTCACTGCTAAAGATAAGCGACTGATGCATCAAGAAAATCCCATCACTGGAGCCATCCTCCTTTCCCCTAACCCACATGGAAATGTTATCAGACAACCTCTGTCACGATGGAGCCAACTAGGAGAAAGGGAGAGGAGAAAGCCGAAGAATACATGGAGATGTGAAATAGAGGCAGGCCCAAAAAGATGCACATGGAAGCCATGGGAAAGGAAAGCACAGGGCTCATATAAATGGAAAGCACTTGTAGATGGCCTCCCCTTTTGGTGGGATAAAAAAAAGATAATGCAAGTAACGTCCAGTGAAATAGATAGTGGGATAAACAAGCTAATGTAAGTACTATACAGTGAAAAAGCAGATGTTAGGATATTTATTGTTTTTTTTATTAAGAATGACTGAGTAATGTTGTTTTAGGGGTGATGTTTTACAACTACTGATGATTCATTTGTCCTAAATGAAATTTTAAAAAAATAATAATAATAATAAAAATTTTAAAAAGCGTGAGTTAATGTTCTAATTTTTACTTGGTACCTTCAAAAGTTACATTTTTTCTCTCAAAAATTTGTCCATGAGAAAACCTATGGTTACAAACTATACAAAAAACAATGGTTAACATGTTTAATATCTTTTATAACAAGTTTTTATTTATGACAACTATCCGTTATCTTTACTTTATTTTGTTTCCTTGTATTTATAATTTTTTAAAAGTATTGAATGATAATTTTTTATTTTTTTTAAATAATTTGTAAAATGTATGAATTCCTACTATTGCCTACACAGTGTTCCAAAAGTGTTGAGTATGCTTTGATCCTGTGCTTTCAAAAATGTACCCTTTGCTAGCTGAAAACTGTGTGTGTACCATGGCACCACTCTAAGGAAACTAGAGGAGAGTTAGGCTCTCTAAGCATTAACAAAGTGTTCAGCCTAACATTTATTTTCTCCTACTTTCATTTTTGCTGTTTCCCCTTCATGATGGCCGCTCTCACTGGGTGGCTCAATCTTGGTCTTGTTCAAGGCATTCAATCTTTCTTCAAGTTCTGGAAATGTAATAATATCACCACAGTCACTATCTATTCTCATTGAAAATATCTATCAGCAAAACATGACTAACATGAATTTTAAAATTGAATACCTTGAGAAATATGTTACTTGTTTCACGTGTAGATATTCTATTGATAAAGTAGGTATTCATATATAAGGAAATACCAAGTTTTAATCATGGTTAAAAATGTTCTGAATATTTACCTGAATTTTTCTGCTTTTCCTTCTGTAGTAAGATTGTTTGTCTCTTCACAAATTTAACTAAATCATCCTTGGACAATGAATCAAGCTGTAAATTTAAAAAAAAATCAGCCAATACAATCTTACAGTTGTATATATATGTATATGTATAATTATTTTGGGCTTTTCAATCCCAGAAAGCATAGAAAATATTTTTAAGAATTATGATGTATTAAATAAATGACTTCCTAACCTTTCCCTTTGGAGTTGCTGCTCCAGAAGGGGACAAACAAGATTCCGCTTTGTCATCTGCCATCTCAGTAGGGGCAGGCGTACTGCAATCACAATGACATATAAGAAAGCTGCAAATCAACAGTAAAACTTATGATCATTCATTCACAGAGAGGATTTGATACTTGGATTCACACACATTTTTTGGGACTTCAAATCTTCAAATCCCCGCAACAAAAGCAGGGAAAACAAATTTCATTTGAAAGATTTTTATGAGAATTGCAACGTATTGCTTGCTGGCACTATTAAGAAAAATCCAATTAAATTTGTATCACTATGCATGCAAGAAAACGAAGAGGTAAAGAAAACTTATTTTTTAATACAGATGACTTGTTTAGAAATTTTTATTATTTCTTCTATTTGATACAAGTCAATTTTCTTTGTTAATTTTTTTCTCTTCAAGTTTGATTTTATAAGTGGACAAAACAAGCTCTAGAGGAGGGATGCCTTGTTTCACAAATAGAATTAACCAAACTAAAGAGTTTTTATTTCTTTTTCATAACTAAATCTTCACTGAATGGGTCATGGTTATTGGTAATTTGTATTTAAAGATAAGCATCAACATCTATGACAGGCATTTCTAACTATGTTAGAACACAGTACAGGTAAAGCTCATTCCCGCCAAAGACAATCGGGGAACAGCAGTTGAGGCTGAGGCAACAGCACTAGACATCTCCATTTCTGACACACTTGTGACTGTGATCAGTGAAGTAACCACATCACAGACACATTTTAAACCCCCTTAATATGTATATGAGTTATAATGATCCATACATTGAAAGTGGACCTATAAACCATTTTAAAAATGAGGAAGAACAAATTGTACTTAAAGTATTTTTAGGCAGAAAAGGCTCATCTCCAGAGACTGAGAGAGTTTACTAAGAAAGAATATATCACTGTCCTAATATATCTTGAACATTATGATCAGTAATAGTAATAGTAGGCGGTAGTATTTCACTATTACAAATTACTAGCTAGTAGTTTTAGTTAGTATCAAAGTTAGTTACTTAGACTTAGGACTTCACTAAGTTAGGCCTTCTTTACACTACTTGATATTCGACAGTGACATCGACAGCCTATTTTAATTTGAAAAAAAATAAATTCTATGAATATCTAATCTTATCTGTTACAGACGCTCCTTCTATACAGAAGATTATTGCGTTCTATGCTTATCTATGGTTTGTGTTTAGTCCTGCATTCCTATTAGTAATTAGAGATTTAAATGTTGATAAAGTGTTGGTTTTCCTGGTTTCTTCAGGCAACCCATTCCACTCCCGAAATCCAGACAGGAAGAACGAAAATTTGTATGTGTTTGTTCTTGTATAAGGAATAAGAAAGGTGTTTTTATCCTTATGACTTATGTCTATCTGAGGGTTGTATTATTATTAAGTTATCTTTGTTTTGTATTTCTAAATTAGAATTAATTAATAATTAATTGCTTTATGATTTATGTTAATATTATGTATGATTACTACTTTACTTTTACTCTTGGTTCTTATACTTATATCCTCTAGTGTTTCAAGGTTTAATGATTTAACTAATGATATTATTCTTGTCAGTTTTGAATATTCTCCAGTAATGAATCTGGCAGCTCTGTTTTGAATTTGTTATAGTTTATCAATGTTTTCTTTGGTGAATGAGAATGGGTCCCATATGACTATGAATATGATACAGAAGATGCATTTTCTAGTACAGGTCTCACCAAAGTGAGGTAGCATTTTAGTTTTATATCTCTATTAGATTTGTAAAAGTTTATTTTTATAAAGCCTAAGTACAAATGTTTTGTTTGATGTTTTATTTTAATAACTACATAAATATTGAATTCATAATAATAATTCATATTCATTGACGTCATTGACTTTGACATGAGGATTCCATGGTAGTTTCTCATTTATTATAACAGAAAACTCTGTTTTATGGGCAACAAAAGAAACGCGTTAAAATCTGAGATCACCCTATTCAATCGATATCATGATATGTCTACCTGAATTTTCATAAATAAATTATACACTGAAAACGTTTATTTTCATTTTGGTTAGGTTTACGGTTTGTTTACAGCGTGTCGCCGGAAGTTGTTCAAGATATTATAAAACACGGATCACAGTATGAAAAATTAAAACTTTTTTACTTTTAATAAATCCACCTTGAAAGTAAGGGGAGAAACAGTATTTTAAAGAGAATTTTAGAGTGAAAAGGGGAACAAAAATATATTATATTTTCTCTTAAATTAGTAAACCAAATGATATTTTTCGAAAACCTCGGGCCTTTAATATTTTTTTTATAAATTTGTGATTGACAAATTGTTTTGGGACCGGTGGGGTACAGTGGCAGTGGCGTAGCTAGGGATTTGTAGGGATTTGGGGCCCAGGGCTTGGCTTCTTTGGGGGACCCTGCATACATGGCGGTGGCGTAATATTTCTTTGGGTGCCCCTTCAAGTGGGGGCCCGGGTGGACTTTCGAATTTGGAAAAATATTTGGCTACGCCCCTGGTGGGGTAGTTATTTTTTTAACAAGGATACATCAGCGTTTCCATCTGAGTAAATCCAGCTTAGGCTCCTATCTAGTAGTTTCATGACTTCCATAGCTAGAGTTTCTTTAAAATGATAGCACAATCTTTCGAAATAAGACCTAGGTGAAAGTAATTGGCGTAACCTATGTCTTCCATGCAGGGGTGGATAAAGATTGCACGGGGCCCCTGACTGCAATTCCACCTGGCACCCAGTCCAGCCACTTTATATACAATATAAGTTTGGGGTCCTTAATTTAGCCTTAAATAATTGGGGGGCCCTGGCTTTAGCCCAATCAGCCTCACCCTCCCCCCCCACTTAATCCAACTCTGCTGCCATCTACCATTCATAGAGACCTCACTGCCTGATAATCTACACCAATGAAGCTCCCCCTCCAAAAACACACATACACATCTAACTTATGCAATAATTTTATTTAACTTTTGCCGCCCGGGGCGGTCTCTAATTTGCCGCCCTTTTTAGGGGCCGTACATAAATGACGTCACGCACCTGAGGGGGGGGGGAGGAGGGGGTCACACGTTTGTGACGATGTGTGATGAGGGGGTGTGTGTTTAAGAAATGTGACGTCACGTCAAAACGCGCAACTTTAAATAAATTTCCACTTAAATATTTGATTACTGACAATTTATTTAATGACGTTTATGTAAAACGCGTGTAACGATATCATAATGCAGCGTAACACTAAAAGCATCCATGAATGGCAAAAATTTAATTTGAAACATGCTCATTTTCAAACAGAAAATAAGGCTTTGTGACGTCTTATTTAAAAAGGAGTCTAAGTTTTTGTGACGACGTGTGACGAGGGGGTGGGAGGGGTTGAAAATCAGCCAAAATAGCGTGCTTCATTTATGGGCGGCCACTTAGTCGAGTGTATTATTGTTTTTAAAAATTAATAAACATGAATAAATAATTGTAATTGAAACGAAGTAAAGGTGGGGGACATGTTTACCATTGCATGCCATATTTATGTAAGCAGTAATAAAAGAGGCCGCATAAGATTATATACCTATAAATACACATTCATAAAAATACAAGATACTTTTTTAAAGGCCATAAGAAAGTTACTGAGGTCGCAGGTCCCCCCCCCCATGAGACAAAACATATTCCAAATTTACATCCGTAAAAAAAACATTACCAATTACTATTACTATTCTTTTATTTTGTATTTATAAATAAATGATTTTTTTTACAAACAAAGTAATTGTATACATTAGCAGTGGCATAACAACGGCTTGGTATTGGGGCAGTTGCCAAGGGGGCCGGCCTGCGCCAGTTCAAAAGGTCGCCGCTAAATCTCTAATTTTTAAATTTTTCATTTAAATAAAAGGCGCCAAAAATAAATTAGCCAAGGGCGTCAAAAACCGAGTACATTAGTATGTAAAAATATTTACACATTTACTTTCTTAACTTTCATAATAGAAAAATCGTGTATTACGCTATCAAAATTAAAATTATTTGTATTATCTTGTTCCATGGACAGTATTGCAAGATTTTGTTGTCTTTAATCGCTCATTGTGGAACGAAGATAATTTTTTTATTAACTTCAGTTTGGAGAAGCTCCTTTCACAACTAGCGACACTGATCGCAATAGTTGAAAAAAATTCATAGCAAAATTACAATGTTGGGTACAGAATTTTCGGTTCTATACCGTTGAATAAATTTAAATAGATCAAAGGTGCCTTTTCCCCCGTTTTTCTAAAATAATGCCTCTACTTGCAGTGTTGGTACATCCATAAAAACATTGATTCTGTTTCTTTCCATATTGAACTGTCACTGTCAATAAAGTAATTTATTTGATGTTCAAATGCTTCATTTAGTAGGTTACATGGTATTATATACGAATATTTTCTTGCAAGGAAATGCAACATATCAAAGCGTTATTTTATTGTATTTTGTAATTCCATCCATGGATAAAAACATTTCTCATTGTACTTCTTGTTCTAAAGATAGAACCACGTCTTCTGAATTTTATTGACAGAGAAATTTGAATATTTACATATTCTTGTCATAAATCTTAATAATTTTCCATAAAATAGAGGAATTCAGATTATTTACACATTACTATTACTTTAGTTTAATTAGATAGGCATAACATGTTTAATAAATAACCGTATTTTAATTTTTTTTAAAACAATCATTTGTGCTGCTTTAATGCAATAAAAACAAAATAAATTTTATTTAATTTTAAATAAGTTGCCTTACACTTACACACAATAATTTACTGAAAACTGAAACAGTAATATAAATTACTACTTGCAAGTTAAATACAATATTTAAGCTACCATGCCTTGTAAGTACTTGTTCGGGCATCATTCTGCGAATGTTGAAATTCCACGGAAAAACTTTCGTGGCGATATTAATATTAATAGCACACATTATTCGGCCCAGCCGTGATGTGTTTTTTAGGTAGTTTTCTTATAAAAGCGTCATCTGTGACTTATACCATTTAGTTTTTTGAGCAATTAAAATTTTTTGAACGGTTTTGCGTTAGTTATAATATCCACTATATAATCAAACAAATGTTGTGCGAATCCGTTAATTAAGACTCTTGTTGTTTAAGACTCGAAATTACGAATATTTTTGTTTCACCTTGGTTTTCCCCCCTCCAAAAGAAAAAGGGCGGTTGTCGGAAATGACCGCCCCCCCCCTGGCTAAGCCACTGAATTCATGTATTGCTTGAATAAGTCAACTTTAAATTTTAAAAACACCCACAAACCACTGATTCCATATATACTTGTGTACACAGTAACTTTAGATTAGATAAAAAGTTACCGTCCTATCAGACATCGTAATAAAAGACGCAATTTTGTCCCATGGGGACATTTCGCTAATAAATTTTCCTATGGCGGATTAGGGGGGGGGCTGAACGGGCTAAAGCCAGGGGCCCCCGATGATTAGGGGCCCCCAAATTTAGTATATTTTTATAAGAAAGATGGACAAATGTTTGCATGAATTCCTGACAACATCATAAATTAATTTTAAAAACTGATTTTATAGGCTCACTAAGAGAAAATATTAAAGATTATTGTTTATATTTTTAAACTTCACTTTTTTCATAAGGCTCGAGTGGTCTTGAGGTAGAAAGTCACCCTGCTATGCAAGCGGTCACGCGATCGATTCCCGGCGTGGGCACCCATTTTTTGTTTTAAATTCTATTTTTACACTCAATATTAGGATACCGGCAAACAGTTATTTCTTCGTATTCCATTTTTTCAAGAATAATCTTTTTGGCTGGGAAGGCCGATCCCGTAGTACAGACAAAGTATGTTAAAGGGACCGATGAACTATTTAGTTACAAGTTACAGTCTTATATTAGCTGCTAGCAATCATTTTATTTAAAGGGACGCTGGCTGGATAGGGCCCCAGTTTGAATTGCAGCCAGGGGCCCCGTGCAGTCTTAATCCGCCCCTGAAATTTTCTTTAGAAGAACAATAATGAAAGTTAAGACAGACCTAATAATTTGAAATTAAATAGAATTTGTGCATAGATGAGTTTGAAATTATTAGTATGAGTTATATTTTAAAAAAATATGACAGGATTGTCATTAAAGAATGTTACATGATTTTTCTGATAACACTGTATTCTTACCAACAAAAAAAAACAAAAAAAAACGTTTTGATTATTTTATATTGGAATTATTTAAACAAATGAAAATTACATTTAATTTTAATAGTTCGGTTTAATTATAATACATGCGCAAAAAACTTAATAAATATTATCAGTAGTGATGCTGTTTGTATTAGTTTATTATATAATAGGGCAGCGGAAATCATCGATTAATTAATTAATCGATTAAGCGTTTAAATATTTTAAAATTAATTTGATCGATTAAAATTTAAGAAAATATTTCTATTTATTTTTCCAATTTTATTAATAATTAAATTTTTTGTTACTTACATACTTTTCCCTAGTATTATTATTATTTATTTAAATGTGCCTACATAAACTAAAACGGTTTTCTTCCTTATTTGCTGTGTTACTTCATAGCATAGCTTGTGGGAGTCATGTAATTACAGCGACTGAACCGATTTCGCGAAATAATGAATCGTCAATTTTTTCTTTTAAATAAAACTATATAATTCTTCAGTTGAGTATGGTTACCAAACCAAAACCTTTCTCTTTGGATTTCACCGCAGCTAAGTTTTTATTTCTTTATATTCGTTTTATTTGTGTACTATTTGTTCATTGTGGAAGGCTCTTAGCCGAAACGTTCGCTGTTTTGTTACGTCCTCTCAGGCTCACTCATGCCCTGTTTACATGTTTTAATTTAAATACAGTACATTCAATCGATCTGAAATTTTAATAGATCATTTTTATCGTCGCCACAAGTCTGCCTGCAAACTTTCAGCTCGATGGGATACAGGAAAGTTCGTTAAAATTCGATCCTAATGCGACAAGCAGATGCTACCAGTTAATATAAAGGATTTATTAAAAATAATTAACAGAAAGCTAATTTTCAATAAGAAAGTACTGTTTTGTGACGTAATATTAGAGGGGGGGGGGTCTAATTTTTTGTGATGAAATGTTACGAAAGGGTGGGGGGATGAAAATCAGTCGAAATAGCTTGACTTTGACGTCATTTATAGATGTCCCCATGTCCATAATTATAAGCACATTGTATATCTTATATGTAATAATCAAATTGTCCACATAAACCGACAAGTATATCTACTTGAAATTCAATTGCAGGCACCAAGTGCATTTTCATCATTGTTTTTAGATCAGTTCAACATTACAAAATGGTTGTAAGTGAAGTAAAACTTAACAAATTCAAAGCATTTATCTATTTGCTTTTGGAAAAAATGCTATACTTTAAAACAGAAAACAATATTTGAACTGAACTATCCCTTAACCCATCGCTGGGTCGTTGGGGCACCATCGTGAACTGCACACTTGACTCCTAATTCCTCCTCACGGGCGATAAGGACTTTAAGTAAGTGACACATTGTTTCTAGGTTGCTGATTGCCAAATTTCACTGTGCCCAAACACAATGTTTTATATTCAGTTGGCAGCAAATTGTCTCCGTGCACCATTGAAAGAGTATAGAAATTAACAAAATTAAAATTGGTTACCTTATTTTATTATTTACTTCTTGACCAATAAATGTAAGTATTACTAATATTAATTTCTAATTATCAAATGAGTTTTAGACTGCTTGAACCATAACACATAGTTAGAATTAGAAACTAAAGACTAAGATTGGGTAGCCAATTATGCCAGTATTACTAATATTAATTTCAAAGATCAAATGAGGCCAACTGCAGAGATTTTCCAACCAAATATTGACCAGCTAACTAACTGCAGCCTCCAGGACTGAACTATTTTTATGACATGTTCAATCAGGCCAAAACACATCATTTTTAAACACAAATTCCAAGGGATTGTAAAAAAGAACATCATTAACTTTAAATATGTAACAGATTTATTGAACATAGCTCAAAATATACATATATACATTTACATTCATAAAATTCGTGTTGCGGTGGTTATTATTTTGAATAAAATTTAATACATTTTAATAACTGAGTTGTTCGTTGTTATTTTCTCCCCTTTCCCAATACATGTACTTCAATTCAACTTAGTCTGAATACATTGTATTTTAAAAATCAGAACTACATGTAATTCAATTTTTTAGAATGTTTGCATGTCATATGTGTAGTAAATAATGACAAAATAAAATGACTCCTTGGATTAAACTAAAGTTCCCAATGCCACCCTCTTCTTATAGAGAATAAAGTAACTACCCCCAAGATTCCAGGCTTGATGTCACTCTAACATCATTAAATTCATTTAAGAGCTATATAAAATGCAGAATGTACAGAAAAGTTCCGGGGAATGAAAGTGCTACATTGACGTAGCGAGAGGGGGTCAAGGATGGTGAATGCCCCAGGTGGCACTTTTTCAGGGGCGGAAAATTATCCCTGTTACCGTATTTATCGGCGTATAACACACACTTCTCCCCGCCTGAAAATAGGGAGCAAATGATGTATGCATTGTTATTATACGCCGATATGTTAAATTTAAAAAAATGAAATTTCGCTCTTAAAATGAAGGTGCGTGTTATACGACGATAAATACAGTAATTAGCTTCTAATATGAAAATTTAAAAAAGCAATGGAAATTTTTAACAAAATAAAGTTTTAAAAATAAGAAATTGAACAATTTAATAAAGGAACTATCGTAAAACATGTAAATTGCCAAAACTTCAATCTCCATCTTGGATATATTTTGATGTAAATTATTATGATACTTATGCTACTGAACTGAATAACCAAAAGGCACTTTACCAGGGGGCGGCAAATTTCTCATTGTTAATTAGCTTGTAAAAATCTTTTTAAAAAATTAAATAAATAAAATAAAAGCCAAGGAAAAGGTTAAAAAAGAAATAAGGACCCATATTAAAATAAGTAAACATTTTTAATGTTGAAAATTAAAACTACATAATGAAAATGAAACTTAAGTCTTTAGATCTAATGCTAGTGAACTGAAAAACCAAGGCGCTGAAGGAAGTAGCATAAAACAAGACACTGATGTTCTGGTACCAATAATTAATTCAAATTGTAAAACCGAAAATTGCTGTATCCGTTAAATTCCAACAACAACACATAAAATTTTATCAACAAACATGGACTTAACTGATATATGCATATGGGAGTTCAAGAAAGACTCACAGACATAAAACTCAATGTCAAATCTCGCTCTAACAATTCATTAAACTTGATTTATTTACACTCTGCTCCAAATGAAACAAACTTTCCGACTATTTTTGGTAAACTAATAAGTTGTTTCGCATTATTTTCCATGTTCACACACCATTGGAAAAATCTAATTGCTGCTATAGGATAGTGGCAAGGCATTTAACAGACTTCCGGATACAAAATAGCGAAGTTAACATGGAGCCTTTTTGAGTTTACTTTGAATCTATTGAAAAAACTGAGAGAGGCAGATGAAGGAATAGAAGCACGGATAGACACAGGAACTTCGCTAGTCACATAGAAATTTGATATATTTTTTAAATTATTTTTTTTACATTGGAAATTATGTACGATCTGGAAACAGGAAATTTATGAAGACAATATTGCCCAAAATTATACTGCCAGAATACTTTGCAGTGGCTACTTACAGAGAAACTAATGGAATACTTAAATTTAAAGGATGCTTTGACTTCTACTAAAATTTTATGTATGATACCATATCATTTTAATTAAACCTTCCAGCCAAAGAACGAGAGAGCAAATTATTGGCCATCAAATCGAATATATAGTGTTATGTAGTTAATATGCAGCCATATTTTTTAGATAAACAGTTAATAATAAAGTTGTATTCCTTATAACATGAGATTACTGGAAAAATTCATGTGATGTTTTGGCAGTTAAAGAATTCAGAAAACAGATATGATTTCCGTACTGTAAATTTTCAAAACTGACAAAAATAACACCATTAGTTAAATCATTAAACCTTGAAACACAATAGGATAGAAGAACCAAGAGTTAAGTAGTAATTACATTACATGTATACATAAAGCAATTAATTCTAATTTAGAAATCCAAAACAAAGATAACTTAATACAACCCTCAGATAGACATAAGGATAAAAACACCTTTCTTATTCCGTATGCAAGAACCAATACATACAAATTGTTGTTCTTCCCGTCAGGAATTCGGACATGGAATGAGTTGCCTGAAGAAGCTAGGAAAACCAACACTTTATCTACATTTAAAACTCTAGAATGCAGGACTAGGCACACACAATAGATAAGCGTAGAACGCAATAATCTTCTGTATAGAAGGAGCGTCTATGCATTATTGCCGATACCAATATTACCGATATTTTTTTTTCGCCCATAAGAGTGCAGATATGAGTATTTGTTATGACAAAAACAAGGGTCATATCTGATGACGTCATTCTTAAATTTATCAATCCTAATAATTTATATTTAAAACTAAGAAACAAATCGTACAACTTCATTTGAATTATAATGATTGTTGAATGTAACTTTGTATAACAGTACAGTAAAATTTATCTTTAAACTAAACTTTAAACAAAGGTTTTGATGTGTTTACAAGTTCCAGTTCACACATCTATCATGACCTCCAGATGACAGGACAAAGTGAACTGTTCTCTTTAAAAATGCACAAATAAAATCAGGAACACCTTTTGAACCTTCAACTTTGACTCATAATTAATTCTAACCAATAGTTAAATGGCTTCTGCACACGGCCACTTTTTATGTATGAAACAATGAGAACATAACAATTGTAGTACATTGAGTATTACAGAATGTGAACACCGTAAATAACTATGTAAAATAACGGGGTCACTTCCGGCAGTAATGTAAATAATAAATATGGTGTTCAATGTGAACTTCAACGACTTGCTTATGATTGTATTCTAATTGTCTTCCATGTTTGACCATGACCATAATTAACGAACAAATACTGAAACCATTCAGTACACCACAACAATAATTGTTATTCCATTAAAAAAAATAATGTTTTAGACATCTGCGTTTCTGCGTGCATCTTTGCTATTAGAGCTATTAGGGTATACTCGGCATCAGCATCACTTACACAGTATTTCCAAATATAAGAAAATCGGCAGATACCTAAACAATATCATAGCACATGGGGGCTGTCCATAAATTACGCCAACAAAATAGGGGGGAGGGGGTCTGAAAAATTTTGACAATTGTTGGCAAGGGGGAAGGGGGAGGTCAAGAAAAGGTGACATCAAAAATGTTAATTTAAAAAAAAATTTTTTATTACTAACAAAGGAAAATTAGGCAGCTTTTGTAGTCGTCCTGTGTTACAAACTCGCCCAACCTTCAGTATTTTATTTGAACTAGCCTTATTCCTTCTTTTTAAACACCGTGCTGTGCTTTAAAGAGACCACACACAATATAGACAAGCATTCAAAATTCTTCCATATGAAATTAATTGTCCGTCTATTCTATGTGAAACAGAATTAATAGGTTTAATAGATGAACTATCAAAAGGCTTAGACAATAATGATCAAATAGATACAATATTACTAGACTTCTCAAAAGCATTTGACAAAGTTCACCACTTTAGTTTACTTAAAAAACTCAACTACTTTGGAATCTCAGGTCCCTTACATCAGTGCTTCTCAAACTTTTTAGTATGGCGGACCGGCAGGAATTTTCTCCATTGCACCAGGGACCGGTGCACTAATTTCCCTGCACTGACAATTTTTTCGGTCCTTTTTTTGAGAACATCTGCGGACCGGCAGCGGATGGCCCAGGGACCGGCACCGGTCCGTGGACCACCACTTTGAGAAGCACTGCCTTACATCACTGGATCCAAGACTTTTTTTTGTGGGTAGGGAGCAAACTGTAATAATTAATGGTTCTAAATCTGCACCAATAAAGGTTAACTCAGGAGTTCCAAAAGGAACTGTGCGAGGTCCCTTACTCTTTTTAATTTATATTTTTCTTTACCCAACAACAACTCAACAGGAACAAAGGTTAGGTTGTTTGCTGATGATTGTATAATCTATAGAACAATTAAATCAGAACAAGATAGCAAAATTTTACAAAAAGACTTAGATGAATTGATAAAATGGGAAACTAACTGGAGTATGAGTTTCCACCCAGAAAAGTGTCAACTGTTAAGAGTAACAAAGAAAAAGAAACAAATAAATTAAAAATATTTCATTCATGGAAAGGAACTAACCAAAACTAAAGATGCAAAATACTTAGGAGTCATAATGAATGAGAAACTATCATGGAATCCCCATGTCAATGAAGTTATTAAAAAATCAATCAAAACCTTAGGCTTTATAAAAAGAAACTTTTACAAATGTAATAAAGACATAAAACTAAAATTCTATCTCATCTTGGTGAGACCTGTATAAGTGTACTAGAATATGCATCTTCTGTATGGGACCCATCCACCAAAAAAAAACAAAAACAAACCATTGATAAACTAGAACAAATTCAAAAAAGAGCTGCCAGATTCATTACTGGAGAATATTCAAAACTGAAAAGAATAACACCATTAGTTAAATCATTAAACCTTGAAACACTAGAAGATATAAGAACCAAAAGTAAAGTAGTAATTATACATAAAGCAATTAATTCTAATTTAGAAATACAACACAAAGATAACTTTAAAAAACCCTCAGATAGACATAAGGATAAATACACCTTTCTTATTCCGTATGCTAGAACAAACTCATACAAATTTTCATTCTTCCTGTCTGGAATTCGGGCGTGTATGGGTAGCCTGAGAAAACCAGGAAAGCCAACACCTTATTAATATTTAAAACTCTAATAAGAATGCAGGACTAAACACAAACCATAGATAAGCGTAAGACGCAATAATCTTCTGTATAGAAGGAGCGACTGAAACAGATAAGATATTCAGGTGCTATTGTTTGAACAGATCTGTAAAATCTGTCACCTTTATGTTGCTTCGCAAGCCATGTTAAAGAAGCACGTTCAACAGCACCAACAATGTATGCCTGGGCCCAGTCAAATACTACATGGGCCCAGTCAAATACTACATGGGCCCAGTCAAATACTACATGGGCCCAGTCAAATACTACGTCGACAAATGTTAATGTAATTTTATAGTGTGGGGGGCTCTGGAAATTCGACAAGTTGTTGACGAAAAAATATTTTTGACATAATTTATGGACAGCCCAATGGCACGCTGTATCATGGTCCTACATATTAATACTAGGACACTTTTGGTTATTTCAATACCGGCATCAGGATCATATATTAATTTGTTGAGATATTTATAAATCAAAATTATACATTTTTTTTTCCAATTTTTTGGGGGGTCAAAATGTCACTTATTATAAAATATCGGTGACGTCAATAGTAGCACCTTTACATGCTACTGATACAGATATTGCTGATATCCTGATATCGGTGCTGATATATCGGCTGGCAGATATATCAGATATATCGGTAGACCTCAAAATATATTGTTCTGATGTCTGGTCTTTATTATAAAAAATACAATTTTAATTTTAAGCATGTTTTAAAAGTAACGTGACAAATCATTCCACATATCTTGATTACATGCCCAGGAAAACAATTTGAAACATTAAATAAATTGTGAAAAGACACAAAGGAGTTAAATTTTCTGATATAATAACTGCATATAAGTATAAGACCTATTGCATAGGCATCACACATAAGAATGTATCCTTCTGTGCACAATGAGGTCATCATATCTTCTAAAACCTTGACCAAAGATGATACATTTGAAAGGTTTTTCTCACTGTGTCTTTTTGTGAAAATTTAGGTTACTAGAACTTTTAAAACATTTCAAACAGACATCATATTTGAAATGTTTTTCTCCTGAATGTATCCTTCTGTGTACTGTTAGGTTATTATATTCTCAAAAAACCTTTACCACAGATGCCACATTTGGAAGGTCTTTCTCATGAATGTGTCCTTTTGTGGTTAGCTAAGTAACTACTGAGTGCAAAACATTTCCCACAAACATCACATTTGAAAGGTTTTTCCCCTGAATGTATCCTTTTGTGTCTATTTAGGTAACCAGAATTTGTAAAACTTTTATGACAGACATCACATTTGAAAGGTTTTTCTCCTGAATGTGTCATTTTGTGTACTGTCAGGTGGCCAGATTTTGTATAACATTTACCACAGATGTAACATTGAAAAGGTTTTTCTCCTGAATGTTTTCTTTTGTGTTCATTTAGTTTACTAGAACTTGTAAAACATTTCACACAAACATCACATTTGAAAGGTTTTTCTCCTGAATGTTTTCTTTTGTGTTCATTTAGTTTAGTAGAAGTTGTAAAACATTTCACACAAACATCACATTTGAAAGGTTTTTCTCCTGAATGTGTCCTTTTGTGTGTATTTAGGTAACCAGAATTTGTAAAACTTTTATGACAGACATCACATTTGAAAGGTTTTTCTCCTGAATGTGTCCTTCTATGTAGTGTTAGGTTACCAGATTGTGTAAAGCATTTACCACAGATGTCACATTTAAAAGGTTTTTCTCCTGAATGTGTCCTTTTGTGTTCTGTCAGATCACAAGATTGTTTAAAACCTTTACCACAGAAGTCACATTTAAAAGGTTTTTCTCCTGAATGTGTCCTTTTGTGTGCTGTCAGATCACGAGATTGTTTAAAACATTTACCACAGATGTAACATTTAAAAGGTTTTTCTCCTGAATGTGTCCTTTTGTGTTCATTTAGTTTACTAGAAGTTGTAAAACATTTCACACAAACATCACATTTGAAAGGTTTTTCTCCTGAATGTGTCCTTTTGTGTCTATTTAGGTTACCAGAACTTGTAAAACATTTCCAACAGAGATCACATTTGAAAGGATTTTCTCCTGAATGTATCCTTCTATGTAGTGTTAGGTTACCAGATTGTGTAAAGCATTTACCACAGATGTCACATTTAAAAGGTTTTTCTCCTGAATGTGTCCTTTTGTGTTCATTTAGTTTACTAGAACTTGTAAAACATTTCCAACAGAGATCACATTTGAAAGGATTTTCTCCTGAATGTATCCTTCTATGTAGTGTTAGGTTACCAGATTGTGTAAAGCATTTACCACAGATGTCACATTTAAAAGGTTTGTCTCCTGAATGTGTCCATTTGTGTTCATTTAGTTTACTAGAACTTGTAAAACATTTCTCACAGACATCACATTTGAAAAAAATTTCTCCTGAATGTGTCATTTTGTGTACTGTTAGTCCACCAGACTGTGTAAAACGTTGATGACAGAGGTCACATTTGAAAAGATTTTCTCCAGAATGTATCCTCTGAGTACTTTTAGGTTATCAGATCTTCCTTTGCCACATTGTGTCAAATTGTAATGATTTTTCTCCGGAATGTGCTATTTGGTGTGGTTTTAGGTTACCAGACTTTGTAAAACATTTCAAAAAGGCATCACATTTGAAATCTCTTTTTCAAGAACATGTCCCATATTTAATGCAGTAATCAAAATGTATATAAACCTTTCCCACAATTATTACAATTAAAAGATTTGTTTCTTGATACTTCCTTTCTAATAGGTATTTTAAACTATCATATGATTTATCAGTCTAAATATTTTCATTTGCTTTATTTGGTAGCAATGATTGCTATGTCTCTTAAGTGACTCTAAAGGTGCATTTGATGTGGTACTAAATTGCACTTGATATATCTGAAACTCAGAGACAAAGTTTAGTAGTTAGTAATAACTGTAATGATATTAGAAGCAGATCATCAAAAATATTTAAATAATAAAATAAAAACGGACTAAAGCCTTATAATGAAAAACAAATGTCATGTAATATATCTTTATCATGCAATATGGTTTCTTTAAGTACATTATTAACAGTGACACACACTGGAGATTTCTGTAAATAGGCCCTGGGCTTCAGAATTGAAGATTGATGTTACATGATTGAAATTTTTGTACCAAATAAAGGCCCATGGGTGTTTATATGGAAACAGAAATGCATGTGAAGTTTCAAAAAATTAATTATTTTTCTTGGAAAAATTTTCCTAAAAAATATTCCGAAAAGAATACAATTGCCCATTGCGGTTTTTATTATTTAACAATAATCATTAGAAATGTTATGAGACAATTATAACAAAACACATAAAAAAAATTTTTTTATAATACTCAATGGCAGGGACAATACATCAAAAACTTTGGTATGTGGGTTTAATAATATTTTAACCTAATATAAAATAAGCCCATGAGCCTGTAAACAGAAAGAAAGACTTTCTGTATACAAGCCCATCGGCTTATGCTCGGGTGGGTCTATTTACAGAAATTTCTGGTAACTATAGATTACACAATTGGCAGTCAATACCTTTATTCTAAAAGTAAAAAAGATGTAAATATTACCTGTCACAATATATAAATACAAGAGCCAAGGGGGTTCACCAATTGTATCTACACATCTATCATCAAGACTAGACTCCTGCACACAAACATAGCTTGTGGTTATGAAGAAGTCATCTACAATTGACTAACAGACTGAATGTTTATTCCAAAATACTTTGTCCAACTGTCTCTTCAGTATATCTGACACAAATTCAAATAAATCACAATTATTACTTCATAAATGTCATCACTTTATATTTAAAAAACTCACGCTTTTATGTGCAGTGGATAGGTTCACGGATTTCACTTGTATCATAGAAAAATTTTCTTTTCTTCTTTTGTTAGTGCACTTTCTATATGTAAATAAAAGTATCCTTTTTAAAATAACATTTTTTTAAAGAATTTTATTTACTTTTAATTTTATTTTTACAGTTACAAGAATTATAAATTATAGTCAAATGTGATTATTAATTTTTTTAGTAATTGTTTTTTTAAATAGAATAATTAAAAATAATTTCAACTCCTTGAAGACTGAAGAGTAAAATATTTATTTTTAAATGGCCATCATTTTTTTAACAAACGATTCATGAGGTTAACATGAGGCTTGTGGGTAATTTCTTATTTCAGCACATTTTATTTATCAGGTAGTTTAAAACCAAAAAGTCAATTCAATTTAATAGGCAAATCTATTTTAACATTGGTAAACACGGCAATTAGCATCCTAGAGTTTTCTGGATTTAATTTATTTATATTTAAGTCTACTTCCTGTATTAAAATTGACAGTCCCTCAAATATTTACAAATGTACCTCTCGGCTACATAGTTTAATAGTTATTGGCAAGCATTATTCGCACAGGCGTGTGAATAACATTTCACATTATCCACGCGTTTTGACCGTGAGAATGATACATAAACCTTGTTATTTTAAAATTATAACTAATTATCTTTTTTTTTAATACCAATAATTTTTTATGGCAGATCTACTTAAAAATTACAGTAATCATGAAATTTTTATTTGTATTAGCATATAAATTTCACATTTAATTTTAATCTAGTGATATTGGCTATATACGCCGGGGGCTTTTTTTTTAAAACGTGACCAGCCCAGCTGCTAGAATACGCATGCGCGATGACCCGTGCGGATAAGGTAATTTCTGAATTTAGCGCATTTTATTTATTCTGGTAGTTTAAAACCAAAAAATCAACAAAACTTACTATGAAATCTATTTTAACATTAATATATTATATTTCTGTTCAAATTAAAGTACTGTTTTACAATTTGTACGTAATAAAAAATTGTATATTTCATGCATCTTCTGTGATTTACTGCGCCATTGGTGCATGCTCATTCATCAACTCCATCGCAACCGCTTACATCGGCTTTCTTCAGAAACATCTTCACTGACCAGCTGTGAATGCGATACATCAGCTTCAGACATGATGAGTCCACGGGCCACTGCTGACTGTATGGCATTCTCCAGAATAGTGTTTGCTTCTGATCAGTGGAATCAATGATATAGAATCTGGATCATTGATGTGATCATTGACAGGAAATCGATGGTCAAGTTGCATGAGAACTGACAGCTTGATCATTCGTATCTTGTCATCATCTGCATTTGATGCAGTGCGAATCTTTCTGATGTGCATTTTCACCTGTGGAATAGTTGATAAGGTTGGCCTTGAACAGCTGAAGAGATCAGTTAGGTCTTGGAATGATTTAAGAAAGGTAACGTGTAAACTTAAGAAGTCAATTTTATCTTCATGGAGACAAACATCAACCCGACCACTACGCTTGAGAGTAATTTCCCTTTTCAAGCCAAGTATAGACTGAATCGTCGTCAGTGTTGAATTCCAACGCGTTGGACATGATGCCTTCACTGACTTATGATTGTGTGTACGACTGTCAACGATGGCGTCAGTGCTGCTCTCAGGGGAATCCACTATTAATCTAAAAATACAATCGATCTTAAAATGGAACGCAATCAAATTTAAGAAAGCAAAAACATTAGGTTACAGCGGCTTGTTCATTTTTCGGCTGACAAAACACAGCGGCTAATGCGGCGCCGCGCAGATTTTCGCGATTTTGGCGGACAAAAATTCGGCGTCCGCTGAGGGCGTCTAGCCCCTAGGTGTTATTATTTAACAACCATTGAAATTGTCAATAAACATTTACAAGAAATACATTACAAAAGACACATGTTTATTATTTATTTTTTTTATTATTTATTTAATTTTTATTATTTATTTTTTTATTATTTAATTTTATTTTTTATCATTTAATTTTTATTATATTTTTTTATTATGTACTTTTTTAAAACTTGCCTTGAACAGGCTTACTTCCCAAGTACTAATTTTATTTAATTAATGTGGGGGGGTGGGACTCGGGAATACTTTATCCTAAATGTCTTTACCGTCAGGTGACGCCTCTGAATCTGATTAGTATTTAGCTTACTGCTAACATGAAATTTAGTTTGGTCTGAGGTCGTTAAAAAAAATGAAATTATCTGGCCAAATGTGGTTAAAAACATAAACAAACAATGTGAAACAAACAACAAAACACATGGACATGAAAAAATAATATCTAACCATTAAATACTTGTTTTCATTACGCATTGAAGTGTTAAAATTAATAAAAGTAAAATATTTTAATTTTATTTGCTCTACAAAAATAAAATGCGCTAAATTCAGGGTAATCCTGCAGATTTTACACGTATATTATTTCACAGCGAAATTTAATTTTCTCTTGAGAACTTACGTTTTTAATTTATTAAATGCATTATTATATATATGTTGTATTTCAGCTATTACAGTGCTAATTTGTGAGTATTTTTTAATTTCTAAGGCATTTTTTCAGCTCTATATAATACATAATCTGGTCACGATATGTCCATTTTGTTTATCTAGCAAACTGCTTGCCAGATATTTTTTACCCATGCTAAAATAAATTTACTGACTGAAGATATTTTTTTAAAAGTATTATTCATCTATTTTAATGTTCTCAGAAAATAAATAAATATTTTAAAGACAATTTCATTTTATATTTCGTTACTAGATGTTGATTCTTATTTTGTTTGCTTTTAAGTGAGAAAATTTCATTTGGGCATCTTACTGTGACAACCCGGCAAGTTTGGTACTACATAAACAAATGGATGTATCCCACTCCGATTATGTAGCTTTAAGGGCTGAAAAGAAGTCTTAGAGAAACTAATTAAAACTTACGGTTCACCGACAAAACGGCCCCAGTCAAAATGGCCCCGGTCAAAACGGCCCTGGACTAATAGATTGACTATTAGTAAAAAAAAATACAATCAAATATTATATTCTATTTTTACTTACTGATTCAGTGTCAGGTTTAGTTCACAAGAAACAATAATAATGACATCACAAGTGACAAGAAACAATTTTATAACATTTACTCAATATGGCACAATTGTTTGTTGAGAAGAAATAATATAATAACATCACAAGAAATAATTTTACAATTTGACCACTTTCTTTAACGATGAAAAAGTTGACAAATGGTTAAAATGCAAAAAAATTAAATTTTGTGTTAAAAAATGTAAACAATTTGCTTGGGGCCGTTTCGGCCGGGGCCGTTTTGACAGGGGCCATTTTGTCCCGGGCCGATTTGACCGGGCCATTTTTACAAGAGCCGTTTTGATCGGTGCCGTTTTGACAAGGGCCGTTATGTCGGGGCCATTTTGACGGGTCACCAAAACTTACAAATTAGTGCTCTAATAGCTAAAATATAACATACATTAAATTAATGCATTTATAAATTAAAAATGTAATTTCTAGAAAATTATTTCGCTGTGAAATAATATACGTGTAAAATCTGTAGGATTACCAAATTCAGAAATTACCAGCTAATACTTACTTAACATTATTGCACGGGCGGTAAAACCGTGCAAATAATCACTTCGATAGTTATTTTACTTTAGGCTTAGGGGCCGTCCATAAATGATGTCACGCACCTGGGGGGGGGGAGGGGGTTCACACTTTTGTGACGATGCGTGACGAGGGGGAGGGAGGGTGGTTGAAGAAATGTGACGTCACATCAAAAGGGTAACTTTAAATTAAACTTCCACTGAAATATTTGGTCGCTTACAATTTATTTAATGACTTTTTTTCTTTTTTTAAAAAAAATCAGTGCTTCTCAATGTGCCGGTCGGTAGGCCATCAGACGCTGGTTGGCGTAAGCTATCAAGACACAAAAATTAAATCTTATTATAATCCTTAAGTTTGAGAATCCACAAGATAACATATGAAATTGTTACACTGCGTCGTTTGATGTTGACATCAAAGCATTTGTGATGTAACCGCAGCTCCGTTTGGTTTTCTCATGAGTCTAACTTTTTTTCCCGTTACCCCAAAATATACAAGTTCATGTGTGCGTAAACAAACCCCCAGACTCTAGGTCCTGCTCACATGACTCGGGGATTTGGGGGAGCGTCGTTAGCCCCCCCCCTTTCCGAAAATGCTACTGGTGAGTTTACAAGCATGACAAGTGTCTAAAAATGATCTGAATAGGATTATGTGTAGATATTTTAAGTCAAAACGACACGGAATATCCTTTTTCTTTAAAAGGGGAATGGGGAGGGGAATCTATTTGATAGAATTAAAAACGTTTTAAGTTTGATATAATTGTTCGATTGGTTTTTGGTCAAACGCCCCTAGCCATTCTAGTCTTCTAGATCAGTGCTTCTCAAAGTGGTGGTTCGCGGACCAGTGCTGGTCCGCAGATGTTCTCAAAAAAAGGACAGAAAAAATTGTCAGTGCAGGGAAAATAGTGCACTGGTCCCTGGTGCAATGGAAAAAATTCCTGCCGGTCCGCCACACTAAAAAGTTTGAGAAGCACTGTTCCATATATATAATGTTAAATGAGCCCATTTAAAATTAGTCAAGTATTCATTAACTTTATTGAATGCATTAAATTCTTGACATCGCAATTCGAGAGGAGCACAACACAACTTTTCTTCTTAGCTCAGTTTTTAAGGCATTAATTTTAAATATCACAGAAAGGATACGTGATACAGACGATTAAGATTATTGTCACTCATGTCAATATAAATGAAAGTAGGGTAGATTTAGGTGTCTTCGTATAGTACGTAGCTAAGAAATCTACATAGTTGTCAAATTTTAAAAAAAATGCATTTTCTGGAAGGAACCGGTTCATTAATGGGCATATTTTCCAAGCGTACATGTTCACATGACGTATTTTAATATATCTAGTGGATTGTAGTGGATGTTATATGTCCCAAATGAGTCTGCATTACCCCCAAGAATTCCCTTTTTGACCTCAGATGAGGTTATTTACCTCTGTTCGCTGACCTCTTTCTTCGCCTGTCAGTCGATTGAGGGATTTTTTAAAAATAAATGTTTAAAATGTTATTTTTAATACTGGTATTTTTTTTAAACAGAAGTTAACCGTGATTATTAGGCTAATTTATTAATAGTCAATGTTTAATTTGTATGCATTAATTAAAATAAAATATAATCCAAGGATGTTTGAACACAGTTCGTTTTCTGAAGGCGGTTAAATGTTTTTTTTTAAAAATGCTTCACACCGGTTACGATATTACAATGTAGATCTTCACTAAATAAATAAATAATTAATAGGCCTACTTAAATGACAATAAAAATGATTTGAAACATACTTATTTTCAAATAGTAATAGAAAATAAAGTGGGGGTTTTTTGTTGTTTTTTTTTGTAAAAGATTTGTGACGTATTTTTAGAGGGGGGGGTCTAAGTTTTTGTGATAACGCGTGACGAGGGGGGGGGTAAAAAATCGGCAAAAATCGCGTGACGTCATTTATGAACGGCCCCTTAGGTGTCCTGAAGTTGTTGTGTTTATAATTTAGGATGTTGCTAGCGTTACGACATGAACTGTCGTAGCAGCAGAAGATTCGGCGGGATGTTGCTAGTGTTACGACATGTCGTAGCGCTAGCCAGGAAACTGCTGCTACGACTGTCGTAGCAGCAGACAATTCGACGGGATGTTGCTAGCGTTACGACGTGTTTTTTTTTAATTATAAAAAAAATTAAATCAACAAAAAACTCGCCGGGAGCGGGATTAGAACCCAAGTATCGATTTAACAATCAAAGTTGTTGTTCGTCCGTCGTAGTCGACGATGACCACTCTCATCATATTTGTATTTGACCTGTGCTAGGCCGCCACGTGTGTCCTCTGGTGGCTTATTAACCCTATTCAAGCACGCAATTTTCATCGGTATGTTGGAGAAGAGATGGATGGGAACTCTTCAGGATGGTGTTTGATAAGGTCCTTCCTGGCTTGACATTTTGTCTTGGCAGCCTGTTGTCTATTACCAAAACAGACAACTGCGCCATTCCGTATCATAGAGCGCCAGTGGGCTCGGTTACTGGCTGCTGCTTCCCAGGAGTCATGTCTAATGTCAAAGGCCTTTAGAGCAGTTTTAAGTGCATCCTTGTATCACTTACGTGGACCACTGCATGCTCTATAGTCTATGCCCTGCAGTAAACTGACCATAGACGAGCCTCTAGCGAGGCGATGGTCGGGCATGCGCACTACATGGCCCACCCAGCGTAGTTGGCCCTGCATGAGGTTAGTGTGGATGCTGGATAAATAGGCTTATTAATAATATATAGCCTATAGTTACTACAGTATAGGCTATACTATACATGAACATCATTATTCATTGTCATTACGATTATCAAAATAATTTCCCAGAAGAATAAGGGCATTTAAAGTTGAACCATTACTAATAGTTTTAATAATACATTGTTTTTACCTCTTTGTGTTAACCTTTTGAGTTAGAGAAATATATTCCATTACTGAAAAAACTGGTAGGGGCCATCCATATATTACGTACGCAAGGAGGGGGGAGGTCTTCAATTAACGGCATTTTGCGTATGGATTGAAGTTTTCTCTTACTCTTTTGCTGTTATACCCGTTATAAACACACAACGGGACGGCGATGTCACTGTTTGTATTGTTCTTTTCATCAGTTTTGTTATGTAATGTTCAAGACAATAAAATTTGAATGCTCTATTGTATTTCTTCAATAATTTCAACATGAAAAACACGATATTACAAAAAACTATAAAAGGTCCGTCCATGAATGACGTCACGCGATTTTGGCCGATGTATACCCTCCTCGTCGCACTTCGTTACAAAAACTGGACCACCCTTCTCCACAATTACGTCTCAAAGGGGCCATCCATAAATGACACCACGCACCAAGGGGGGAGGGGGGTCTACATATTTGTGACGATGTGTGACGTGGGGGAGGGGGGTGTGACTTCACATCAAAACTCCCAACTTTACATAAAAGTTCCACTTAAATATTTGATTTGTTACATGGCGTTTTACATGACTTCACGCGTGTTACGATATTAGAATGCAGGCCTATACTAAATAAATACTTAAATGACAAAAAAGTGATTTTAAACATGCTCTTTTTCCAATAAAATACAGATTTTATTGGGGCGAAAAGCTTTGTGACGTCATCTTGCAGGGGGTGGTCTCAGGGCCGTCTTAACGCATAGGCCCGTTGGGTATTAGCCCAGGGGCCCACGAGCATAGGGGCCCCATGGGAATATGTTTATGTATATATATTATGTATATTTATTTTTTATTCCTGCGGGGGAGGGGCCCATCACTATTTCTTTGCCCGGGGCCCAAACTGGTGTAAAGACGGCTCTGGGTGGTCTAAGTTTTTTTGACGACACTTTAATGGGGGGGGTAATGAAAAATCTGCCAAAATCGCGTGTCGTCATTTATGGACAGTCCTTTCTCGGGCCGTCCGTAAATGACGTTACGCACCTGGAGGGGGGTGGGGCAGGGGGTCGACCATTTGTGACGAAGGGGAGGGGGAGTATAAGAAATGTCACGTCACATCAAAACGCGTAACTTAAAATAAAAGTTGTACTTTAAAAAATTGTCTGTTTACAATTTATTTAATGACGTTTTACATGGGCTTCGCGCGTGTTACGATATTAAAGTGCAGCATTACACTAAATACATACTTAAACTTAAATGACAAAAGTGATTTGAAACATGTCGTAACGCTAGCCAGGAAACTAGTGCTACGACATGTCGTAGCAGCAGACGATTCGGCGGGATGTTGCTAGCGTTACGACATGTCGTAACACTAGCCAGGAAAGGTTTGCTTGGCTAGTGTTACGACTAGCACTTGCTACGACTAGCCTTAGTACTATTAGTTATTAGCAGTAGCAGTAAACACTTCGGAAAAACTAAGTCTAAGACGCTGTAATATTTTAACAAACTCTTCATAATATTTTAATTTTATACGCATAAAATATAACATATATTACATATAAATATATAATTAATAATAATATAAATATCGTATTATTATAATACGATATTAATAGATCTGGCAGCTGGGCTTATTTATGTGTTATATTTATACTAGGGGTTGTAGGGCGCCTATGGCTATGGCGCCCACGCCGGCTTTAGGGCGCCTACGGCGCCCACTTTTTTTGTCAAAATCCCAAGTAACTTATCCTTGTTTGATAAATACGAAATATTAAAATTCCTGAAATGTATACAAATCATTTTAAAATTATAAATCCTCAAATCCTATTTTTACATCGTTCCCTTTTCCAAAATTAAGATATGAGCTAAAACAATTACGTCATATAATATTTTTTTACAGCACGTCTTTACTTTGTAATTAATTTGCACACTTTTTGATGCACACCTTGTATTAAATATAAGATCAAGCAATGACGTCATATTAAATATTTTTACAGCGCTAATCACCACACGATTTTTCAACTGCTATAGACTGTTGTACATCGTTCCTCAGCGTTCCACATCCAGCCAGCCAGTGAGTGACTTGGGCTTTTATATTATATATGTGTATTAATTCTAAAATCTAAATTTATTTAAATAGATTTAATCAACGTATCCACTTTTCAGAATAAGAAGAAAAAAAAATACAATTACCAGCACACTCATTTAAAAGATAAGTAATTTTATTTTAAAAAACACGCCGGGAGCGGGAATAGAACCCTAGATTTGCTTTTCAAAGATCGTCCATCACTAACACTTCATCTAGCGGAGCTCATGTCTATAGATTTGTTTCTAAAAAGTCATATCTGTTTGTCATTAAATGGACACCAATCAAGTTTTTTTTTAACCTTTAAAATTCATTATCCGGCTTACCTAGTAATCATGAAATTTTATTATGATAAGTATTAGTATTAGCATAATTAAAATACAGCATATTTTTACGACTAGTCGTAGCAGCAGACAACTCGACGGGATGTTGCTTGTGTTACGACATGTCGTAGCACTTGCAACAGGCGTCGAGTTGTCTGCCGTCGTAGCAGCAGACACTTCGTATAATTTATAGGTCCTCAAATTATATAAATATTAAATTTTTAAGCTATAATATTTCCAGGTTTCCACGTGAGTCTAAAATTGGCATTTCCGACAAAATAAAACTGAAAAATCTGTAGTGTGTCTTCTAACCTCGATTTTGATTTAACAATAGTAGCTCTATTACATTTCCGAGATGTACATTTCTAAATAATCTCCGGAAGGTTGATTGTCGTGTTTACCTTAACATTAATATTTTTGTTCAAGTAAACGTGCTATTTTAAAATTTTTACCAAATAAAAATGTGTATATTTCATGCATCTTCTGTGATTTAGGGCGCCATTGTTGCATGTCAATTATTGCCAATGGAGAAATCTTTTTTCT
The DNA here is from genome assembly GCA_944989445.1 of Ampullaceana balthica. NCBI lineage: Eukaryota > Metazoa > Mollusca > Gastropoda > Lymnaeidae > Ampullaceana > Ampullaceana balthica. The sequence goes on along the minus strand of CALYLW010000498.1, from coordinate 253,532 downwards.
TCAAAGTTATTATTTTTTGCGTTGCCCAATCAAATATGGCAAGCGTTATTCACACGGCTGTGGGAATATTGTCCAGCATTATTCACACAGCTGTGGAATATTGTCCAGCGTTATTCACACAGCCAAAAAAAATGTTACAGTTTTGCTGACTTTAAATTAGAAGCATACTAAATACTAATCTATAGACTATAAGTCGTTAGGCTTGTAGTATTAATAGCGAATACCTTTGTATTTAATTTGTAAATTTTAAATAGGCTTATACTTATTAATTTAGTATCGACATCATTATAATCATTATTCATTACGATTATCAAAATAATTTACCAGAAGAATGGGGGCATTTAAAGTATTAAGTATTGCTAATAGCTTTAATAATATTTTTTTAAATCTCTCTATTTATGCAAACTTTTTAACGCGCGGTGGTCGAGTGGCAGCGCGCTCGACTGGCGTACCGATGGGTTCGAATCCGTGTGAAGGCAAGGATTTGTTCCCGGGGCCTAGGGCGTCCCTGAGTCACCCAGCTCCGAATGGGTACCTAACACTGGTTAGGCGGCTGGGTAATGCGTGGAACCCTTAAAGCCGTGGCCCGTGAACGCTGCATCACTTGCCAACAGATCATCTCTCATGGTCTGTGGACGCAATTATCTTCTGAATAGAAGGAGCGTCTGTATAGATAAAACATAAGACAAGAAAAAATATTCCATTACTGATACGTAGTTATTATTACGTCTAATCTTAGGAGTAACGGTCATTTTGTTATCTATTGAAGTCAGTAAGTCAATCATAAAATGACTTGACGTTTTTCTAGCCACCCACTCCCCGTAATGAAATATATATTTTTTATTTTAATAATATATAATTTATTATTACTACTAATTATTTATATAGCATTGCTTATTGATATCTATTGGCGTAGAGCAGAGGTCGGATATAAAAATAAATAATATCTTATTTTAAAAGTCTTTCAAGTTTTCAAGTGATTGGAATGTTAATGTTATTGAAGTTATTGTTATGTTTTTATCAATTTCAACAATAACCAGAGAGGAACTGCCTACCATAATTCCGCTTTTGTTGGTCCAAAATCTACACTAATTCATAGTAGGCTAATTAGTATTCTCCCCAAAGTCTAAACGCCATTAATCGTTAAGTTAATTAAAGAATATAAAAGCGGAAGACTAAGACTGTATAGAATAACAGGGAGAGTCTGTAACAGAACAGATAACACACTGAAACACAGACACAGCCATGTGGCAAAATAATAAAACGTTTCATGAAATTTTGAGCCTGCTTGGGTGCTCATATAATATATTATACAAACTGCTAGCACTCTCATTGTGGTTGTTGTTTTTTTAATGAAAATAAATAATAATTTATTTTTTTTAAAGCGACCGCGCTGGGATTGGATCCCCCAACTCCCCTCTGCCTATCAACTGCTCTAGCAATGCTCATGATTATCAGCAAATTTTTAAAATACTAGACGCCCCACGGCGTAGCATACGCAGCAGGCCTGGGGACGTGGTGGTCGAGTGGCAGCGCGCTCGACTGGCGTACCGATGGTCATCCATGTCAAGGCAAGGATTTGTTCCCGGGGCCTAGGGCGTCCCTGGGTCACCCAGCTCCGAATGGGTACCTAACACTAGTTAGGCGGCTGGGTAATGCGTAGAACCCACTAAGCCGTGGCCTGTGAACATTGCATCACTTGCCAACAGATCATCTCTCATGGTCTGTGGACGCAATTATCTTCTGCATAGAAGGAGCGTCTGTATTGATAAGACAAGACTTGCTCATGGAGAGTGCAAAGAAAATTGAGAAAGAACGGACACAAACTACAGCACGAAGAAATTAAAACAATGCGAGTGAACGTCGGTTTAGGAGGGGGGGGGACTGCCATTGTTTATTTTCGAGACATTTTCAGGCGAAATTCGGTACACCCCTAACTTCCATGAAGTCAGCTGTAAAACGATAATCGGTTTAAAATCGGAGTTACATAATCGATAATCTGTTTTCCATAAAAAAAAACACGCAATTAACAACCCGAAATATGACTAACCCTCGCTAGGATCTGCCAAACAAAGTTTATGTTTAAGGGATGGTAGTAATAAATGGGAGGCGGGTAACAACAAACCTCAGTGTGCATATCTTTACGTTTACTCGCTATTTTTTAGTTACTTAGAGCTGGTTTTTGTGTCTGTACTCTCACCCCCCCCCACAATGTTCTTTGCAATGTCTATGATGAGCAATTCTGAGGCGTATGCTACGCCGCGGGTCTCTCCAGAGTTCCTTCTTTTCATTCACTCACAGTCGTTTGCCCAAACCCACCCCATTTTGACAACTGTGTCTTTCAGGAAGTCTTCACTCGTCACTAAATCATTAGCAGCGTACGCTACGCTGTGGATCAGCTAGTGGGGTAAAAGAACGGGCACAAACAGACATTAAAAAATAAATAAATTAAAAAACCGTTTTCGCTGGGGCTTGAACCCAGGACCTCCCCCTATGAGGCGGACGTGATAACCAGTACACTACGAATCTCACATATTCTATGAAGGAACAAAGCAAGTGAACGGGCAAGTGAACACAAGAGCTTTTTTGCCACCCACTCCCACCCCCCCCCCTTTTTTTTTCTTTTCATCCCACCACGCTTGCCAACAGGGATTAGTTAACCCGAGCGAGGGTCATTCGTCATGCTCGGTTGCACATACTTGCAGCTTGGTGTCTCGCAGGGTCCGACCACGAAGAGAATTATATATATACTAGGCGCCCCGCGGCGTAGCATACGCCGCAGACTTGCTCATAGATAGTGCAAGAAAAAAAGGGAAGGGGGAGAACGGACACAAACAGTAGCACAAACAAATGGGAACAACGCGGGTGAACGATGGGGGACCACCGAAGCATTTCTGGTAAGTATTTAGGACATCGCCACAATATATAAACAAATATTACCGCCATGAAGCTAAGTTGGAGAGCAACAACTTCGTCCATGAACGAAATATGCGACCAATAGAAACAGACAGGTACCTGGTGAAGGAATTGATATTACATTGAACAAAGCTTTTTTCCGTGACATGCGAAGCGGTGTTTATGTTTGCTAAGAAAGGGGGGAAAAGAATAGGCATTGACATTTTTAAAAATTAAAAAAAACATATGTTGCCACTTGGGCTTGAACCTAAGACCTTCCGCGTGTCAGGCGGATGTAATAACCAATATACTACGAAATACATACACACTGTGCAGAAATACAACACAAAGATAACTTAATACAACCCTCAGATAGACATAAGGATAAAAACACCTTTCTTATTCCGTATGCAAGAACAAACACATACAAGTTTTCCTTCTTCCCGTCCGGAATTAGGGCGTGGAATGGGTTGCCTGAAGAATCCAGGAAAACCAACACTTTATCAACATTTAAATCTCTAATAAAAATGCAGGACTAAACACAAACCATAGATAAGCGTAGGACGCAATAATCTTCTGTATAGAAGGAGCGTCTGTAAACAGATAAGATAAGATAAGATAACTTCGAAAGTGAATGTAAAAAACATTGCTGTCTCAAGACATGCCCCACCCCTCCACTACCTTCGCTTGCCAACCGTTAACTGTGTTTAGTTGACCCGAGCGAGGGTCATTCGTCATGCTCGGTTGCACATATTTTTGCTACTTACTTGCCTGGCATGGTCCCATGAAGAGAATTATATATATAGACTAGACGCCCCGCGGCGTAGCATACGCCGCAGACTTGCTCATAGATAGTGCAAGGAAAAAAGGGAAGGGGAGAACGGACACAAACAGTAGCACGAACAAATGGGAACAACGCGGGTGAACGATGGGGGACCACCGAAGCATTTCTGGTAAGTATTTAGGACATCACCACAATATATAAACAAATATTACAGCCATGAAGCCAAGTTGGAGAGCAACAACTTCGTCCATGAACGAAATATGCGAACAATAGAAACAGACAGGTACCTGGTGAAGGAATTGATGTAACATTGAACAAAGCTTTTTTCCGTGACATGCGAAGCGGTGTTTATGTTTGCTAAGAAAGGGGGGAAAAGAATAGGCATTGACATTTTTAAAAATAAAAAAAAACATATGTTGCCACTTGGGCTTGAACCTAAGACCTTCCGCATGTTAGGCGGATGTAATAACCAATATACTACGAAATACACACACACTGTGCAGGAACTTCGAAAGTGAATGTAAAAAACATTGCTGTCTCAAGACACGCCCCACCCCTCCACTACCTTCGCTTGCCAACCGTTAACTGTGTTTAGTTGACCCGAGCGAGGGTCATTCGTCATGCTCGGTTGCACATATTTTTGCTACTTACTTGCCTGGCATGGTCCCATGAAGAGAATTATATATATAGATATATATAGATATAACTATGACTATAAATAACCAATAAAACACCAATGCGCATCCGTGACTGTGTGCATAATGTTGGACAATATTCCCACAGCTGTGCGAATACTCACTCCGATAAATAAACCTATATTTTCGTTTCGAAGAACGTTTCGCCGGTGCGAGGAAATGGCCGAGTCCATAATGCTAGCGCTCCAGCAGCCAGCAGTGACAAGCAAATTGACATTTGTCGATCTCGAGGGCTTATTGGGTAAGTAATATTATTAAAATGAAACATATCTATCATTTGAAATATCTTTTAATTATTTATTTATTGGCAAATGAGTAGTTTTCACCAGTTAGTTTTACGATTCATTGTACAGTAACGTTAACTTTTTAGGTTCGTAACTAACGTAAAGCACCACTCCTACTTTGAAGTGAAATCTATTTTTATTCTGACTGTTGATATAAAACTGATGTATTTCCCCTGAAATATATTAGTTTTATGAGTAATAATTAACATATTTCATAGTAATAAAATGATATTATTAATCCTAAATTGTGATTTATATTAAGGGTCACGTGATCATAACTTCGGTTGCCAATGTAAACAATGATTAAGAAAAAGTCAATAAGTTAGGGATGTTTTTGTTTCAATTATAAATCACTTATGAAGAAATATAAGAATTTAATCGTAAAGTTAGAATAATTTCTGGGAAATATGTGTACAATTTTTTTAGACGATGTTGAACAATATGGTGCACTTGAGAGGACTTTTTTGGCCAGTGGAAAGGATAGAAGACCATCACTGCCCACTCTTGTTATTACCAACAAACTACTACTGCATCTCTATGTTTTAAAAGAATAAAATAACAAGTCATGGGATCAGGTATCTTTAAAACTAATACTGTTGTCTTGGAGTACTTCGTAAAAAAAAAGGGGTGGGGGGGGGTAGTTCATTCACAGACAGCAGTGAAGACACACAATGTCTTACTGTCTGTATTATAGTCTATATCATGCCAATATATTTTTGGCCTGAAATTTTCAAAATAAGGGGTTTTCTGGTACCAATCATTTCAAGCAAGGACGGGGGCACTCAGCCAGTGGCGTAGCGAGGGGGGGGGCAAATGCCGCGGGCGGCACTTTGTTAGGGGCGGCAAATTTCTCATCATTAATTAGCTTCAAAGTAAAAATTTATAAGAAAGTTTTTTTTAATGAAAATAAAATAAAAACTATATAAGCAATTGATAAAATGAATAAAGAAACAATACTAAAATGTGTAAACGTTTCAACTGCTAAAGCTTCAAACTCCATATAAGATATAAATTCTTATCATACTGTGTTACTGAGCTGAAAAACTAAGAGGTTTAAGTATTATGAAATTTTGACAATGATGGTAAATTGATTCTTCAAATTTTACAGCTGCTCGTGTTGTAAAAGCAAAATTAACTGTACCCTAACAATATCAAATAAGAGCCCGGGCGGCACTTTGTTTTGGGCGGAAAATTCCTCGTTGTTAATTGGCTTCTAAAAAATGAAAAGCTTTAAAATAGTGTTTCATAAATCTCCCCTGGTTTAAAAACCGGGCGCAGGGACGGTAGGGGGTGTGAACATCGACGGTCGGCGTCAACGCGTGAACTGAACTGTCACGTGAAAGAATTATAAACAAATGTTCGGATAGTCCGATCGCTTAAACTTACAAAGCAAGTTAATATAAGGGATGTAAAAATAATACAAATCAATAGGTGGTAACTCAAGGCTGCCCAGCTCAGCAAGAATTTCAGCAACTTTGTTGGTTAAAAAAAAACACAAACAAACAAAACAACCACCCGTAAAACAGTTTTTTATTATAAAGCCCTTATATATGAGACATAACTAAAAGTATTGATTATGTTCAATGTAATACGCACCACGCGACAGACTAGCATAAACATTTACAGATCGGGAAGTCCAAGTCACTAATTGCTAAGGATATCAAACGGGTTTATTAACTCAAGACACAGATACACAGTTGTTAAGTCACTTCTCTCTCTACGTTACCTCTATACTCCCCCTCTCTCACAGACCAGTCGATACACATGCTACATAGAGATAAACTAAAACTTCATTAATTTAATTACGGTACATTCAACCGAAATGAAATTTTGATACAATGCATTGTTAGATGACATACGTCTATGTTCAAAATTTCAGCTCGATAGGATTACGGGAAGTAGGTCAATTTTTACTTTTGTTTTTCCGCGGGACCACGACAGACAAGACGGTGAAGTTAATATAAGGGATTTTAATTAAACAACCCGTAAAACAAAGTTTTTGACTATAAATCCCTTATAAATGTGACCTAACTAAAATTTATTGTTTATGTTCACTTTAATACGCACCACGCAACAGACCGTGACAGACCCCCGAGAACTCGAAGGCTGGAGTGAAACCAGTGAGCCGTGGAGGGTAACTGTGGCAGACGACTAATCATGCTATATATAGAGATAAACTAAAAATGCATTAATTTAATTACGGTACATTCGATTGATCTGAAATTTTGACACAATGCATTGTTAAGTAACACAAGTCTATGTGCAAAATTTCAGCTCGATAGCATTACGGGAAGTGGGTCAATTTTACTTTTTTTTTCCGCCCGACCGACCGACCATCGAACCCAAGACAAGACGGTGAAGTTAATATAAGGGATTTCATAAACAACCCCGTAAAAACAAACCCGTAAAAACAAAGTTTTTGACTATAAATTCCTTATATTTTATATATGAGACATAACTAAAAGTATTGATTATGTTCAAACGCGACAAACATTTACAGACTGAATCTGTCTTAACTCCCCTTTACTTTATAACTGGGGGGGTGGTGGTTGAGGGGAAAGGTCTGGTCACCGATCGCTGGACCGAGCTCAGCGTGACACGTAAAATGTAAAAAAAAAGTACGCCCGTACATCGACGGATGGCGTCAACACGCGGACTGAACTGTCACGTGAAAAAAAAACATCAATAACAAACAGTGAAATTGAATTACATACGTTGTATAAAGATAAACTAAAACTGCATTAATTTAATTACGGGAGGGGGGAGGGAGGGAGGGAGGGAGGGAGAGAGAGGGAGAGAGAGAGAGAGAGAGAGACGACGAACGACAGAGAGACAAGATTTTTAAGTTAATATAAACGATTTAATAAAAGAACCCCATAAAAACAAAGTTTTTGACTATAAATCCCTTACATATGAGACATAACTAAAAGTATTGATTATGTTCGAACGCGACTAACATTTACAGACTGACACCGAGTGATATCCCCTGGCTTTAAAACCGGGGGAAGCGACGGGAGGGGGTGTGGACATCGACGGGTGGCGTCAACGCGTGAACTCAACTGGCACGTGAAAGAAAAACAATGACAAACTGTGAATTTGAATTACATATGTTATATAGAGATAAACAAAAAAATTATTAATTTAATTACGGTACTTTCAATCGATCTGAAATTTTGATATGATGCATTGTTAGGTGACACGAGTCTATGTGCCAAATTTCAGCTTCACGGGAAGTGGGTCAGTTTTTACTTTTGTTTTTCCACCCACCCGCCTGCCCGACGACGAACGACAGATACAGAGAGAGAAAGAGAGAGAGAGAGAGCGAGAGAGAGAGAGAGAGAGAGAGAAAGAAAAAGAGACGGCGGTGAAGTTAATATAAGGGATTTAAAAATATCAGGTTACAGGTTGCTGATGCAAAGGATATAAAGAGGGAAGGACTACAGCTTTGCCACTCCCTATATCGAAGACTTTCTTCCACCAAGTACTAGCATCTCTGTAGAAGACTTTCTTCTACCAAGGACTAGCATCTCTATAGAAGACTTTCTTCTACCAAGGACTAGCATCTCTATAGAAGACTTTCTTCTACCAAGGACTAGCATCTCTATAGAAGACTTTCTTCTACCAAGGACTAGCATCTCTATAGAAGACTTTCTTCTACCAAGGACTAGCATCTCTATAGAAGACTTTCTTCTACCAAGGACTAGCATCTCTATAGAAGACTTTCTTCTACCAAGGACTAGCATCTCTATAGAAGACTTTCTTCTACCAAGGACTAGCATCTCTATAGAAGACTTTCTTCTACCAAGGACTAGCATCTCTGTAGAAGACTTTCTTCTACCAAAGGACTAGCATCTCTATGGAAGACTTTCTTCTACCAAGGACTAGCATCTCTATAGAAGACTTTCTTCTACCAAGGACTAGCATCTCTATAGAAGACTTTCTTCTACCAAGGACTAGCATCTCTATAGAAGACTTTCTTCTACCAAGGACTAGCATCTCTATAGAAGACTTTCTTCTACCAAGGACTAGCATCTCTGTAGAAGACTTTCTTCTACCAAGGACTAGCATCTCTATAGAAGACTTTCTTCTACCAAGGACTAGCATCTCTATAGAAGACTTTCTTCTATCAAGGACTAGCATCTCTGTAGAAGACTTTTCTTCTACCAAGGACTAGCATCTCTGTGGAAGACTTTCTTCTACCAAGGGACAAACATCTCTGTGGAAGACTTACTTCTACCTAGGATCCTTCATCCTACCAATGACCTTTTCTCAGAGTTAACCGAAGCAACAGCTGTTCCAGATAGATGTGCCAAGGCAGTAGCAATTTTTCAATAATCTGTTAATTTTTGCCTTGGTTGGTTGAATACTCTAATTCAGTGCTTCTCAAACTTTTTCGTATGATGGACTGGTCGAAATTTTTCCATTGCACCAGGGACCGGTGAACTGTTTTCACGTACTTGCATGATTTAACATGCAGTTACATGATAGCAAAATGAGCCTTTACATGGCATAAGCCCTACCCCTACAAAATTAAGCATGAATTCGGCTTGTTTTATTAAAATTTATAACATACAGGAGTGCAAATTTATTGTTTGACTTTGGGGGACAAAGCAAATGTTGTTTCAGTTTAATTAACAATCTTAAAGTTGTGTTATATTATGTAAAGATTTATTAAAGTTTATGATTGTGACTGAATTTTTTCCTCTGGTTTGGCTATAAAATTCGGAGTGTTAAGAATTTAAACTTTAAGATCATTACTTTCACAAAGCTGACCACCTTTAAAAAAAATGTAGAAAAACTTAATACTAAAAACGTAGGAGTTTTTTTTTACTGTAGACTAATGATATCAAGTGGGGTGGGGGTATATTCTGGCTGTGGGTGGGTGGGGGTTATAGTTTGGCCTATAGTTTGAGTTTAACCCCCACTCACAGGGTATGGGGGGAGGGGGCTGAGAAAATATTTAAGAAGTGAAGAAAAACATTGTGTTATAAGTCTAAATGAGTTGGCCTTCACCTTGGTAGATGTGTTGGTGCCAGACAAGAGGAGTCCTTTTTTTTCCAGAACCCTTGTGTGGAGCTCTAATGAAATGTTTGTCCTTCACAATAATCTGATTGTGTTCTGTACATATCAGATAGGCCTTGATTCACTTGACCAGTATGTGTAATGTGGCAGCAGATACAAAGATTTGTATTGATATAATTGCAAAAAATCTAAAACATTCATCTGATTATTATTCTAAATATAAACATTCATGACTATAAATAAATGAATGACATTTAATGATTTATTTTATATATTTTATTTTAAAAATAATCACAACATGGCTGCATAACTTGTAAATATGAAATAACTTTCATTAAGTTCCTACAAACAGTAATATGTACAAAGTCAAGTCCTGTCTTGAAGCAGTCAATATCATATTGGTCCCATGAACATAAAGAATAAATAAATGAAACAAAACTTGCATTCACAGCATTAAGCTTCAAACAATTTATAAGCCCATAAAATCATCTATTATCTCTTAAGATTCCAACCAAACAAATTTTATATGAACCATTTAATGTCAACACAAAAAATTTTAAGAAACTAACGTTTCAACATTCTTTAAAATACTTTCAAAAATAAAATCTTTTCCTAAAGTTAATTATCAATCTTTCATTTCTTTCATTATAACATTCAGTCGATATGCATGACCCACAACACTAATCTATTTTGTAAGTCTTATATATAAGGCGAGGCTTGTGAATAGCAAACAAATGATCATTATGATAATTAAAAATGTCAAATATTATTTTAAAAACCACATTCTGTTTTAAAAAAAAACAGACTTAATGATGTACATATAAAACCAAATGTAATGATTTAATTAAGTAGGACGGATGCTGAAATAGTAAAAATATATTTTCATAGACAATTTTAAAAATTTAATCAGCAATACACATAGATTCGAAAACTTAACCTGAAAGGAAGTGCTTTCTATTTCATTATTAATACTGATAAATTAAAAAAATATTTTAACAAAATACTTTAATATCACAGATTTTAGTCAATAAGACAATATGCTGATGCATTTCTTTTGCTTCAAATAAATATAATTTAAGTATACAAGAATTTAGTAGGTGTATCAGTTAAATAAATATAATTTAAGTATATGTATACAAGAATTTAGTAGGTGTATCAGTTAAATAGTTTAGATTCTCAAGTAAAATGAGAAATGACACATTTTTTAATAATAAAAAGGAAAAAATTACAACTCAGATAGTTACTATAGTAATTTGTAAATCATTAATAGAAAATATTAGACTGTGATATTTGTTGTTTGTTCTGGATAGAGGTCAGAGTAGTTGTTTAAAATACATCTCTAAATTTAGACATTTGCATCCCAATTTAAGTGTACATGAAGCAAACTATTATCTTATGTCTAAATTTGATATGTCAATAAATTTGTAAAACTAAAATTACTTTATCTCACATTTTAGTATAAAAGTTACATAGTGGTTAATTTATTATAATTCCTCCACGTTTTTTTTCAATTCAATGTAAGTAGTAAGAAAAGCTTTAATGCAAACTGAAATTGTTGTATAGAAATAGAAATAGAGAAGGCAAAATCTTGTTTTAAAACAGTTGTATGTAGTCTTAAACATTCTTTAAATTATTGGGGAAAGCGTCTTAAAATATTTGTCAAATCATTCAAGGATTAAGTCTATTATTACAAGTAATAACTTTATTGTTAAAACAACCTCTCAAAAAACAAAAACAAAATTAGGCAGTTATAATAAATAATTTAACCTAAAGAACTTTTTAAACTAAGAGTCTAAGCTCATGAGCAAAGCACATCCTCTCTTGACCCAATGGTCACTTGGCTTCTCCCCTGATTTTAGGTCAACGGCCACAACAAAGCTTGGACGACCTGATTTACCAGCTCTGTCAGGGTAGTAGTAACAGGGTGCTGTGTACATGCCTGGTAAATAAAATTTTAAAATATTAATAGGAATACAAGCATGAAATAAAAACATCAATATCCAAGCTAGAAATAATAATTGCAATAATTTATTTAGCCTTTACCAGACAATTTTTGTGTCCCTTATTTATTTGATGTTTAAATGAATCAATACAGTTTTCTTGTGATCATTGTGATTTGAATTGTTTTGTATGATTTCTATTGAAATATAATCTTGTAGTGAAAAAGTAAGGTCTGTAGTAAGTAGCAACCATTCCCAAGTAAAGTAAGTAGAAATAATTTATCAAAGAACATGAGTACGAGCAGTCATAATGTAACCCTATAGTGCAATGTTATATATAGATAATGTGACAAAATTAATGTAATGAATAATGAATGATGTGCTCTTCTATGCTGTGCAAGAACCAAAATAGCTTTTCTTCCGCTAATAATAATATAACACTGGTACCCTCATTGAGTTAAAAAAGTGCTTGAAAAATTTGATAAATAAGTATTTGAGTGTAGATATTTTTAGGGATGACTTTTTTCATTGTGTGCAGGTATGTAATTAAGCCAAATAAAGTCGGCTAATAATTCTATACAATGTTATTTTTGTAATACATTTTGTCTGTCAATATTTGTAAATTTTTCCAAAAAAAGGGGGCGCCACAAAAACCCCCCACTAAAAAAGCCTTAAAAGATATGTCATTGTACCTAGTAATGAATGAAAATAAATGTATTTAAAATTAATCTTTTAATTTTAGGTGGTTTCATAAGCTAAGTTATATATTGAAAGGCTGGCTAACAACTGTTAATTCCAGTTTGACCTATTATAAATAGTACCCAAATAAAAAAATATTATTTCAACCCCATTAAACAAAATAACAATAAATAATGACACAATTGAGTAATTTCTGACAGACTAATATTTTTAAGAAAGTTAGAAAGTTTTTTTTAAAAAATGAAAGTATTTGTTAACTGTGAATAAAATGTGCAAAGAGGGGGCAGGGTTTAAGTATACGGTAAGGTTGTTGAACTGGAGCAAGAAATAATAGGAACATATTGGTAAACATCATTTTTGGTGAAGACGGAGATTATAACTTATAAACGGTGGAAAGAATATATATTTCTGCAAAATCTTTTTAGATTTGTGGAAGAGGTGTATTGTTTATTATAAATGATACTTTATTATTAATTAGGAGCAACATTTTAGAAAGCTTTTTGTTCTCATTGAAAGAGGAGATTTCAGTTAACCCGAGACAACAATAACACAATTCTAAATAAAGCTGATACTCTGTACTCTCCCCTTCTACCAACAGCCACTTTTGTAAATGAATAAACTATGAAAGTTAAGTGAGAGGTGAACAAGTGAAAATTAAAAATAAATGGTAAAGAAATATAAAATGAAATTGAATTAATTGATGAACTATAACTCATAATGTAATGATGCAATATTGTGCTGGGTAATTACATTCTTTTTTCTTCTTTGGTCCTGTCATGACATTGAGAGAGAAAAACAAGAAAACAAATTAAAAACAAAATGAAAAATAAAAACTTTTTGCTGTCTCTTAATTATTTTAGAGTAGGCCTAATTCAATTCCAACTCAAAGAGTGAGCAAAAAAAAAGAGAGAAAAAAAAGGCACATTACGTCAAAAATAACACCTTTGTGTCTTAAAGTCATAGCTGTAAGTCATCTTAGAAAGGCTAAAAACATTTAAATGTAAATAATACAAAATGTAAGTTTTTTACAAGAGGTGGTCACATTTCAAAATAATTTTAAGACATTCGCATATATTAAAAGACACATATTTCAGGAAAGTTTTTCTAGACATAATTATGATTTGGCATAATAAGCATTTATCAATGATTTTGTCCTTATGTACAACTAGAAGATGTATTGAGAAGGGAATTAGTTATTCATGAGATAAGAAAGATGTATAGTACATTGTATTGTGGAATAGCATCTTAAAGAACCTGGTAACACAAAAACAAGCATTTTTTATGAGCTTGTCCTATCAGAAAAGAAACAAAAATATGTAACTATAAATTCTCATCACAAGAATAGCTTTATCTTTCATTCTCATTAATTAAATACATAGTCGGCATTTTTTTTAACATGATCTCAACAAGTTTAGCCTCCTAGTGCATAAAAATTTAGAGAACTATAATAATACGTTTTGGTACTAAATTTTAACAGCTTTGGTTATCTAAAAACATTACATCAGATTTTCCACCATAATTTATGTTAGGATCAATTTTTAAAGGCTGAGATAATTTAATTCTGAAAACAATATTTATGGAAAGGACAGGAAGAAATAAAAAAGAGCCATAAATTATTTGGTTACATTACATTAAAAAAAAATTTCCTTTGAAGAATATAACTTCCAGAAAGTGGGCACATCCATTCAATGCTTTAAATGCCACAGAAAATGTCTTTTTATATCCAAAATTTTAAAGTATTTTTTAAATATGTTGTTGAAACATGCCATTGTAATAAAAAAAAACAACATCACGAAAACACAGATTACATCAAGAAAAGTAACTCATTGTATTTAGGATAAAGTTGTGCTAACATCAACCCACGCCCAAAACTAGCAGAGTAACTCACCCTTGCTTCCTTTCTTCTTGAACTCAACCGGCTTGAACTGAATGGTGGGCATGCTACACACCAGCTGCATGGGGTTGGCTTCAACTAACACTGCATTCTTCTTATCCCAACCTGCACCCTGCAGGAACAACCCTTTGACATACACACCATCCTGGGGAATTAGACACAGAAATATGAGGATAAAAGCATGGTAACAAAACAAAAAAACACACTGGAGAGTTAAGACTTTGGAAGAGTGGAGAATTTGATCTGTTCTTAAAAAGTGAAATGTGTCAATAAAATAATGGTAGAGTATTGATATGATAAGCTGTAAGGTCAGATAGGAATATTTTAATTGTTTACTAAAAAAATACTCATCACCCGTGGTGGTGGCTCTTAATAGGATATCCGGAATATAATATTTATTTTCTTCTTCAACTTGACTGTCATTTAATTTGATCAGAGTAAGGGGTTTTCATAAAGGAAATCTAATGAGAGGATTAATTATGAAAGAAAGACATGTTTTCAAATACATAACATGATAACATAATTACCATGATCGTTCCAACTAGAGCAGTTATCAATTTTAAACAACTTTTATTCATTGATATCATTCAAATCAAATACTAGGCTAAACAAAATAATTAACAGTATTATTTTAAAAGAATGAGATTCAAGAAATAACGGAACCCCTAAATGTGATGCTAATTTTTAAAATAAATAAGCAAATTAAAAAGTCAGAGAAAGGATTTAAATGAGGAACATTAGTCTCAAATTCTGTTTAATCTAATCTATATATCAACCCAATAAATGTCATGACCCACTGACCTTTGCTGGACCAGTCAGATTACTGTCATCCACTGTCTGGGGTATAAACTCCCATGACAGAGAGTCCACTGACAGCTGTTGATGAAATAAGTGAAAACTTTATAGAAAATTTCAAACCAATGAGAGATGAACAACAATGAAACAAACTTTGTAGTATTGTCATTGATACTTGAGCAATGAGGCATCTAGATCAAATAATGAGACTTTAAATTTGAATAGATCAAATAATGAGACTTTAAATTTGAATAGATCAAATAATGAGACTTTAAATTTGAATAGATCAAATAATGAGACTTTAAATTTGAATAGATCAAATAATGAGACTTTAAATTTGAATAGATAAATCTTTTTAGACCTGCTGAATACAGAACATATACTTGAAAGTAAATGGTACCCCATCCAAAGAAATGAAAAGAAATTAACTAGGGCACGGGAGACTCACACTGTTCTGACGGGCTGCAGTCTGCAGCACAGCTGTAAGGAAACCAGTGGGGAAGGTGAAGGCAGACATCCAGAACACCCAGGGTGGCTTGGCCAGGGAGGCCCACTTGGCAAACATATCTACTCTCAGCACCAAATCTCTCGTCCATGCTGCCAGCGGCTTCATGGAGTTGTAGGCCTGAAATATTTTTATTTTTGTTTTAGACATGGAATATAATGATAGTCTGAGTGTTAGATGGAGGAATAAAATAAAATTTGGGATGTGTGAATGCGTATTTCAATGATTTCTTGTAGGGCTAAAACACAAATTTAGGAACTGGGCTTAAAAATAGAATTCGAGATATAGAAAGCAGGCCTATAAATAAAATATAATCTTGTTTGATGCACTGATCTGGCATTAATACTGTTGGATGCCTAGCTGAAAATTCATGTTGGATTTAATCCCTTAATTAAAAAATACAAAAGTATACTTTTCCCCCAAACAAATGGAATTTAAAAAACAAAAAGCAACCTACACTTTACTTAGGTATCCATTTTCAGCACAACAATAACAGATTTTACTCTATACTAAATTTTCAAATAGGAACAAGACTTCTATTGTATTTCTATAGCATTCAAATCTGACATCATATGCCACAGCAATTAAATCTTCTGATGACTATACCATTAAGGATCATTTAGATTGGGTAATTTTTGGGCAAGAAAGCTGTTAATTTATATAAATTTGATAATCAAAATAATTTTTTTCTCCAGTCCTAATTTAAGGAAAGAATTGTTTATGATTAGTGTATTTGTGATGAGAGGCTAGGATGCTATATCCAAACATTGTCATTATTTGTGATGAGAGGCTAGGATGCTACATCCAAACATTGTCATTATTTGAGATGAGAGGCTAGGATGCTACATCCAAACATTGTCATTATTTGAGATGAGAGGCTAGGATGCTACATCCAAACATTGTCATTTTACAAATTCATTTTTATTAAAAAAGTCTGGGAGTCAAGGATGTTAATGTTTTGTGTGATTTTTTTTCTCCAGTTGGTTCATTTGAATGGTGCTTGATGTGAGATGAATCATTCCCACCTGTGCAGGTAATGCTGAAGTTGCACAGTCACATAGATTTATAACTTGTTTTTTGGATGATGGCCTACTGAATTACACTGTTGGTTCATTAATCAAAAGTTTGGAGTCATACACAGATATACTAAGAAAATTGACATAAAATTTCAGATAAAATTCAAGGGGGAGGGGAACTACACAATGGTGTCTATAGATCACTTCTGTGAAATGTTTTGCAGTCTCCTGTTTTAAAGGGTACAATAAAACTGACATAAGCTAAAAAGAAAACTGCTGTGTGGCACACACACACAATGACATTTTAAAAATACTTTAAAAACATCATCAATTCTATCTTGCAAAATTTCAGATCTAAAAAAATTTAATGAGAAAGTTTTGAAAGTGTGACAATAAAAATATTGAAATGAACCCCCCCCTCCTTTTTCCACATGAACACAGAAAAAATAAGCCTGGAAAAAAATCACCTCTTCTATTTCAGTAAATATCAAATAGAAAGAAATAAAATCATTGAAGCGGGCTCATCAAACATCTGATCAATTAATTAAAGATTAGATCATCAAAAACTACAAATGATAGCATCATGTTTCAATTATAATTTAAAATTTTAGCCACCCCATTTAAAAACAGATAAGAAGCTGGCAAAGATCAAATTGAAGGCTGAGCTGACTTAAACTTACCCAATCCTGCAATCACGTCGCACAATTAGATAATTATTTCATTAGTCACCTAATATTAATTTTTAATGGTCAATAGTGATTTGTTGGTTTGGCGCTGATGAAAAAATTTCTTTTTGTTTAATTATATTTTAAACTAATTAGATTTATTCAAATGAAATTAAGAAATAAAAATATGGTAGCAGGCCATGATTTGACAAAAATAAATTCAAATAAATTCAGATTATCAGGTGTAACTTTAGAGAGAGGGACTCGCAAGAAATAAAAGTTAGAGATAATCATGAAGTGTAGCTAAAGCTGTAATACTAATATGATAAATTAAGTAGCATGTTATAAAATAATCATATCTAAATTTTGTTGTCATTTTACATTTAATTTTTTTTGTGTATTAGTCATTTTTCTTGACACCAAGATTAAGACAGTTCACAACCATCCAGCTGGGTGTGCAGTATTAAAGATACATTTATCCTACTAATTTTTTATCAAAGATATAATCATCTCCAGACATATTTAATGAAGATACACATAATGTCAAACAGAAAACTGGTATCAAATATTCCTGTGGTATCAAATATTCCTGTGGTATCACATATTCCTGTGGTATAAAATATTCATGTGGCATCAAATATTCATGTGGTATCAAATATTAATTTTGCATCAAAGATGCAATCATCAGAGACAAGAGGATCAAAAATTCAATAATACATGTGGTATCAAAGATACAGTCAATATGAGTGATATTGTATCAAATATTCATGTGGTATAAAATACATATCTAGTAATGAAGGTAAAATCATCTGATACATGTGGTTCAAAGATGCACATGTATCAAAGATACTGTTATTCTGGGTCAGAAAGTATACATTGATATCAAAGATATAATCATGAGACATTTGTATCAAAGCTTACATTTGTATCAAAGCTTACATTTGTATCAAAGCTTACATTTGTATCAAAGATTACATTTGTATCAAAACTTACATTTGTATGAAAGCTTACATTTGTATCAAAGATTACATTTGTATCAAAGATTACATTTGTATCAAAGATTACATTACTAAAGCAAAGACTCACCCTCTCCCACAGTGGTGGCACTCTCCCATCAAATATACAGTTGAAGATATTTTCCAGATCCATCGTCATGACAATAAGACCCTGGATTCCCTTCTCTAGAGCTGTCAGTGATGATCTGATCTCCATGAGGAGGATGTTGTAGCGTTGAATCTGTTACAACACCAAAATCATTGAAAAATTTTCATTGGCAATGCAATGACCTGTCTAAATTCAATTTAAAATAATTAGTCATCCAAATAATTTTATCCAGATAAATCTTTCTTAAAAAGCTCACAAATGTATATCTTGCATAGTTCTGTTTATGACAAAATGGACATCTCACATATCAACTTCATTCCAGACAAACAGCAACCATTAATATAATTATACGTAATTCACTAGGTAACATGTCTGTCAAAGTAATCTTTCAGTAAACATTCATGCTCAATTCCTGACATTTGCACTAAATAAAATTTGTAAAAATACCACAAACTCATTAGTGCATTATATTTTGTTTTACTGAAACATCAAAGTAATAAATAAATCTACTCTTTCTTAAAACAATAATTTTGTTCAGGTGAATAAGAAAAATCTACAGAGGCTACCAGCGTTGTAGTGGTGGTTGGCTTTGTTAAGACAAATTTAGATACTTCTAAAGATAAAAACGGTTATTTGAATGAATGTTTATTCCAGCAACAGCAGATTGAATGTTGACACATCACCACCCCTGAATGTTTGGAGAGTTACTTCTAGCCCCAATAGTTTGGCAATTACCACTAGTGTTTAAATACCATATATACTCGTTCTATAGCCCATTCGTTAATAAGAGTGTATAACCTGCTCGCAAGCCGACCCCCCAAAAATAATAGGACAGCTTAAACAAAATGGTACACATTTTTTTAAAACTACAAGCTAAATTGGTCATTATGATTGTTTACTTTGTACTGCCTATCTTTGTCTTTGTGCTCATTGTTAGGCAAGGGTTACCGGAATTTGTGCTCATTGTTAGGCAAGGGTTACCGGAATTTAAAAAAAAATCTTTGGTAAACAGTGGCGAAAGCGCGTACATTAAAATTCGTTGTTAAAAACAAAATTTGTAAAACAATTTATTAAAAAATTCACAAAAATAAATAAAATGATTAAATAAGGTAAGTGCAGATGTTTAATTATAGCTTCTGGTAGAGCAGTCGAATCTTGTAGAATGTAGACAAGGACCTTGATGATCTACAATAACAACACCAATATTAATATCCATGCAGAAATCACTTATGACCCGCTCACTAGCCGACCCCCCAACTTTTCCCCCCAGCTTTTGTCAAAAAAAGGTCGGCTTTAGAACGAGTACATGCGGTAGTTTCTATTGAGTCGCTGGTGTGACTGGGCATGATGAGTTAAATATTGTAGAGCCCAGTTCTTACCTCTTGTAACAGCACAACATTGAGTGGTGACGGGTCCACTGATAGGATCTTGGCTGTACCATCGTAGTCCATATTTTCAGGAATTTGTTTGAAGATATTTGCAGCCAGATCTAAGACCTGGAAAATAAAAAAAAATTTGTCTAGAATGAAATTGAGTTAGTGAGATGAACATTTAATGACTGAGTCTCTATGGTTTCACTAGTTGATCACAAAGGGGAAGGAATTGCTGAGGCAATAAATGTCTTACTTTGTCCTCCCTGCTCTCCCCTGCAGCACTTGAAACCTGAGGCTGGAGTGAGAGGAGTGTGTCAAACAGAAGTCTGGTTTCTTGGATCTGAGAGGAAATGTCTGCATTGGGATGTTGACCAAAGGCCTCTGAAAACAATACAATGATTCAGATAAAACTAAGCTTCAGGACTGAGGCAATGATAGGTTGATAACTTTTTTTTCAGACTAAAATAATTTCAGGTGCCAAGGAAATGATTGGTCAATGTTGACAGGAATTCAACAATAGAAGCTTCATGTTTTTTTTATTTAAAAATGTGGTTAAATGTTTGGTTCAATCCAAGACACAGATTGTTATGTTGCTAATTATTTTATAGGAGAAATCAGGTTTTTCTTCAAAGTGAAAAAATTTAAGATGCCAAGTAATTTTTCTCTCTAATTGATATGATGCAGTCAATGACATGAGATAAAACAGCTAATTTACTAACAGAGTATTTTGTTAGTGGGTCACAAGAAACCCAAACACAATATTTTTAAATCCCTTATATTAACTTCGCGGTCGTCTCTGTCTGTCTCTCTGTCGTCATCTCATCATCTCATGGACGGGCGAAAAAACAAAAGTCAAAAATGACCCACTTCCCGTGATCCGATCGAGCTGAAATTGGGCACACGGACCCGTCTGACCTAACAATGCATCGTATCAAAATTTCAGATCGATCGAACGTACCGTAATTAAATTAATGCATTTTTAGTTTATCCTTATATGAGGTATGTAATTCAAATTCACGGTTTGTTATTGTTTTTTTCTTCCACTTCCACGTGAGTTTGAGTTGACGCCGACCGTCGTGCCGACACCCCCTCACGTCCCAACCCCATTTACTAAAGACAAGGGACATCACTCGGTGTCAGTCTGTCAATGTTTGTAGCGTTTGAAAATAATCAATACTGTTAGTTATGTCTCATATATAAGGGATTTATAGTCAAAAACTTTGTTTTTACAGGTTTGTTTTATTATGTTATTTTTTCACTACTAATATCAAATGGCACAGCAGACAACACAATGAACAATGAAAAACCACAAAACTTCCAAATATCAATCTATGTATATATATATATGAGCAACAAAGCCCGTCCAAGGATGTTCCGCCACCGTTCGGTGGCATGTTGTAACTCCCCTCAAACAGCTGTCTCGACCGGCATACATGTGCATCACGTCAAAATTACTAGTCATATTTAAAATAATTTAATAAATAACTCGTAAAAACAGAGCTTTTGACTATAAATTCAAACGTGCATAACTCAAAATACTGCGCCAAAATAACTCATTTTGAATGTTCGCGTAAACGTGTTCAATATGATTGGCTGTAGGAGTCATATGTGATTGAGGGACCAATCGCTTTCGATGACCACACGGAACATAGCCTTTTATTATATAGGATAATATAGCTGATGATTTTCAGGTAATAGTAGTATATAAATTTGAAGAAAAAAATTGTAAATTGTAATCTTTAATATACAGTCGAACCCACTTACCTCGAGCTCGGTTAGCTCGACCACCCCACTAACTCGACGTTTTTTATTGGAACCGCCAAATTCTCTCTTTGTCTTAGCATTTTTTCATCGGCTTATTCGATTTTTCTAAGTCGCCGAAACCTAGTACCTCGAGCACAAAAGAGGGCCAAATTTGCAACTAAACTTGGTTAGCTCGATCCTCGTCGGTTGGCCTAGCAATGCATTCGTCATTTTTAGTTCAAAACAGTGTTGACATCTCGCTTTTCTTCGAGACTTCCGGCTATTCTACGAGATTTCAATAAAACTAACCGGATATTTTGCGTGTGTGAATTATAATTCAACGTGTATCCATGGAGTATGTATTATTGTATTCACCCGAGGTACTGGACAATCGCGTTAGAGGCCGTGAATCGTCATTATTTCGCAGTGCATGTTATATTATTATTAAACTTAATTCATTTTCTGATGCATTAATCATTTTATTTTTTAAGATAAACGAATATCTTTAGAAATGAAAATAAAGGTTTGTATCGAGAATCGATGGTGGTTTTTATATAATTAAATAATAAATTATTATTCTTTTAAAAGTTTGTTGTTGTTGCTTTGTTACCAGTAAGATACGTGACTGTGACACTAACACGCGCGTGACGATGAAATGAAATCATTTCTGATAAGGAATGATTTTAAAAAAAATTCGCTTAGGCTTATTTGCCGGCCAACACAGTACACACAACCCACAGCGTGCTGTGATCAACGGTCAAGGCCACAATAGTTTTATTTATATTACAAGTTTGATTGACTGAGGAAATTCGAGAACGTTCTGATAGTTAAGTAACAGATATCCTGCACGTCAAAAGCATTAAACTTAAAATAACCATATTGATTTGTTTATTTGTATTTTAAATTCGCTGATACTAGTGATACGACGGCAAACGCTAGCGGCTGTGACACGGCAAAGCGTAAACTTTGACCTTTTAGCTCATGCGCAGACAATTATAAACTGGTAACTTATTTTTCATTAAATTAAATGGAATCGAAACATGACAGAGACGTAATCAAAGTCCTTTACTTCGGCATAAATATATATATATACATGTGTATATATATGTATATATATATATATATAAATTCCCGATTAGTCATAACTTTTCACTTTCAAGGCCGAGAATTTATTTTTAAGAAATCCCGACTTTTTTCCGTTTTCCTGAGTGGGAACCATTGTTATATTTAAATTTTAAACGGTCCTTAAAAACAAACGGTCATTACAACCTTAGGAAAGAGTGAAGTAATATTAGGGTTCCGATACGATTCCGATTAATCATCCCATCACTAATTAACGCTAACTAATTAATCATGGACATAAAGAAATTTGAAGCACATGTTAATATTTTGCCGCCATATTGGTTTTCGTTTTAACTCGATCATCGGTTATCTCGACGCCATTTTTCATACCCCAACGCCGTCGACTTAAGCGGTTTCGACTGTATTGTATATTGATTTACTTTACTGGTATAATATTTTCAACTATATACATGAGAAATATATATATTTTTACTTCATACTAATACTGGAATAATGGAGTCCACTTAGGATAGGCCTAAACAGTTATAACATTTTGATTATCCATAAATTATCTGAGATATGACAATATTTGTAAAAAATAAATTTAAAAAATAAATGACCAATCTTAATTGAAAAAACTGGCAGAGCAAAGAAATATGGCTTGCCTGGATGGTCCACATTGGGCAACATGCTGACATATTCTTTGTATGAAGACAATGGCCCATCTTTAGGAATGTAGTAAGTTGGCAGACTCGACAATCTGATGGAGAAAAGATATCACGAATGTAAAGAGTTATAATTTCACAAATTCAATATTCTATAGAACACATTCCCTCCTACCTGTTTATTTCTTCCATCCTTGTTTTTTTTTGGAGTATTTTTTTGTGTGTAATTGCTATTATCAGTAGTTGCCACAGATTCAGATAGATTTTTTTGTAACAACATGATATTTGCACATCATGGTATATTAATGATCAGTTTTAATGAGCTTAGTTTAAAGTTATGTTATTCTGCAAACAGCGGCTGGATATGGAAGTCAATAGTGTGCTCGCTTCACAAGCTGAGGTGCATGGGATCTTGCCCACATTAAAGAAGTCAATAGTGTGCTCGCTTCACAAGCTGAGGTGCATGGGATCTTGCCCACATTAAAGAAGTCAATAGAGTGCTCGCTTCACAAGCTGAGGTGCATGGGATCTTGCCCACATTAAGAAAGTCAATAGTGTGCTCACCTCAAAAGCTGTGCTGCATGGGATCTTGCCCACGTTAAAGAAGTCAATAGTGTGCTGGCCTCACAAGCTGTGCTGCATGGGATCTTGCCCACGTTAAAGCCATCATAAAAATGTTGATTAATAACTATTGCTAATACATTCACTGGGAGAGGAGATGGGCGCCACCAAGTCTACCAGGCCATGAGAAGGTTCTAATGGAAACATTGGAACCCCCTATGACCACGAGGTTATGGGACACACACAAAAAAAAATAATAAATTCTGAAAAACACATTTTATTTAGTCAAAATCTATGCGGTGAATGTATGAGCTATGCTGTACACTGATAGATCATTATAAAAATTTGAATGTTGAATCCCTACTTGTTGAATGGAACTGTTAAAACAGATTCGTTCATGTAGTCGCTGATGTAGGTCATCAGCAGGCGTCTGTCCATGTCGTCGGTCACATGACCTCCGTAGTTGATATTGGCTATAAGATATTTAAGAGCCTCCCAAGGTGTTTCATCATAGCCATCAAGGTAAATGGACAACAAGTTTTCAGAAACCTGGTGGAGAAAAAGTGATAATTTCATATACATTAAATTAAAAAACTTGTCAAAGAGATGGCACAAGATATCAAAATATTTTGTGTAATTTACTTGTTTTTTTCAAAAGTAAAAGTTCAAAAGTAAAAGTTCAAAAGTTCTGTGTTTTTAAGTAATTTTGATATAAAAACTTATTAAGGATAAAATAAAAAATTCTGATTCAAGACAGAAAAATGTTGATCTAAAAGCTTTCTGGAGATGATATGAGTTGTTTTAATAAATCAGTAGAGGGCAAACCAAGAGCCTTACAAAATGAAGCTCACCTCAAAATCTGAATCATTGAACTCGTATGCAATGTTCCAGCCCAACATGAGGAACTTCTTTCTCTCAAGGAGCACAGAGTGGAAGAAACAGAGGGTAAACAAAAGCTTCTTGTACTTTTCCTGCTTGTGACAACGATGAAATTGCTGCTCTGTGATCAGGTTGTACAAACGTTTCATATTGGCCTTCAGTCCCTGAGGAAATAGAACCAGTTTGATTTGTGTAAAAAGTCTACATTATACTGCAAATAAAAAATGAATGTTTAAAAAAAATATTTTAAACTAGTTTTTAAACTTAAACTTATAAGGCTATGACAACATGGAATCTCGCTGTATTTTCATTTTTTATATGATTCATTCATTTCTCCTTTGTGTCATTGCGGAAATCGATAAGGGAGGCCAATTCTGCTTTTGTGAGTACAGAATTTTCAACAGAGATTTTATCTACACCTTAATTTTCCCAAGATGTTCCATGATGGTTTAATGATGGTACCAAGATGACAACTGTTCAATGATGGTACCAAGATGACAACTGTTATTTTCAATGATGGCACAAAGATGTCAACTGTTCAATGATAGTTAAATTATGGTACAAAGATGTCAGTGATGGTTAAATGATGGTAGAAAGATGTCAATGATGGTAGAAAGATGTCAATGATGGTTCAATGATGGTTCAGTGATGGTACCAAGATGTCAATGATGGTTCAATGATGGTACAGTGATGGTTTACCTTGGGTGGCTCTGTGGTCATCTTGATGCCAGTCTGTAGGATGGAGATGGGGAAGTCTGGGTGGGGGGATGAGGACAACCACAACCGGAACTCAGGGTGTGGCTCTTCTACTTGGAGCTGCTCCACGAGTTTGTCCAGCTGTGGCATCCAGCTGAGTGACAGGTGACAGTTGGCCAGGAACACCCACTTGCCCTGTTGGGGTAAACGCATGATTGAAATGACAGGTGAAAGTTGGCCAGGAACACCCACTTGCCCTGTTGGGGTAAACGGTTTGCATGATGGAAATGGCAGACAAAATAATTTTAAGAAGTTTTAAATACATTAAAGCTTTGATTCAGGAATTGAAGATGCCATTAATGTAGATTAAATGTATATTTGAGACTCAAATATTTTAATGTTAAAACATTTTAAAACAGACACCAAATTACGTATAAATAGATGGGAACAAAGCAAAATTAATAAAACTTAAAAACTGCAATATTCTTCACATAGATTTTATTTTGTGTTTAATTGTTTGTGTTTAATTGTTTGTGTTTAATTGTTTGTGTTTAATTGTTTGTGTTTAATTGTTTGTTTTTAATTGTTTGTGTTCAATTGTTTGTGTTCAATTGTTTGTGTTTAATTGTTTGTGTTTAATTGTTTGTGTTTAATTGTTTGTGTTTAATTGTTTATGTTTAATTGTTTGTGTTTAATTATTTGTGTTTAAGTCTTGTGATCAAGTGTTTATGTGAATAGCTTGCCTCACGGACACCTTACCTCAAGGACACCTTACCTCAAGGACACCTTACCTCACGGACACCTTACCTCACGGACACCTTACCTCACGGACACCTTACCTCACGGACACCTTACCTCACGGACACCTTACCTCACGGACACCTTACCTCACGGACACCTTACCTCACGGACACCTTACCTCACGGACACCTTACCTCACGGACACCTTACCTCACGGACACCTTACCTCACGGACACCTTACCTCACGGACACCTTACCTCACGGACACCTTACCTCACGGACACCTTACCTCACGGACACCTTCTTTGATCATTCTGGTGGCTATTTCTTACCTCACGGACACCTTCTTTGATCATTCTGGTGGCTATTTCTTACCTCACGGACACCTTCTTTGATCATTCTGGTGGCTATTTCTTACCTCACGGACACCTTCTTTGATCATTCTGGTGGCTATTTCTTACCTCACGGACACCTTCTTTGATCATTCTGGTGGCTATTTCTTACCTCACGGACACCTTCTTTGATCATTCTGGTGGCTATTTCTTACCTCACGGACACCTTCTTTGATCATTCTGGTGGCTATTTCTTATCTCACGGACACCTTCTTTGATCATTCTGGTGGTTATTTCTTACCTCACGGACACCTTCTTTGATCATTCTGGTGGCTATGGGAGCCTGGCCTTGACCTAGTGACAAGGCATGGAAGCGGGAGGCCATGCCGCTATTTTCAGCCAGTTGTAGCAAACCACTCGTTGGGTCCTGGACAAATGTAAGCATTGTGTTTAAACAATTTAAAATGTATTTTTATGCATAAAATTAATAAATATTTGAACATGGTATATTATGCTTTTTAAATACAAATATAAAAAAAAATATTTTAAGGACATTTTGGGTAAATGATTTCTTCAGCAGACAATATAAAACTAAATATTTGAAATTTCAAAATATAACATGATCCAGTATCTCTCTCAGTTTGTAGAAATGAATATCCATTTTATTTTAAGTGGGGTCACTTTAAAAAAAAAGACTGATAATAAAAATTACTGTACTTTGCAAAATATGTACACCCTTTTGTTTATTCAAAGCCATTTAGAATTTTTATTTAAAATAACAAAAATAACACAATTTTCCATTATATTTTTGTGTTATTTTATTTTCATTAGTGATGATTGACATGAAGACCAGAACATACTGAAAAAATTCTTTTTTTATTTATTTTGAAAACATACACAGATTAAATGAGAGAAAAATCTAGGCCGCAAGAGTCGTGGGATGCAAATACTGCATTAAAGGTGGCCAGCTAACTTACCACACCAGGGGACAGCACAAATATCAAGGGTGTCCTGGTCGTGGAGTCCTCAACTACTGCCTGCATGTCCAGCACAGGGGGCTCGGTGAACTTTGAACCCAGGTTGTTGATGATAAAAGATGTAGCACAGAAGGAGACTCTGTCGGGTCGCAGTGACCGGACAATGAGCATGCGTTGCAGTTCGTTACAGGCATTGTCCCACTCAGCTGCAAGGAGAAAAAATTTTCAGTTGAAGTTTATTTTTTTAACATTACAGTCGCTCCTTCTATTGCAGAAGATTCTTGCGTCCTACGTTCTGATAAGAACGCACTGACCATGCCGGTCTGTTGGCAAGAGACGCAACCTTCTCAGGCCACGGCGATGAGGGGAATATGCCCAGCCGCTTATGTTTCCCTACCTAGTGTCAGGTACCGATTCAGAGCTGGTTGGACTCGGGGACACCCTCAGACCCAGGAACAAATCCCTGCCTTCACAGAGACTTGAACCCTTGACTGTTCAACCACCGTAAATTGTTTGTATTTTAACAAAAATGCATGAATAGGAACCATTCAAAACTTTTAGACCAAATGTTCCAGCATGTGGCAAATATTACATTTATTAACCTGTAAAGGGTTTTTTAAAATCCAAGAAAATGTATACAACTATTTGGTTGTTGAAAATTGCTATCAGGCAAGAATTACAACATATTCAACCTTGCGTTCTAAATACTTTTTTAAAAACTCTGCAACCAACCTGGCAATGGCGTGGTCTCTGGCTCTGCAGACGTGTACCAGAGATTCCAGTCACGGGCGTACTGCTCAAATGAGGTGATGATGCCGTGGAAGTTGGTCAGCTTGTCCAGTTCTGTGATGTTATCCCAGGAGTTATCAGATAGCCAGTTGGTGCAAGGGTTGTCCATTTGGTTCTCTCTGTCCAACACCTGTCATTAGATTTATAGACCTAGCTTTAGCTTGTAGTTAGATTTATCAGCCTGGATTGAGCTAATGTACGATTCAGTATTTTAAACATATTATGCAATTGTAAATTTGTAAACAGTTTGCTTGGTGACCTAGTCATTCTTTTTCACAAACCCTCACAGAAGTTACCACATTAAGATAACTCTTTAAAAAAAAACTTAAGATAAAATATTTCCATCATTAAAAATGCAATTTATCCTTTTTTTTGGACTCCAATTGTGACATGGAATTCATCTGTTAGTCACAACTGGAGTCAAACAATGATGCCTCCTTTCACCACTTCTGTTCCTTCTTGTGTTAGACTGGGTCACAAAAGAACCTTATGCAAGCTCAGGAAAGGAATCCAGTGGAACCTAATGCAAAAACTAGAAGATTTGGAGTTTTCGGATGACTTGGCCATTCTGCCCCACAGACTTCAAGAAATGCAAGACTAAATCACAGCCTTGAGCGAGACTGGGAAAAGAGTAGGACTCAATATAAACATTCAAAAAACAAAATTATTGAAAATAAACTTCCAACAAGATGGAGTCATACAAGTAGAAAACCGTAACCTGGAGCAAGTGAACAACTTTGTATACCTTGGGAGTGTGGTCAGTGTATCAGGGGGAACAGAGGAGGACATAGAACACAGAATAAATTTGGCGCAACAGGCTTTTGCCAATCTGAAACAGGTCTGGAGATCTACATACATCTCTGTCAAAACAAAAGTAAGGATCTTTATCACCAATGTTAAAACGGTCCTAATTTATGGATCCGAAACATGGCGATCGACAGAGACAACAAAAAATAGACTCCAGACCTTTGTTAACAGATGCCTCAGAAATATTCTGAAAATAAAATGGTTCGACAAGGTCGAAAACTCCAAGCTGTGGGAGAGGTGTGGACAAAGAACAGTAGAACAACAAATCATGGAAAGAAAGTGAAGATGGATTGGACACACCCTCAGGAAAGATAACTGCAGGGCTAGGCAGGCCTTAGATTGGAACCCCCAGGGCAAACGACAATGAGGATAACCCAAGCGTACATGGAGACGGAGCATGTTGGACGAGGCTGGAAGGACTGGGAAGAGCTGGGAAGAATTGAAGCGACTGGCAAGGGACCGTGTAGAGTGGCGAGCTTTGACAGAGGTCATATGTTCCACAAGGAACTCAAAGGACAAATGATGATGATGATTAAAAATGGAATGCCTTTTTGAAAAAAATCCATAATTTAACAATTTATAAAGATGCCTCTGTTCTATAAAGCTTTTAATTACCAGCTCAATTAAAAATCAGAAATAATTTGATTAAAAATCAATAATCAAAAGTTTTGCTCAACTCACAATGCCTCCCCTCAGGAAGAAGTTGTATTCATCCATGTTGAGTTTGCCAGCATGTTCCAAGATCTTGGCACACATTTGGAAAGAGAAGAGGAGTTTGTGCTTCTCAAACAGACCACGGCATGTGTACCTGTAGGGAAACAAAATTAATTTAGTTTCAAATATTTTTAAAATGTACAAAAATGCAACATGGAAATTAAGTCACACACACTAGTTAAAATTATGCTGGGTTAAGGATAATAAACAATAATATTTTAATAGAATTGAAAATTTTTAAATCATAAATAAATTTTTGCTGTTAACCAAATCAATTTTTTTTTAGTTCCTTTTTTCAGACCTTGAAGGTCTGTTTGGTCAAGTGAAGCAGCGTTCATAAGTTTCAGTTTGTCATGGCATACTAGGGGATTGTGTGCCTAGAACAAGGCTCAGCCGCCTTATTTTCCCCAAATTATGTCGGGCACCCATTAAAGCTGGGTGAATCAAATCTTTTGGTTTGGGAAAATGTGCTGCACCTGGTCTTACTGACATAAAAAAAGCGAAGCTTTTAACTACAGAAAGCCCATTTTGACATAAAACTCACCTGTACACTGCATATGTATGATACTCATTGAGGTTAGAGATCCTCTCATCCAGCTTGGAGGAACGCTGGGACTTCTCAATGGACAGAGTGAACAAGTCGATGTAAGAGTCCAGGGAAAACTGATACATGGGGTCGATGCGGCCCATGTCGTTGAGGACGAAGAACAAGGTGGATGCTCTCTGGGCGCAGGAACGATAACCCTGGTTGAAAATGTAAAAAATTAGTAATTATAATTTCAAAAGACACACTTAGTCTAAAATAATTTTTTCATAAATTTTCAGACACAAGGATCTAATAATTAAATAACACCAAAGCCAGGAAAATGTTAGTCTAAATATTTGTACATTTAATTTATACTTTAAAAAAAAATTTGGGCTCTAATATTAAATTAATTTTTTTGCTACAACATGAACATTTGGAGAAATATGCTTGTGACTTAAAATTATGTATTAATTTAACATAAGGCAGCCATCATATGATTTTTAAAATTGGATAAAAAAAAACAATTTAAAAATAAAATCAACAAAGCTTTTTAAAAAAAATCATATGTACAAAGTCTGTGAACATTTTTATTTCATTTAAAAATGACCAGCAATAAAAATAAATGTTAAAAAACAACATGGCAAATAATAATGTAACACAAGCTAATACAAACTAACACAAGCCGCATCAGATGTGTGGTGGATTACATCCCCTGTAAGGCCAGCATTTGTATACATTGGTCTTAATGACTCACCTCACGAGCGAGATCAATTTTGATCTCTGTCTGCTCTGCAATGTTGACGGACTCTGTGACCTCCTGCGATGTGGTCTTGGACAGCTGTAGGGTGTTGACCAGCTGGGCATCATCCAGGAGTGACCCTTTGGTCTCGTTCAGAAGCCTGTGTGATTGACAAGTATCATGAGAGTTTAATATGCCTGGAGTGGAGTGACCCTTTGGTCTCGTTCGGTAGTCTGTGTGATTGACAAGTATCATGACAGTTTAATATGCCTGGAGTGGAGTGACCCTTTGGTCTCGTTCGGTAGTCTGTGTGATTGACAAGTATCATGACAGTTTAATATGCCTGGAGTGGAGTGACCCTTTGGTCTCGTTCGGTAGTCTGTGTGATTGACAAGTATCATGACAGTTTAATATGCCTGGAGTGGAGTGACCCTTTGGTCTCGTTCGGTAGTCTGTGTGATTGACAAGTATCATGACAGTTTAATATGCCTGGAGTGGAGTGACCCTTTGGTCTCGTTCGGTAGTCTGTGTGATTGACAAGTATCATGACAGTTTAATATGCCTGGAGTGGAGTGACCCTTTGGTCTCGTTCGGTAGTCTGTTTGATTAACAAGTATCATGACAGTTTAATATGCCTGGAGTGGAGTGACCCTTTGGTCTCGTTCAGTAGTCTGTGTGATTGACAAGTATCATGACAGTTTAATATGCCTGGAGTGGAGTGACCCTTTGGTCTCGTTCGGTAGTCTGTGTGATTGACAAGTATCATGACAGTTTAATATGCCTGGAGTGGAGTGACCCTTTGGTCTCGTTCGGTAGTCTGTTTGATTAACAAGTATCATGACAGTTTAATATGCCTGGAGTGGAGTGACCCTTTGGTCTCGTTCAGTAGTCTGTGTGATTGACAAGTATCATGAGAGTTTAATATGCCAGAGTCAAACTACATGGGAACTTAATTGTATTTTACCATGGCAGACCGCCTCAACTCTAGACACATGTCAAAGTCCTATGCCAAAGATGCCGCATCCCACTGTTATGATTTTTCTCCCTGTCTTCACACAGGGAGTTTTTAAGGCGTTTTCTTGCCTAGGGAGCAACATGCCTTGATGTCTGCTTTCATTGGCAATCAAGGTTTAACAGCAATGTTGATGGCAGCGTGACGTGATGGCAGCATGACGTGATGGCAGCGTGACGTGATGGCAACATGCCTTGATGTCTGCTTTCATTGGCAATCAAGGTTTAACAGCAATGTTGATGGCAGCGTGACGTGATGACAGCGTGACGTGATGGCAGCGTGACGTGATGACAGCGTGACGTGATGGCAGCGTGACGTGATGGCAGCGTGGCGTGATGGCAACATGCCTTGATGTCTGATTTCATTGGCAATCAAGGTTTAACAGCAATGTTGGTGGCAGTTATAGTTATTTAATAATATGTAATGCTATCAAAAGGAGTTTAAAAAAAATATATATTCCATTTTCTTCTAAATACATCACCACAAAAAATGCTCACAAAACAAACTGACACTGGCTTCATTCCACTTAAAACATCAAGTCAACTACCCCATACTTCTTTTATCACCTAAACAAACCTTCTCTAACATCACACACACAAACAAAAATAATGGACACCCCGTCTTTTCTATTTTTGCATACCTGAGAATTTCATCCTCACACTCCACCAACTTCTTCTTGCCTGCTGCTATACTCCTCACCAAGTTGTCCTTTTGTTCCTCCAGTTCTGGCCTCTCCTTCCTCACAACAATACCCAGCAGTTGAGCCTCCAGGCCTGCAGAGATCAAATTAACCAATCAAAACTTATAGTGCAAGACAAGTTTTACACAATAGAACAAACCATAACATCTAAAAATACCAAGATATTTAAACTGGACTAATACTTTTATACAGGAACTTTGATGCACAGAAAAAAAAATTAAATTAAAAAGAAGATAATTTTTGAAGTGTTTTGTCTTAACAATAATTTTTTAAAATGTTATTTAATTATTTATCAATATTATTATTTTCCCCTAACAACAAAGTTTTACCTTGCTCTTTGACAGCAAAGTTGACGATTGTCGCCTTTGTTGAGATCTCTGGTGTGTAGTGGGGGTTGCTCATCTTGGTAGTGATGTAGAAACGGAAAGATTCATTGTACTCTATCTCTTTGTCTCCCAGTCTCATGATGTTGGCACCACCTGATCAACAAATTCCATTAAACTGAGTTCATTGTTACAATTCAATTACCTGTTCTGATCAATTCAATTGCGTTAAATAGTATAGATTTCATTAGACAAACTATCAATTTTGTAGTTTCAAATAAATGTTAAAAATTGTAGCAGGAGAACAATGCTGTACTTGGTATTATTGATATAAATATTTTATTTTACATTATAATATTCCCATAAAATCAAAGCCAAAGAGGGATAGGAAACTCACAAGGTTACATAACTCTCAGCGCCAATTGCAGACATTTATTAACAAATTTTTATGAAATAAAAAATGTCGACTATCGAGATCATTAAATAAGTTTAAGCTGTTTTTTAACTAAGTGTTTTTACCTATTTTCATTAGTGATTTATTGAGGATAGGATCAAGTGAGGGGTCCAGTTTTTCCTGCACATTCTGCAGCAAGACCGGGGAGCCATATTGTATTGCTCCCTCCAACACTCGCATGTAGTCAGACATTTGTAAGTCAATTACTTTCAAACCCTGAGAAAGAAAAAAAATTTCAGACAAATAAATTTGAAACTGCAAATGGTTACCTAAAAAACATTTTTTAACAATCTTCTATATAAGAGGAAATCTAAAATTTTTAGCCATTATTTTGAGAATATATATTTTTAAAACTAAAATTATTTGTTTTATCCAGTTGTATAACATTAATTTTAAAAATGCATTAGTGAGTGGGATTCCAAGGTAAATAATGTTGAAAGGACCATATTTTTTTTTCTGTAGACCTACTTCCCCATTATAGCTTTTATTGTTCCCTCATCAAAGGCAGACGTAAGATAAAAAATTATAACTGCCACTCACCTCTGCATGCTCCATGTTTTTTATCCACTTGATTGCTTGACCCTGTGGGTCCACCATGAGGGGCCACCTCTGACCCCTGGTCACAATGACACCGTTCTCCGTAGAGAAAGCGTCGCTGGGCAGGCCTTGGATGTTCCAGTCTCGAACTTGTGTAGGCTTAGCCATGAATGAACAGAAGTTGAAAGAGTCTGCTACTGGTATGCCAAGTTTCTTTACCTGATTAGAAAACATCAATTTTAGTTTGAATCTATGGCAAAAGATTATGAAGGTCAGTTAGAGTATTCCGGAAATCTTTTTTTAAAAATAAAACACAAATTATTATTATTGTACTAGTGGGCTGCCATCAATAAGTGCAAAGACTCAACAATTTTAACAACATTTTAATTTCAAAAATTAATCCTGAACAACAAAGAAATCAGTTTTTAAGAAAAAGCTTTTACAGTTTAACCAACCTCGTTCATCCATTTGACATTGACCATCTCGTCACGGTAGGTTGACAGGAAAGGTCCCATGTAGGACATGAAAGCTGCAGCAATGAGGACATCTCCTACAAGATGACCCATGCGCTCTTCTAGATCCTGATAAACAAAAAAGGTGTGCATCAGATGTAGTTGAAAAGAAGATAAGGTTTTTATGTCTTCCACAATATTTCTTACTTTTTTACGATGCCCATAACATTATTTGCCAACATGTTCAAGGACGTTATTATGATTATTGCAATGAGTTGCTATCATCAAGCTTGTTATGGAATAATTTTTAATTATTACAATCAATTGCTATCAGCTTGGTTGCTATGGAGACAATGTCCTAGCAACAGCTGCCATTGGTGACCCACCCTGACAGTCTCCTCCCAACGAATTCGTTCTCCAGCCAAACCCGACACAAGTTTCTGAGCCCTGTCCAGCATAAGTTCTGTGTGTTCAGCCTTCCTCTTTAGCTCTTCTTTCTGGGCCAGTTTTTCATCATACAATATCTTCAGCTCAGCCATTTTAGCTTCAACCTGATGAAGAAATCATTTTTTTTAAATGTTGAAAATCTTCTGTAAGATTTGTTATTCAAATCACATATTAAAGATTGGGAAGTATTTTTATCTGTCGTATGAAATACAATAAGATTAGTGTTAAAATCCTTCAAAAAAAGATTTTTTGATTAAAGAATATTTAATGAGTTAATGCTAAAACCTGAAAAAATATTGATACAATATTGCTGGATTACATATTGTTAAATGAACTATTACTAAAGGGATCATTAATATTTTTTAAAAAAAAATTACTTGATTTTTATTATAAATTCTCTCCCTTACCTCAGCCAATTTTGCTTTAGCATCTGCGAGTGCCGCCTGCTTCTCCCTCAAAATGGCCATGGCCGCATTCAGTCTCTGCCTCTTGGGCTCCACAACTCTGAAGATACGCCCGTACATCTCCATGGCCCTGACCCACATGCAGAGTGATTTGGCCGCAAGGGACACGCGACCAATGATCTCAGGGTGGAAATCCGCCTGGGCGACATACTGGCCAATTTTTTTTAGCACTCTGTCTGAGATATTGTCTTTGTCAAAGTTCATGAGTTGCTTCAAGAAATTTTGGTCACCTGGGAATCAGAGTTGGGTTATTACAATATTTAAAAAAAAATGATTTTCCAAAGATATTATCAGGGTGTCAATAAGTAGGAAACATATTGAATAATATGCAATAAATATACAGTTTAAAAGAATCTTTGAGTTAGTGAAATTAACAAAATTAAATATAAAACAATAGATTTATTCATCAGTTACCATGGTAACTGCTGTAAGAACAACCTATACTAGATTTACTTTCCAGTTACTATAGCTACTGCAGTGAGACCAACCTATACTAGATTAACCATCCAGTTACTATAGCTACTGCAGTAAGGCCTAGCTATGATAATGATTTTACCAGATTAACTATCCTGTATTATATCTACTGCAGTAATCTATGATAATGATTTTACCAAGTTGTTTCTTGGCTTCTGGCCAGGTGGGGTCATTGCCCCTGAGTATCATGACGGCCTCCATGACTTTCTCAACGAGAGCCGGAGGTCGCCCGTAAGATTTTATTTCAGTCATGTCCTTTTTGTTTAGAGACTCCAGTGCCTGAGGTAGAACAAATTTGCAATAGGCGAAATTTTTATCATGAATACTTCTTAATATGTAATTTTAAATAAAAATTAAGCTGCAACCACAGTTGGCCTTCAGATTTTTATTTTCAAATTATGTTTAATGCATTATTTTTTAATTTTATTTTTATTTGGATAGATTTAAATCATCTAGTTGAGATAATAATAGAACAGCCAATGAGTGAAGATTAAGAAAGACAGAACATTTTGTGTTCCAATCAGACATTTTAATGAAGCCAAATTGTTGAAGTTTTAATTTTGGACAGCAATTTCTTTGGTCATGTATTGTCATTAACTCTCCTGGTCCATGGTGTCAGAACCTCAACCTAGCGTCAGCACATCAGCCACTCACCTTCATGGCTTCGTCCAGGGCAGGCAAAGCTTCATTGAGGTCAGCCTGGGCCAGATCCGCCATTGTCTGACACTTGACCTCCTCCTCTTTGATTCTTTCACTCTTTTGGGCCACAGACTGATTGAAAAAAAGAAACCCACATCACATGTTAAAAGTCCTAAATATTTTACTATGCTAAATTTACCAACCTTACCATTTGGTAAGTTTAATAACATGACTGCAACACAACGGTAAGTTAAAGTGATCTGGGAGGGCCATGTTTTCTTAAGTAAATTGTAACATCCAGCTATCTGCAATGGCCTAAGGTAAGTCTATGTAATTAATAATAATAATAATAATAATAAATTGATAATTTATATAGCGCTGTATTCCAGCAAGGAGCCGGGCTCACAGCGATTTACATGGAGATAATACAAATACTAATTAAATAAACATTCATATCATAATAACCAAATAAATGACAGCACGTTTCACATAAGCTACGTTAATCATTAAAAAGAAATGTTGTTTAATTAATTTTGAAAATAAATTTGGAAAAGATGTGTCCTAAGTGCAGTCTTGAAGGACTTGGTAGTTGAAATACTACGGATGTGTAATGGTAGAGAATTCCATTGTTTGGCTGCACAAAAAGAGAATGACCTTTTGCCAAATGTTTTAGTTCGTGTCTTAGGAACACAGAGAATGAGTGAGTCTGCAGAAGAGCATAGCTGACGACTTGGTGAGTAGACCGACAGAAGCTCAGTAATTACAGGAAACTCACCTTCTGCTGCTCATCAGCCTCACGTTTCTGCTGCACCAAAGTCTTGAGGAACTCGTCACACTGTTTCTGGTAGGCGGCCACCTTCAGCTTGGCGTCCTCCAGCTCCACCTTCATCTTCTCCACCTTCTCCCTGGTGTCGTCAATCTTGCTGAGACCGTTGCGCAGCTTGTCCCTCCCTTCCGTCAGCTCAAACTGTTTCTCGTTCAGGAGTCTGTAGCAAAGTTAACATTGAGAACTGATTGCTAAACTATGTGGGGCTGGTGTTGAGGGGCTCACAGAAAAAAATAATAATTCAAGCTTAGATCTCAGTCTTATACAAAGACAGAACTAGTTTTTTTAAGGGAAAACACATTTTCTAAGAGAAATATTTTAAAAAGTATTTTAAGCTGAAAAATTCATTCGACAAGTGGTTCTGCTTTAAGCTTCTTATGGATCTCCATTGAAATTTGATAGTATGATCAATAGTTCAGTTAAAAAAAAATTCTGATGGCTCTCAATTGACCAATCTTACAGAAGTGATAGGTGTATTTTACGTGAGCTTCTTGGTCATCCTGGAATTTGTCTCTAAAGGAAAGAAACAAAATTAATGTTCTTTTTCACCTTAAACAAATTGCTGTGAATTTACTGAAGCTATTCTTATATCTCATATAAAATCCCACGTGAAATGAATTAAAGCTACAGCTCAGTGGTTATCCCCTGAAATATAAACAATGTGGTATCAACTTACTTCTTGTATCACCTGAAATACAAACAATGTGGTATCAACTTACTTCTTGTATCACCTGAAATACAAACAGTGTGGTATCAACTTACTTCTTGTATCACCTGAAATACAAACAATGTGGTATCAACTTACTTCTTGTATCACCTGAAATACAAACAATGTGGTATCAACTTACTTCTTGTATCACCTGAAATACAAACAATGTGGTATCAACTTACTTCTTGTATCACCTGAAATACAAACAATGTGGTTTCAACTTACTTCTTGTATCACCTGAAATACAAACAATGTGGTATCAACTTACTTCTTGTATCACCTGAAATACAAACAATGTGGTATCAACTTACTTCTTGTATCACCTGAAATACAAACAATGTGGTATCAACTTACTTCTTGTATCACCTGAAATACAAACAATGTGGTATCAACTTACTTCTTGTATCACCTGAAATACAAACAATGTGGTATCAACTTACTTCTTGTATCACCTGAAATACAAACAATGTGGTATCAACTTACTTCTTGTATCACCTGAAATACAAACAATGTGGTATCAACTTACTTCTTGTATCACCTGAAATACAAACAATGTGGTATCAACTTACTTCTTGTAGCCAGCCACCAACTCTAGGTAGTTAGTTGGTGTGACATAGTTGTAACGCTTCATCTCTTCCAGCATCTTTAGAGAGTAATCCCCGACAGACTTGTGCATGATGGTGAACATTTGTGCCAAGGCGTGCTTGTTCTTGTCCTATAGACAGGCAAGGTAAACAATAGCTTTATTGTGGCAAGGCAAAAATATCTTTTATTGTGGCAAGGCAAAAATATCTTTTATTGTGGCAAAGCAAAAATATCTGTTATTGTGGCAAGGCAAAAATATCTTTTACAACACTTGGATTAAAGTCACTTACAAAAGTGAATGAATTATTTTGGCTTTATAATTTCTGTAACGAGTGTTCAGTTTATTTTGGATAATACAGCTTCATTACTTCATATCTTTATTTCTATCAAGTTTGTCAACTGAAAAGATGACGCTGGTCCAAAAAACTATCATTTTCAAAGCAAAGAAACACATTGATTATTAACATTTGATCAACTTCTGGAAAAAAAAAGAAGTTCTTTTTTATCAAATACTTACCAAGTTATATCTCTCTCTGTCCTGTTGAACAAAAAATGTTGGAACTAAAAAACCAAATTTAAAGTAAACTCTTTAAAAACAAATCTATGAAAACAATTCTGCAATAGTTGAGTAACAGATTTAAAGAGAGCTTACCAGTTTGTTATATGTACATTAAAATTATAGAGGTTTATAGAATTAGTAAGGTTCATGCAGTTATCATAGCCACCCAGTGCCTCTGTTAATTCACTGGAACAATGCCATCCGGTTTATTTCATTACGAGCAACAAAGCCCGTCCAAGGACGTTCCGCCACCATTCGGTGGCATGTTGTAACTCCCTTCCAACAGCTGTCTTGACCGGCATACATGTGCATCACGTCAAAAATACTATTCATTATAGTTAAAATAAATAACTCGTAAAAACAGTCTTTGACTATAAATCCCAACGCACATAACTCAAAATAAAGTCTTGGAAGAAATACTGTACCAAAAATAACTCGTTTTGAACGTCCGCGTAAACGTGTTCAATATGAATGGCTGAAGAAGTCATATGTGTTTGAGGGAACAATCGCTATCGATGGCCGCACGGAACATAGCCTTTTATTATATAGGATACTCTCAAAACAACTTCAATGACATTGTGGTTTCACAATAGATTTAATAAAATAGTCATAGGTGTTTAAGAATTAAATGAATTTAGAACAATTATTTGATAAACCGAGTAAATAAGTTAAAAAGGTCTTAGTCTTATCATTTTAATATCAAATACAAAATTTATTTTTCCAATTAACTATTTATTTTTAAAGAAATTTTTATGGAGAAAAGAACAGGTTCAATTCCAACCACAAAAGGACCACCTACTATTTTATAACTTAATTTCATTTCTAAATTTTGAAAAATATTTGTCCTTTTGATGGGCACACCGAATCATGTGTTAGGTAGGGGAGTAGCAGATTGTGTTACAAGTAAAAATAGAATGAAGAGATCGACTCACAGCTTCATCGTTGCCCAGGGTCATGTCAGAGAGATATTTATCGGCCACTTCCAGGAGAGCTTCGGCTGGCCACTCACTGAACCAGTCTATTGTTGTACAGTTGACGAATGCTGGGTACATGCGTACACGGTTTCTACAGGATTTTAAAAAAATTTCTCTTATTATTACTGTTGAATTAACCTATAATTTTTCCTTAATGTGCACGGCTAATAAAGATATATTTTGTTCTTAATAATAATAATCAGAACATTTATGATAAATACTTCAAATAATTATAAATATTTTGAATAATTATAAATACTGCTAATAATTATAAATTCTGCTAATGATACTGCTAATAATTATAAATACTGCTAATTTGAATAATTAATGTTGATGATTCTATAAAATTTGCTAATAATGATAATTAATATTGCTCTTAATGATATTTAAATATTGGTATTGATTAATGTAATTCTGCTAGGTATGATATATTTACCAAATTAAGTCAATGTTCCTAACCATAATAAACTATCAAGCTGCTAATCAGTGATAATGTTGCTTGTGTTTGTTAATTACAATAAATCTATCTTTACAAACATGTCAGACAGTTTTATCTCAAAAAGTCACTCAAAAACACAAAAAAAACTCCAAAAACCTGCCCTTACCTGAAGGCCTCCCCTACTGGACTCATGCACAAGACAACATGCAAATTAGCTCTGACCCTGTCAATCAAGAAGGTAAAAATACTCTGGGAGTTCTCCTCGATGCCATGTTTCTTGACATCATCCATTAGGGCATTTTTCACCTGGTAAAAAAAAATAATTTCATAGTCAATACCCTAGAGTGGATACAGTTATCAGTTTTATGAAGTTTGGCTAACAGTCAGGAGAAAAATTATCAGTTAGATGTAGATTTGCTATTGAGAAATGAAATTACTCTTATTCATCCCCACATGTCCTAATTAATTTTCTGACTCGCTTTGGTAATAAGTTTAAGATAAAAGTAGTGAAACTAAGGCCAAGGGAAAACAATTTTTGTTTCAGAATGTAGGCCAATGTTTCTAGTGTAGAAAGAATGTTTGGAGAGTAGAAAGAATGTGTGGACAATAGAAACAATGCTTGGAGTGTACGGAATATGTGGGGAGAGCTGGCAGGAAATACATTGAATAACAACTGCGATGTGGCGTAACGTGTAAATACTGAGGTCATCAGACTAACCTCTTCAAACTCCTCTCCCTTGTACAGGTTGGGAACCTCTCCACTGCTGAGGATGTTGTTGATGTCCTCAAAGAAACCTTCCTCCACAGCTTGTATGTCGTTGAACAGAAACACCGTGGGTTTGTTGGTAACACCGGCCAGGAAGTACAACTTCTTCAGGTCTAAAATACACAGAGAAAAGAATATATGTGATTCTTCCACAGTAACTTTAGTCGACATCTAATAAAGAATATATGTGATTCTTCCACAGTAACTTTAGTCGACATTTAATAAAGAATATATGTGATTCTTCCACAGTAACTTTAGTCGACATCTAATAAAGAATATATGTGATTCTTCCACAGTAACTTTAGTCGACATTTAATAAAGAATATATGTGATTCTTCCACAGTAACTTTAGTCGACATCTAATAAAGAATATATGTGATTCTTCCACAGTAACTTTAGTCGACATCTAATAAAGAATATATGTGATTCTTCCACAGTAACTTTAGTCGACATTTAATAAAGAATATATGTGATTCTTCCACAGTAACTTTAGTCCACATCTAATAAAGAATATATGTGATTCTTCCACAGTAACTTTAGTCGACATCTAATAAAGAATATATGTGATTCTTCCACAGTAACTTTAGTCGACATCTAATAGAGAGAGAGAGTTTCCTTCTTTTGATACAAAACTCTAAGGGAGATGGCGAAGTTGCTCATCAAAACAGAAGATTTCTTTCAATAAATATGGTCAGAGCATTATTTTCACTGTATTATTTTAACCCAACCCTTTAATATTTAAGTAAGAAAAAACAACTTCTTCAAAGAAAAAATTCAGTCCAAAAAAACATTTAAATATTTTTTATGGTAACTAAAGAAAATGAACAAAATATTACAAAATTTTGTTTGAGTGACCACTCCTTGTAAGAAATATCAGACAGGGAAATTTTTAATAAAATAATAAAGTTTCTTAAAAAAATGTTGTTTTTTTTATTACATGATTTTACAAAAATTGTTTTAGCAAATAGTAGAAGTTGATATGAGAAATGAGAATTGTCATTTTTATACTAAAGATTGAGAATAGAAATGTCACAACTAAAGTTATATCCATCAAGTGCCACTAAAAGGAAACAATTATTAGTTACATGAACAATCTTTTTTTAAAAACCTACCATCCCTGAATTCTTGTTTTCTGTAAATTTTGGAAACCTCAATCTGGAACACAGTGTAGTCACAAAGGAAGGAAGCCAGCCTGGTCAGGCTCTGCCTACCACTTCCACCAATGCCGATGAGCAGCATATTACCACGGGGCTGTCTGATCACACGCACGATCTTTGAGACTGTAGAGACAAAAAAATATTTTCTCTAGGCATGTTTTCCTAGAAACAGTTTCCCCTATTTTGCACAAAATATTGACAGTCTTGTTTTGTAATAAATAAATGTCACTACTTTTGTATGCAAAATGGTTTGAGAAAGAAAATTTAAATGCTGTCTCATTATGGTTCTGGTAGAAATATTTCACGCTCTTTGTTTTGCTGTATGTTACATACTTTGAAAAAATCCACAAATTAAAAATAAAAAAGAATCCATACAAAACATATTTAG
The DNA here is from genome assembly GCA_944989445.1 of Ampullaceana balthica. Lineage (NCBI taxonomy): Eukaryota > Metazoa > Mollusca > Gastropoda > Lymnaeidae > Ampullaceana > Ampullaceana balthica. The sequence continues at coordinate 210,724 of CALYLW010000498.1, read as the reverse complement.
TCTTCCTATTATAAGTTTTGATGTTTTTAAAATTAACTGTAAGTCTGACACTGAGTTGTTTTTTTAAAATGTAAATTTCTGGAATTTCATATTAGTAGAAAAATACACAAAAAGGATGAGGTAATGTAACGTAAAAGTTGTGACACAGATCCTATTTGAATAAAAATTAGAGCGCTTTTAAAATCAACCAATTAAAATTTGTAAAATCTAGGTGTGATTACAAGAAATAAATTATCTTTAAAAAACAACAAAGGTCAGCATGCTAACCCATAATTTAATTTAATTTGTAAGCAACTAAAGTTTTGAATTAACTTTTAAGTAAAATTTAAAAAAAACACTTTGTTAGTGCGAGTTTCTAAATTTGATACATCTTGAAACCATACACGAATGAAAGTTAAAGCCTTTTTAAATCACACTTTGCTAATCAAAGACAATCTAAAACAAAACAAACTTCAGCTTTATCTTAACTTTATGCATTAGGTGTGAAGGAATGTGGTTTTGTAGGGATTTAACCTGATGACCTTGTAATGTAACAGAAAGCTGTGGTTTCTTGGAATAGTTGCCTACATACATGTTACTCTATAGTTGCCTACATACATGTTACTCTATAGTTGCCTACATACATGTTACTCTATAGTTGCCTACATACATGTTACTCTATAGTTGCCTACATACATGTTACTCTATAGTTGCCTACATACATGTTACTCTATAGTTGCCTACATACATGTTACTCTATAGTTGCCTACATACATGTTACTCTATAGTTGCCTACATACATGTTACTCTATAGTTGCCTACATACATGTTACTCTACATCAAATTGTCTACTTATAGCAGCAATTATTTAACTTTTTCTTCAGGGCATTGTATTTATAAGATATTTTTGTAACCAAATATTATATTTTTGTAACCAAATATTATATTTTTGTAACCAAATATTATATTTTTGTAACCAAATATTATATTTTTGTAACCAAATATTATATTTTTGTAACCAAATATTATATTTTTGTAACAAAATATTATATTTTTGTAACAAAATATTATATTTTTGGAAAATTGAAAAAATAAAATAAAATAGCAACATGAATTTTAAGTAAAGTTGATTACCCCCCCCCCTTTTTTTTTCTCGCGCTTAACTGGTCTCCTAACTTCCTGCTGACTCACTGTGCTCTATGGCGTCCCTGAAGAGCACCAGGTCCATGGCCACGGTGTTGGGAGTGTTGTTGTAGTCGTTGAGCTGGTCCAGCATGAACTTCTTGAGTTTGTCAGCAGCCTGGATGTCCTCATATACATTGTCAGGGTGCATGTAGTCACCTGCAAAGAGGATAGGAGAGCAAAGTAGCAATAATACATCAGGCAATTCATTCCAACTTGGAAATACAACACAAAGATAATCTAATACAACCCCCAGATAGACATAGGGATAAAAACACGTTTCTTATTTTGCATGCAAGAACAAATACGTGCAAATTCTTGCTCTTCCCATTTGAAAATCGGGCGTGGAATGAGTTGCCTGATCACACCAGGAAAATCAACACACTATCAACATTCAATACTCTCATAAAAATGCAAGACTAGTCAAAAAGCATAGGATGCAATAATCTTCTGTATAGAAGAAGCGTCTGAAATAGATAAGATAAGATAAGGCAGAGTAAAAACGAATAACACTTTTGTATCTTAATATCTGTGGTATGGAGGTCAGAGTCTAATGAACTCTGGGAAATAATTAATGTAAAATAAAATAGAAGGCCCCTGTGAGTATTTCCTAAGAAAATATTTAGAAGACAGCAGGCAGAAACAGATTAAGAAAATATTTAGAAGACAGCAGGCAGAAACAGATTAAGAAAATATTTAGAAGACAGCAGGCACAAACCGATTAAGAAAATTGCATTACAGATTTGTAAAGAGTTTCACATTATTCAGTGAATACAAGTTGCAATCAATTTCTGTTAGATTACAGAGAAAAGGTTGTAGAAAAAAAACACCAACTAAATAGCAATGACAAAGACACACAAAAATTGTCCAAGTAAAATATAAATTGAACTGAACAATCACAAGTAAAATATAAATATGAACTGAACAATCACAAGTGAAATGTAAATTGAACTGAACAATCACAAGTGAAATGTAAATTGAACTGAACAATCACAAGTGAAATGTAAATTGAACTGAACAATCACAAGAGAAATGTAAATATGAACTGAACAATCACAAGTAAAATATAAATATGAACTGAACAATCACAAGTGAAATTTTGCCAATGTGCACAACAACAATGTGCACATACAATGACAAGAACAGATGCACTCACCAAACAGAGGAGGGATTTTGTTGTGACAGATGTTGTGGAAGGTTTGGTCAAACAGGACACCAAGTTTCTCGGACAGAAGTTCAATGAAGGCCCCGGTGTCCTTGCTGTCAATCAGACGATCTGAGAATACTCTGAAACAAGACCAGGACAATCTTCTCAAATTTCCCTTTTTAAGCTGAATTGGCAAAAAACCTTATCCTTATGGATATAGTTCATGATAAATTTGAATGAAATAAAATGAGTCATGACAGCATTTCATTGAAATTTATTTCTAGTTTTAAAAACATTTTTGAATTTAGGTTTAACATTTCAATTACAATCTATTCTTTTTTAAATTTTATTTTGTTAGTCAATAAATGAATAAGATAATGGGACACTCCAATAGCCTCCCTTTCCAAGGTGTATAACTCTAGGTGACTGACCTGAAGCACTCATGAATCCACAGCCTGGTCATGGCTTGTTTGGTGTCATGGTAATGTTTGTGTGCTCGGAGCAGGCCTTGGAACACCTGCAATCAGAAAGTCACTTGGAGTTTTGATGTTCATATCCAGTGCAGGAATTTACAATTGATAAGGCCCTAAGCTATTTGAGATATGGGGCCCTTTATAAAATCTATGAAAGTGCTAAATATGACCGTTGCTCACTCGGAAAATTTTTTGAGGACCCCCCACAAATACTTGTATAGCTTATAGGTAAATCCTGCACTGTTCATACACTGGGCTGTATGAGCTCAACCCATTCCAAGTTCTACGACATCCATGCCCAATTACTTTGGCATTCAGTTTCAGCTATCACATTAACAGTTTTATTTACCAGCTTTCTTACTGAAGGATATAATTGCCATATCTTGCCAATGCCTATCTTTTTAATGCCAGAGTCAAAGAAGTTTTTCCAGAAATATTACAATGAAACAAGGGCAAGCTTGAAAGTTGAAACTATTTCTAACTTTCTTGTAACTAAAATCAATGGCAATGCTAACTTAAGTTGATGAAAAAGCTGTTGGACAAGTGCAAAAAGGCCTCTAGGGAGATGCTGGGAAACTGAACTCTTAGCAGCCTGTCTACATATGTAAATAAAACGTATATTCTGTAGTGTAAATATCTGTATCAAATATAAACATTTCCAGTAATGTTTTTCCCATACTCTGTGGAGTTCTATAGAGTCTTTAAAGACAAAGGAGGTAACTTTGTACTGTATATCTATTTAGTATATAGTTCTTCAAGCTAGTGACCCCTGGGGTCCCGCCGACTCGTGCGCTAAGCCCATCCCCCTACAGACATTTTTTTCTTGGAAGGTTGGCAGGTTTACAAATGCACTAGTACAGTTGAAGGAATTCTGAGAGGTGCAGGGCCATTCCTATACATCCCACCTTACCCGAGAGATGTCCCTGAGGTTGAACAGGTAATGTATCCTGGTTGGGGTCGGCAGGAACCGCTGGACGATGGCCTGGTACATCTCAATGGTGGCCATGGTCATGACGTCACCAATGGGCTTCACGTCCTCCTCAAAGTCCTGCAGTTTTTGGTTGATCATGCTGCCAAAGATTCGTTTGATCTGAGACTCCTGGAGATGATGACAAAGGGGAAACATGCAAAGGCTGGTTCATACAGAAAACTGTCATTGCAGCTAGATACCCATAATTCTAGAGCACAACAATTTCTATGACGATTGGTCTCTTTGGACTCTGTCCCGTAATAACTCTAAGATCAACTTATCACAAAGCGCAAAAAGCGGGGGCTGCAGCAGCTTTTTCAATTCTATCGGATGCAAAATTTGTGAAGCTGAAACTGAAAATAATAATAATAATATGAGAACTTATTTAGCATGTTTCTCCATCCTTATGCTGGGCTCACCACACTTCACTTAAAAGAGCAGAGAAAAATTAAAGTTGAATACCAAACAATCATAACTTTACAAAACATATAATATTATGGGTGGCTCATATGAATGAATGCTTCCTTCTATAGCACTAATACTATCATCAAGGATTAATACTATTTCCATATTCACTGTAGTTTTTGTTACAGCCCAAACACATGTCCCTTAAATATCCCAGGCCTCCCTGCAGTGGATGGAGTTGAAGGCGCTGATGATGGTACATGTAAACATAATTAAACAACTTTTATGTGTTTTTGTTACAGAGTGCCTTGGAAAATTCTGAAAAGTCTCAGTTGCGTTGTGAATGAAAATAATACATTACCACACATATGTCTGAAGAGCATTTTACCACACAGATGTATGAAGAGCATTTTAACACAAGTATGTCTGAAGAGCAGTTTACTACACCGATGTCTGAAGAGCATTCTACTATACAAATGTATGAAAAGAATTTTATCACACATATGTATGAAGAGTATTTTACCACACATATTTCTAGAGAGCATTTTACCACACAGATGTCTGAAGAGAATTTTGACCCACCTGCGGGAAAGTCATGTTGATCAGGTTGAACCGACTCTGCAGACGTCGAGAGATGACCATCCGCCCACCGCCCGGTGGCCCCATGGCGGAGACCAGGAGCATGTCCTTGATGTACTTGATGGCTTGCTTCTCTCTGTCGTACCAGAAGCCGTAGTCTAGCCAAAGTTTGATCAGTTCCAATGGAGGCTGAGAACACATCAAGAGTTTATATCATAACACATCAAGAGTTTATATCATAACACAACAAGAGTTTATATCATAACACAACAAGAGTTTATATTATAACACAACAAGAGTTTATATCATAACACAACAAGAGTTTATATCATCACACAACAAGAGTTTATAACATAACAATGTCAAAATTTCCAATCCCATGGTGCGAATGAAAATGGACGTCTCATCTAGTTAGAGCTGTTCAATGACAATCTTTATGTCCACAGTGCTTTAGCTTTAAGCTAGTTTGTTGAGAAAGCTCCTCATCGATCACGATGGACAAATAACAACAACAAGCTGAATATCTGGGATAAAGTTAGATATCCCAAATAAAGGTTTCAAAGGTCAAATAAAGGTTTCAAAGGTCAAACAAATTATTGAGTATCCGTTGTCTCACATTGACACCATAAGAAATAAATAAAGGACTAGTTGATTTTTAAACTATAAAAACCTATTCACAGATAGTGGCGATCTCCTTATCAATTTTGATAATGATAACATAGCATCTGTGCTTGTGGGGTGTAAAATTTTGCCCTCAGACTAAAGAACCTTAGAGAAAAAAAAGGATATGACCCACTTTTGCCATGAAACATAAACCTATCCATAATTTCTTTCAGTCTTCTCACCTGATAACCAAATTAACCCCTAGTGTTAACCCCTAGTGTTGTGAGCCAATCAGCTACACATCATTTGGGGTCCCCAAAAAAGTACCCACTTACCTGAGAACCAAATGTGTCCTTAGCTGGCATGTTCAGGTCGTCCATGAAGGTAATCATCTTCTTGCCCCCTACTGGCACGTACACACCTTTGGTGCGCTTCTCTACCCGTGACTCAATGATGTTCTGTACTTGGTTGGATGTGGTCTGAGGATTAAAACATTGATACATGAATTTGGTATCAGAAGGTCTACATTGATACATGAATTTGGTATCAGAAGGTCTACATTGATACATGACTTTGGTATCAGAAGGTCTACATTGATACATGACTTTGGTATCAGAAGGTCTACATTAATACATGACTTTGGTAGCAGAAGGTCTACATTAATACATGACTTTGGTAGCAGAAGGTCTACATTGATACATGACTTTGGTATCAGAAGGTCTACATTGATACATGACTTTGGTATCAGAAGGTCTACATTGATACACGACTTTGGTATCAGAAGGTCTACAATCAATCTAACAATTTTAAATGTAATGCCACAACATTTCTACTACCCCAATGAGTAACAAGGTCAACTCTTTGCTCCCCCAGTAAATAATGAGATCATCCTGCTACCCCAGGAAATAATGAGGTCATCCCGCTACCCCAGTAAATAATGAGGTCATCCTGCTACCCCAGTAAATAATGAGGTCATCCTGCGACCCCATTAAATAATGAGGTCATCCTGCTGCCCCAGTAAATAATAAGGTCATCCTGCGACCCCAGTAAATAATGAGATCATCCTGCTACCCCAGTAAATAATGAGATCATCCTGGTACCCCAGTAAATAATGAGATCATCCTGGTACCCCAGTAAATAATGAGGTCATCCTGCGACCCGAGTAAATAATGAGGTCATCCTGCGACCCCAGTAAATAATGAGATCATCCTGCTACCCCAGTAAATAATGAGATCATCCTGCTACCCCAGTAAATAATGAGATCATCCTGCTACCCCAGTAAATAATGAGATCATCCTGGTACCCCAGGAAATAATGAGATCATCCTGGTACCCCAGTAAATAATGAGATCATCCTGCTACCCCAGTAAATAATGAGATCATCCTGGTACCCCAGTAAATAATGAGATCATCCTGCTACCCCAGTAAATAATGAGATCATCCTGGTACCCCAGTAAATAATGAGATAATCCTGGTACCCCTGTAAATAATGAGGTTGTTAGAGCTCTACTTGTGATCATAGTCATCAAGATAAATATGTGAGTATTTTAAGGGAACTTGGGTAGAATTTAAACAGGTCATTTTATTTTTATTATTGAGCCATCAAAATTTAAAAAAAACAACGTTTGCTTGTAAAAAAATATCCTTTTATAATAAAATATACACACACAAATTTAATAATATTATATAAGGCGCACAACATATAACCTATTCAAATCCACAGAACTATGTTATCTTTCCTTAAAACATATTTTCACATGGCAATGTTTAATTTTCAACAAAGTAATTATATTTTGATATAAGATTTATAAAAATCAGTATCTAAAATATTTTTCACAAATAAAGTCAAAATTTAAAAAAATATTTTAAAAAATTACTTTAATATTACCCTGTGGTAATTCCCCCCCCCCTTCTCCAAAAAAAAATAAAAAATTATGTTACTAATGAGTTTCCTGAGTGACGCAACATACCTGTGCTGTCATGTGAGTGACACAACCTACCTGTGCTGACATGTAAGTGACACAACCTACCTGTGCTGACACATGGGTGACACAACCTACCTGTGCTGATATGTAAGTGACACAACCTACCTGTGCTGACACGTGGGTGACACAACCTACCTGCGCTGACACGTGGGTGACACAACATACCTGTGCTGTCATGTGAGTGACACAACCTACCTGTGGTGACACGTGGGTGACGCAACCTACCTGTGCTGTCATGTGTGTGACACAACCTACCTGTGCTGTCATGTGAGTGACACAACCTACCTGTGCTGTCATGTGAGTGACACAACCTACCTGTGCTGTCATGTGAGTGACACAACCTACCTGTGCTGTCATGTGAGTGACACAACCTACCTGTGCTGACACGTGAGTGACACAACCTACCTGTGCTGACACGTGATTGACACAACCTACCTGTGCTGACACGTGAGTGACACAACCTACCTGCGCTGACACGTTAGTGACACAACCTACCTGCGCTGACACGTGAGTGACACAACCTACCTGTGCTGACATGTTGACGGTCAAGAGGTTGTACTCCAGCTTGTCAAACTTGGCCAGCGTGCTCTCTATGACGGAGGTTTTCCCCGTGCCCACTGAGCCCACCAGCAGTACTGGATTCTGTGCACTGATGAGTGCACTGCACAGGAACTGATACCGGACAGTGTCAACGGTGGGCACGATGAGCTTGAAGAATGGGATACTGGGGAGGAAGATGGACCAACAAAAAGAATTATAATAATAATAATAATAATTAATTTATATAGCGCTGTATCCCAGCAAGGAACCGGGCTCACAGCGCTTTACATGGAGATGATAACATACATATAATAATTAAATAACCATTCATACCATAATGACAACATAAAGGACAGTACATTACACATAAGCTACGCTAATCATTAAAACAAATGTTTCAATAATTTTGTAAATTAATTTTGAAAAGATGCGTCTTAAGTGCAGTCTTGAAGGACTTGGTAGTTGGAATACTCCAGATGTGTAATGGTAGAGAATTCCATTGTTTGGCTGCACAAAAAGAGAATGACCTTTCGCCAAATGTTTTAGTTCATGTCTTAGGAACACAGAGAATACGTGTGTCTGCAGAAGAACGTAGCTGACGACTTGGTGAGTAGAATTAAAGGCCTCTGGTGAGATGATGGTCAGGGTTGGGGGGGAGGGGGTGGTGTTGCTTTCTCCACATGACAAAAGAGCATTTTAGTCTTTCTTAGTCTAGAGGCGATGATGTAGCCTGTTATATTCTTACACTGAACACGGAAGGAGATAACTATTCAAAATATCTGGCACCAGCTAAAAATTTATTAAATTTTATAAATTCAGTTAAGTTATATAATATTTAGGCTCAGATTTTATTAACATGATAATGTTATCATGGTTATATTTGTTAAACATTTCTGAAATGCTACTGTTCCATTTGTCTTAATGGCTTTTTAAAAAATCCATGTATTAAGATTGAATAAGCAGTCATCAAATCTTAAATTTTTTTAAAGCAAAGATTGCAGGACAGAAATTTTTATTTCAATTTAAAAATATTTAAGAAAGCTATGGTCTGTCAATGAAAAAAGAAAAAGTTAATTCAAAAACAGTTTGAACAAAACAAAAAACAAACTTGGGGTTGTATTTCCATCCATCTTTGAGTCTCTCCTCCCAATGTATCCAGGTCTTGTTCTTTACATCCACAAAGTACTCATAGATGGAGTCCTTATTGGGGAAGGTGCCCTCCATCTCACGGACGTAGTTGTCAATCTTCTTGCGGCCATCCTCATCCACTGAGCTGCAGATGGACCAGATGAGGCAGAACTGGAACCAAATCTCCACCATCCTGGAGAAGGTTTCTGGCTCACTTGGGTCAATCTGGATGGTGAATACGAATCAACCATGAAGTGAAAAGTCTATACCAGGATCCCGCGATAGTACAGAGATAAAAAAAGGGAAAACTACGCTGGGCACGGCATTTAGAAAAAATGTCAGACGACAGTGGGGCAAAGAGGGTGAACTACCAAGACCCCAAAGGAAATGGCTCAAAGGGAAGGCATTGGTTAGGTGTGGAAGGAAGTGGTGAGGCAGGCAAAAGCCCTGAATGGCCTGTAGCGCCACAAGGATGGATTGGGGGGAGGGGGGATGGATGGATGGGTCAATCTGGCTAAAAAGATAGACATACTCCTATACCCCCATTTTTTAAAATATTAAAAAAAAATTACTTTAATTTTCATGTTTTCAACTGACGCAATACATAGTGTAAGGCAAATTAATTTCTTTAGTCAGAGTTTTCCTAAGCCAAAGGTCATAAATAACCATTTAATTTTCATTCGAGTTTAAAATTGATATTTAAAATAATGATGTGGGTAAAAAATGAACAGCATTTAAAATGTATGAAGGCAATAGCCCCTGAGAAGATTTGATAATTTATAATATTTCCAACTCACTCCATTTTCCACGGTTCCAAGAGAATCAAAAAGTTTGCAGAGGGAGACCACTCCATTCATTTCTGCAATGGGTACAAGTTCTTTGCAGTTCAATGCTTTGAAGTCCAGCATCTTTACAAGATATTTCTCAAAACACTTCTTCAGTTCCTCTGCCAAAACCTGGGAGTTTAAAACAAATCAATGTCACAACTCCAGAGACATTGTTTTAGTATAAAATATGGAAAATAAGATTGATAAAATAACTATCCAGAAACATCTGTTTGGAATAGTGAAACATTCCAACAGGCATCCAATCATCAAACATTTCTACAGGCATCCAATCATCAAACATTTCTACAGGCATCCAATCATCAAACATTTCTACAGGCATCCAATCATCAAACATTTCTACAGGCATCCAATCATCAAACATTTCTACAGGCATCCAATCATCAAACATTTCTACAGGCATCCAATCATCATTTTGGAAACTTATCTGAACTTAAAGACCCCCTCCTTTGCAGACCTCAAGGACAATTTGCCCACATGTTAATACAAATTACACAACTGACCGAACTAGTTACTGTAACTAAAACAATAGCCCACCTGGTTATTGTAACTAAAACAATAGCCCACCAGGTTATTGTAACTAAAACAATAGCCCACCTGGTTACTGTAACTAAAACAATAGCCCACCTGGTTATTGTAACTAAAACAATAGCCCAGCCCACCTGGTTACTGTAACTAAGACATTAACACACCTGGTTACTGTAACTAAAACAATAGCCCACCTGGTTATTGTAACTAAAACAATAGCCCACCAGGTTACTGTAACTGAAAGAATAGCCCACCAGGTTATTGTAACTAAAACAATAGCCCACCTGGTTACTGTAACTAAAACAATAGCCCACCAGGTTACTGTAACTAAAACAATAGCCCACCTGGTTACTGTAGCTAAAACCAAAGCCCACCTTGTTGGTTTTCTTATTGAACCATGACTCCACAAAGGGCATCCAGCCCAAATCCTTGTAATCGCAGTACACCATACCAGCTCGAGAGACTGTGGCGGGGGAGGCCACAGACAGGTCCTCCACCTCAAACAGCAGGGACACTTGGTCCGGCATGGAGATGCGCTCACCGTTGATGAGGGTGAGGATCTTGTTGTCGTCCATGACAGAGTTCATACTCTCGATCCAGAGGGTGTCAACTGGCCCATCAAACACTATCCACTTCTCTTCAGGTTTCTCATCTGAGAGAGCAAAAAATTCCACATTGGAAGTTTAAAAAATCTATTTATGGAGACATTAAAAAAATATGATGAAAATATATTTAAAAAATGTATTTCAACTGAGCCACCATTTTTTTTGTTTCATTAGCAGAAGTGACCTTGGGTGCTGAGTTACCTGCACAAGTTTGCCTCATCACGGAGGACAGCACTCCATCTGTCCACTCGTTGGTGCTGAGGTCAAACTCTCCGTAGAGCTCACCGAGGGATAAGGCTTTAGGGTTCAAAGGAAATTCCTGGACACAACAAGGAATAAAATAATTTCAGTTTCATTTAAAAGTTTGTGACTAAATATACCTAAGAAATTAGTAGATTGGGACATTATAGTGGTTGGTGAAGTTTTCATAGAATCGGACTAGGGTGAAATTTAAGGCTCTATGTCTTATGCATAAATTATTTTTTTCAAATATTAAAATGAATACTAGAACTACTTTTTATAAAAATCAATATGCATGAAAGGGTACCTTACACACACTGTTGACGTGGAAAGTCTTTAAATAACTTTCTCATATCGCTCTCAACTTATTTATAATGGTGCTATAGGGTGACGCTGATATTAAATATTTGCTAGGATTTTTAACCACAGTCCTGTATCTTACTCACAATGCCAGTAAGTCACCCATTTCTAACATTGCAAACAAAAACAAAATTGGAGCTAATCAAAGAAAACAATACTGAATGTTCTCATTAACTATAGTTTTCCTTCTCTGAAGTACCTGCCTATTGCACAAGAACAATCCCAGAATGCTGCAGGTACAACAGCCAAAAACTAACAACTCACTTTAACTTGTTGGAAGGCTGAGACAACTCACTTTAACTTGTTGGAAGGCAGAGACAACTCACTTTAACTTGTTGGAAGGCAGAGACAACTCACTTTAACTTGTTGGAAGGCAGAGACAACTCACTTTAACTTGTTGGAAGGCAGAGACAACTCACTTTAACTTGTTGGAAGGCAGAGACAACTCACTTTAACTTGTTGGAAGGCAGAGACAACTCACTTTAACTTGTTGGAAGGCGGAGTCTCCCATTTTGTTGAGTCTGATCATGGTGGCCTGAAGGACTCTCCACGTGACAGTTTTGGCCGACTGGGTCCCTCCGACTATCATGACAGAGTGACGGGACGACTTGGTCTCAAACAGCTGGACCACTTTCATCATGGTGTGGGGGTTCACCTGGTACTTCTGCTCCCGCAGCTCGTCCTCTATGGCGTTCTTGATCTGGTTCACACAACAGAACAAATGTCTTTGTCATCTAATCTCAGCAAGTGATTCAAGCCACAATCTAAAGACTTGAGCATCTAAACAAATGTCTACGAACTTTCATTATGTTTATTGTCAGGCAAACCTTGGCTGACTAAATAAGTAAATCCAGGCACAAAGGTAATCAGGGCATTAGGAATTAGTAAGAAAGGTGTGTGGTTAGTGATGTGTGGGGAGGAGTTAGTGATGTGTGGGGAGGAGTTAGTGATGTGTGGGGAGGAGTTAGTGGTGTGTGGGGAGGAGTTAGTGGTGTGTGGGGAGGAGTTAGTGGTGTGTGGGGAGGAGTTAGTGATGTGTGGGGAGGAGTTGGTGATGTGTGGGGAGGAGTTGGTGGTGTGTGGGGAGGAGTTGGTGGTGTGTGGGGAGGAGTTGGTGATGTGTGGGGAGGAGTTGGTGATGTGTGGGGAGGAGTTGGTGATGTGTGGGGAGGAGTTGGTGGTGTGTGGGGATGAGTTAGTGGTGTGTGGGGAGGAGTTAGTGGTGTGTGGGGAGGAGTTAGTGATGTGTGGGGAGGAGTTGGTGATGTGTGGGGAGGAGTTAGTGATGTGTGGGGAGGAGTTAGTGATGTGTGGGGATGAGTTAGTGGTGTGTGGGGAGGAGTTAGTGGTGTGTGGGGAGGAGTTAGTGGTGTGTGGGGAGGAGTTAGTGGTGTGTGGGGAGGAGTTAGTGGTGTGTGGGGAGGAGTTAGTGATGTGTGGGGAGGAGTTAGTGATGTGTGGGGAGGAGTTAGTGGTGTGTGGGGATGAGTTAGTGGTGTGTGGGGAGGAGTTAGTGATGTGTGGGGAGGAGTTAGTGATGTGTGGGGAGGAGTTAGTGATGTGTGGGGAGGAGTTGGGGGTATCTCTGTTACCAAATTACCAAGTTTCATTTTAAAATTGTAGTATCCCAGAGCTCAAGGAATACAGAATTAAGATCATTCCAGACACATATGAACTTTAAGACAGGATGATTGAGGGGGTGAGGCGGCGAGCTTACATGAGATTGCCCTGGTAGCAAAAGAAATGTTATGAAAGTAGATTTAAAACTTATATCTAAATGGCTCATGTTTGTCAATATATCTTGAGTCAGACATGTGCTGCAACCACTGCCTATCATAGAAGGAAAAGTGGGGGGCAGCAGGGGCCAATTTGCTGAGACATACATGAGCTGCTACCACTGCCTATCATAGAAGGAAAAGTGGGGGGCAGCAGGGGCCAATTTGCTGAGACATACATGTGCTGCTACCACTGCCTATCATAGAAGGAAAAGTGGGGGGCAGCAGGGGCCAATTTGCTGAGACATACATGTGCTGCTACCACTGCCTATCATAGAAGGAAAAGTGGGGGGCAGCAGGGGCCAATTTGCTGAGACATACATGTGCTGCTACCACTGCCTATCATAAAAGGAAAAGTGGGGGCAGCAGGGGCCAATTTGCTTAGGCCTTTAACTCACTGAAGCATCAAATTCTCATACTAGGCATCCAGCTAATGCCTGTGCAGGTAACAAAAAACAGTTGTAGAGATACTAAAGTAATTGAATTGTTTACTACAATAACTCTAACCAGGAGCTTCAGTTAGTTAATATTGCACAAGAATTTTTCAAAGAAATTTACAATCTGTATGACTTCAAGTTTAATAAAAGCTTTAAAGTCAAAAGTAATCTTTGTCAAAGTGAATGCATTTTAAGATAACATATTAATTTTGTTGTTTTACTTTATCTAAAAAATTGTATTATGTGGCTGTCTGGATTAAAGAAGATCTAGCTTGCAGATTTTTAAAAAACTATTGACGAAATATAGGGGATGAAAAATTAACCTGCAAATTGTTCATCAACAAACACTAAATGACATGTCCATTACCTTGCTGTACAACAAACACTAAATGACATGTCCATTACCTTGCTGTACAACAAACACTAAATGACATGTCCATTACCTTGCTGTACAACAAACACTAAATGACATGTCCATTACCTTGCTGTACAACAAACACTAAATGACATGTCCATTACCTTGCTGTACAACAAACACTAAATGACATGTCCATTACCTTGCTGTACAACAAACACTAAATGACATGTCCATTACCTTGCTGTACAACAAACACTAAATGACATGTCCATTACCTTGCTGTACAACAAACACTAAATGACATGTCCATTACCTTGCTGTAGTCCACAGTTGGTGTCTCAATGCCAGGAAACAAATCGGACATGATCCCGTTAAACAGCGGCAAGTCAATAGACGTCAGTTTGGCCAGATTCATGTCTTTCATTGATAGAAGAAGAATCTGCAGACACACATTTTGTAAATGTTACCAGAAGAATAATATTTTTAAACTTTAAAATACCCATCCCCTTTTGCAAACCAGTTTTCTTTTTGGTTCGATCTATAATCTTACAGTAAGCATTTTAAATGTTAGATCTATAATCTTACAGTATACATTTCAAATGTGCTTCTCATATTCCGGTTAGATTGCACTGAAAGTTTTAGCTTCTAGAATATAATATTTTTCAGAATAATTAAGTATAAAAAACCAGAAACATTCAAATAGAGAAGGTTGATATCATAAACAGAAACATTCAAATAGAGAAGGTTGATATCATTTGTATCACAAACAGAAACATTCAAATAGACAAGGTTGTTATCACAAACAAAAACATTCAAATAGAGAAGGTTGATATCACAAACAGAAACATTCAAATAGAAAAGGTTGATATCACAAACAGAAACATTCAAATAGAGAAGGTTGATATCATTTGTATCACAAACAGAAACATTCAAATAGACAAGGTTGTTATCACAAACAAAAACATTCAAATAGAAAAGGTTGATATCACAAACAGAAACATTCAAATAGAGAAGGTTGATATCATTTGTATCACAAACAGAAACATTCAAATAGACAAGGTTGTTATCACAAACAAAAACATTCAAATAGAGAAGGTTGATATCACAAACAGAAACATTCAAATAGAGAAGGTTGATATCACAAACAGAAACATTCAAATAGAGACGGTTGATTTCACAAACAGAAACATTCAAATAGAGAAGGTTGATATCACAATGCAATAATGGAGGATGAAATCTCCAGGCACTAACTAACCTCTTCATCAGAAAGATGAGGATTGGCCCTCTTCTTCTTTCCTGAATATCTGAGCAGCGACACGATGGCACGCAGCTGGAAGTCGTAGTGGTCTTGTTTGCTGAGCTGCTGCATTGCCAGGTTGTACAGTGTGTAGGTCTTTTTGGCCAGGACCTGAAATAAAACAAAATCTCAAATGGATCACATGGTAGGGAGCATTGATATGTTTGGTGTATTGAATAGAAGGCTTCCACACCATAATGAAAAAGTGTCCATTAATTATTTTTTTGGACCTGGAGCTTTCTAACATTACAAGACATTCTTCCACCAAAATCCTACTGTTAAGATAAGTCAACAATATCTAAAGACACACAGTATATCTGACTGACTGTCTGGTTATTTTTTAAAACATAGACGCTCCTATTGCAGAAGATTTTTGCCCCCTACGTTCTGATATGAATGCAGAGACCATGCCGGTCTGTTGACAAGTGATGCAGCATTCACAGGCCACGGCTATGAGGAGATTGTGTGGTGCAATGCCCAAGAATCTTTGTTTCCCTAACCAGTGTCAGGTACCCATTTGGAGCTGGGTGGACTCAGGGACACCTTTAGACCCACGAACAAATCCCCACCTTCAGAGATTCTAGCCCCTGAGTCTCAGTACGCCAGCCAAGTGCGCATGCCACTCTATCACCATGACCCATGTTACTTTCAATTTCACAGATGGACAGAACACAAAAAGAAACATTTAAAAAAAATGCAAGGAATACCATTTTTTCAACTTCAAATTTCCAAGCCCACTAAAAACAATTCTAGGCAATCTATTTACCTTTGTGTTGTTGAAACCTTCAGCAAACAGTGTAATTTCTGCAATGAGGGCAGAGTCTGGAACCACCATGGCGATGGGCCGGAACATGGATTTTAAATTATCAGGAAGTTCAGTTCTGCCAGCGTAACCTGAATGTGGATTATCAATAAGCTGTGTCATGGGAAAAATATCTAAAAGAGGATTACCTGATAACTTCCTCGATTTCAAATTAGGGACTTTAAAGAATTCTGTTTTTTTATAATAATTTAGGTAAGTACCTTTTCTTTATAAGATCAATATACAAAAAAATTAATAGAAATGTGACAGTTTTTATTCCAAAGGGGAACAACCATTTCACATCTGGTATATGCTTGAGGTTTATCTTATTTCCCCCCACTGTTAAAAATATTAGCTTTTCACGTATAATATTGAATAAATTGACCAAAAATGCATGACTCTACAAACTGTCCGACTGACCAGGGTTCATGGTGATGAAAATGCCACAAGACCAGACCAAATCAATGTCACGTCCCTCGAACACAAATCTCTCAGAGTTTGCAGCTAGTGCACTCAGAATGGACAGAATTTGCTGAGCCACAACAGACAACACTTCAATGTTGATACGGTTGAATTCATCAAAACAACCCCAGGCTCCGGTCTGAAAGAAAACAAACAAACAACAAAAAAAGTTGTATTTAGTGTTTTGGGAAGAGCCAAAGTTACAAGGGGAGTTAAGCTATAAAGTGAATTTTGTTTGACGTTATGATATCAGTACTTCACATGAGTATGAAGTTATTTTGCTATTCGGTCATTTTAACGTATTTTGCACAAGAGATTTCTTTTTAATTCCTTGAGTATTTAGTTATGTAATTTGAATCCCAACAAAAGAAATGAGGCTTAGGTCCTGACATTAATATTCAAGTTTAAAGGTGAACACCCCCCCCCCAATTATCTAAGCAGTGCCTGAGAGAACTGAACACCCATCATACCTCTCAAATGTCCTTTGGAACCACATGCCCAAATATCCCTCCGCCCCTTTCCCCACCCCACCCCCAAAAAGCAACCCCAAAAGAAAAAAACCCAAAAGTTCCTGGAAATTACCTGAGCAAGACCAGAAAACATTCTGCCCATGGATTTATAATCAAGGCCCTCTGAACAGTTGACCACAATCACGTACATCCCCAGGGCCTTTCCCAAGTCCTTGACGGTTTCAGTTTTACCTGTACCTGCCGGACCTGTCAACAGACAATTCAACCATTGTTAACATAGAGGAGCAAAAAAACAACAAGTGTACAGTAAGTCAACTTGTCACATTCTGTCACAGAGATTTCTTTAATGTATTATTGCTGTACAACTATACAGTGAGTCAACTTGTCACATTCTGTCACAGAGATTTCCATAATTTGTAATATGGCTGTTTAAAGTTATTTCTGTGCTACAAGTCATTGGTCTGCCCAGATATAACATTCCTGTGCTACAAGTCATTGATCTGCCCAGATATAACATTCCTGTGCCACAAGTCATTGATCTGCCCAGATATAACATTCCTGTGCTACAATTCATTGATCTGCCCAGATATAACATTCCTGTGCTACAAGTCATTGATCTGCCCAGATATAACATTCCTGTGCTACAAGTCATTGGTCTGCCCAGATATAACATTCCTGTGCTACAAGTCATTGATCTGCCCAGATATAACATTCCTGTGCTACAAGTCATTGGTCTGCCCAGATATAACATTCCTGTGCTACAAGTCATTGATCTGCCCAGATATAACATTCCTGTGCTACAAGTCATTGGTCTGCCCAGATATAACATTCCTGTGCTACAAGTCATTGATCTGCCCAGATATAACATTCCTGAGCCTGTAAGTTTATTTGTGTTGCCATGAGATACGATATGAAGAGATGAATTTTTAGGTCAAAGAATGTCTCACCACAAAAAGTGAAGTGTGATGTTCAGACAGGTGTACAAGATATTGTCTTATCTATAAAGACAGTCCTTCTATACAGAAGATATTTGCGTCCGCTGACCATGCCGGTCTGTTGGCAAGTGGCGCAGCGTTCACAGGGTACGGCTATGAGGGTTCCACACTATTCCCAGCCGCCTTTGTTTCCTAACTAGTGTCAGGTACCCATTTGAAGCTGGGTGAACTAAGGGACTCCGTTAGCCCTGTGAACAAATTCATTCCTTCACGGAGATTCAAACCAGTGACCATCGGTACGTCAGACGAGTACACATGCCACTCAACCATGGTGCCCCCACCGAATTCCCATTCAGATTGTATGGTGAGCTAATAATAAAAAATTATAATCTATGCTTCCATTTTTCTCGTGACCTACCCTTGGGACTACCGCCTCTATGTAGATGCAGTGCAGTGGTCAGTGTAACGTAGCATCGGTCAGTGAGTGGTGTGATGACCAGCCTGCCAGAGTTACCCAAGTATTCATAGCCGTACTGGAACTGGGTGTTGGTTTGTTTGATAACACAGTCATCATACTCCTGGCAAGATATGGACAAACTCACATTGAGATGTGTCAATACACATGGGGATATATTGAGAAATATAGTGATCTTATCATAAACATGTTTTGGATGGAAATAGTGGGCTATTTGTGGATTAATTTGCAAGCCCCCTCACTAACCATAACATTAACCCTAAAACCAAACCTAACATTAACCCCAAAACAACCCTAACATTAACCCTAAAACCAACCCTAACATTAACCCTAAAACCAACCCTAACATTAACCCTAAAACTAACCCTAACACCAACCCTAGCTCACCTTATCCCAGTAAAGCCTGAGCTGTGACAGCCACTCAAATGAGTTGATGTCGTTGACGTTGCTCTTTGCCAGCTTCTCAATGATGTCACGGGCGTGCACCTCAATGGTCACCACTGCCACAATCTTGGCCCTCTGCATCTTGGTCAGGTTCGTCCTGATGGCCTCAGAGAACTTATTCAGCATGATCACCTGTGAGAAGATAGTGCAAGTGTTGGGACAAGGAGAATTTGTTCATCATGATCACCTGTGAGAAGATAGTGCAAGTGTTGGGACAAGGAGAATTTGTTCATCATGATCACCTGTGAGAAGATAGTGCAAGTGTTGGGACAAGGAGAATTTGTTCATCATGATCACCTGTGAGAAGATAGTGCAAGTGTTGGGACAAGGAGAATTTGTTCATCATGATCACCTGTGAGAAGATAGTGCAAGTGTTGGGACAAGGAGAATTTGTTCATCATGATCACCTGTGAGAAGATAGTGCAAGTGTTGGGACAAGGAGAATTTGTTCATCATGATCACCTGTGAGAAGATAGTGCAAGTGTTGGGACAAGGAGAATTTGTTCATCATGATCACCTGTGAGAAGATAGTGCAAGTGTTGGGACAAGGAGAATTTGTTCATCATGATTACCTGTGAGAAGATAGTGCAAGTGTTGGGACAAGGAGAATTTGTTCATCATGATCACCTGTGAGGAGATAGTGCAAGTGTTGGGACAAGGAGAATTTGTTCATCATGATCACCTGTGAGGAGATAGTGCAAGTGTTGGGACAAGGAGAATTTGTTCATCATGATCACCTGTGAGGAGATAGTGCAAGTGTTGGGACAAGGAGAATTTGTTCATCATGATCACCTGTGAGGAGATAGTGCAAGTGTTGGGACAAGTAGAATTTGTTCATCATGATCACCTGTGAGAAGATAGTGCAAGTGTTGGGACAAGGAGAATTTGTTCATCATGATCACCTGTGAGGAGATAGTGCAAGTGTTGGGACAAGGAGAATTTGTTCATCATCATTAACCATAGGAATATTGAGCATGGCGCTAGAATTATTTAAGGATTAATATCAGATTCTGCAAATTGTTAGAAGAATTATAGGCTTAATATGGCTTTCATTAAGGCAATACATATTTCTATGTGTATGTTAATAAAAACAAAGTAAACATCAATATACATAATTCCAGTTGTCTGTATGTATGGATGTAACTAGGTGGCACTGCGAAATTTGTTAATGCTGTTAGGTGGCGCTGCAATCGATTTTGTTTTATAGTGCTGCACCAAAAATAGCACTTTTCGAATGTTCCGCATAAAATTGTTTAATATGATAATAAATGAATCAAATAAAAATAAATAAAATAAATGAAAGTTCTGTATTACGTTATTTTTTAATCTGATGTGTATTCATTTTGAAAACTTTCGCAATTTTTGACGGGTGATACGCTAGTATAGTTATAATCGTTCAAAAAATTACTTTATCTAGGATGTCTTATAAAAATAATATAATAGCTCTCTTATAATTATTATTTATGTGGTACATAATTCGGCCCCAACTCAACGTTAAATTCAAACTTTTTTTTTCAGAGAAAATCAAAGCACTTTCAGACAGACTGAAAATATTTCCCCTTAAACCGACCTGTTTCTTTTTCATGCTTTTCAGTGCCTTCTTATCTCCCCTTTCCTTTGTGATGGCCAGGGCCTTGGTGACGTCCTGTGTCCACTGGATTTGACCAGCTGTTATGCACATCTGTGAAAATTTTTTAACATTTTTTTTATTCCTGTCACATTTAAAGACATCACTTTCTTTACTTTAGATTTAGAGAATTAGATAGCAAAACATCTTAATGTAAGAGCTACTTCTCAGTGTTTACTTCTCAGTCTTTACTTCTCAGTCTTTACTTCTCAGTCTTTACTTCTCAGTGTTTACTTCTCAGTGTTTACTTCTCAGTGTTTACTTCTCAGTGTTTACTTCTCAGTGTTTACTTCTCAGTGTTTACTTCTCAGTCTTTACTTCTCAGTCTTTACTTCTCAGTCTTTACTTCTCAGTGTTTACTTCTCAGTCTTTACTTCTCAGTCTTTACTTCTCAGTGTTTACTTCTCAGTCTTTACTTCTCAGTCTTTACTTCTCAGTGTTTACTTCTCAGTGTTTACTTCTCAGTGTTTACTTCTCAGTGTTTACTTCTCAGTCTTTACTTCTCAGTGTTTACTTCTCAGTCTTTACTTCTCAGTCTTTACTTCTCAGTGTTTACTTCTCAGTCTTTACTTCTCAGTGTTTACTTCTCAGTCTTTACTTCTCAGTGTTTACTTCTCAGTCTTTACTTCTCAGTGTTTACTTCTCAGTGTTTACTTCTCAGTGTTTACTTCTCAGTGTTTACTTCTCAGTCTTTACTTCTCAGTCTTTACTTCTCAGTGTTTACTTCTCAGTCTTTACTTCTCAGTCTTTACTTCTCAGTCTTTACTTCTCAGTGTTTTTTTTACTGCGCTGTTTTGATCTTACAAAATTAAAACTTTCAGTGGGTGGTGAGTAAAGACCTGGAGGCTGATGCCAATCAGATGACCAATTTCTGGACATTACAACTAAAGAGACCATTGTCCATTGCACCCACCTGTCCTGGCCACTCTTTGATCCACTTGTCCCTTTTGTTCAAATTCTTCTTGAGGGCAGTCCTACAATTTCTGAGTATTTCCTTGAGTGTCCATCTCATAGACTTCTCTACATCACACAACCAGGCCTGGAACAAAATAAATACAATTTTTAAAAGAACATTTATACTAATTAAAAATATTTCTTAAAAAACAATCAACCAGATTTGGCCAGATATTATTTAAAAATATGAATGAATATTTTGTGAGAGAATGGGAACTGCTTTTTAATTTTGTATACTTTCAGCTGTTTGTTCTAAATTATATGAGATAAATGTTTAAAGAATGTATGCCTATTGATGACACATGCAATTACTTTTATTTCTGGTGAGTGAATTTCTCAATTAGGTTCAGGACAATTGATAACTCAATATAATTTATATGCATGGCTTTTTAATTAGAATAAAAATAAAGTAGATGACCTTACAGTCTATGAAGGTCACTATTGAGAAAAGAAAACCTTTGCTCATGCCACAGACTACTGACTTGCTTTCTTACGAATGTTTAGAATAAGCTTCTAATACTAATACTGACTTCAACAGGGCCCTCCAAGAAGACTGCGTGTCCAAATTCCACGTACTCTCCTTCACATGAAAACATTCCAGTGGCCTCCCACTTCTGCTGGACTCCTCCCTGAAACATGAGGTCATCATTGAAACATGAGGTCATTATTGAAACATGAGGTCATCATTGAAACATGAGGTCATCATTGAAACATGAGGTCATCATTGAAATGAAAAGTTATTTTAAATCATGAATAATCTTGTCTGTATGTCTACTGGAGGTGTAAAAATAAAAGTTGATCAATAATTTGTGGGGCATTTTTTCTTTATGTTTTAATTTTTATAGTAAGTTTTAAATTGACAAGTACATATGAGTTTGGTTCAGAAACTACTACATTTCTTATAATTGTTGCCTTATTGCCTGAACATTTTTAAAAACATATTTTCCTAATATTTGAGTTAGTAGACATTAACATTAAAGTAATTACTTTGAAACCAATGGAAGAGGGATGGAATACAGCAAGATTAAAATGTGTTTGTAGATGCACCAATGATCAAAAGATAGTCAAGAACATGTTGAAAACATTTGTTTGTTTGTTTTTCATTTTTTGCACAGGTATTTTCTTAATGAAAGTAAATTTCAAACTGGGAATTTCTGAGCTGAAATTCTTACTTTGGCCATCTTCAGAGACTTGATGTTATCGAAGCATTTCTTCAGGTGAGGCTGGATGGCCTCTGGGTTCTTGGATTGACCCAGGATCTCCAGGAGGTCGTCGTTGGACAGGAAGTAGAACCGTGGGAAGATCTGGCGCTTGGTCTCCAGGTACATGTCCAGGGATTTCTGTATCTCCTCCAGCTTGTTGTTCATGTCATTCAGTTGGTCCAGCATACCTGGCAGGGCACAAGAACAGGATGCAACGGCAATAGAGTGAGCAAGGTAAGATGGAAAGTATTTTGTGCAAAGAAAAATACAAAAATGAGATATGATGAAAATAATCTTATCTTATATTATATATACAGTATGTGAAAATAATCTTATCTTATCTTATCTGATCTTATCTATACAGACACTTTCTATAAAAAAGATTAAGCATCCATAGACCATGCTGGTCTGTTGGCACATGGTGGAGGGACCACGCAATTCCAAGCCGCCTCTTTTTCCCTAACTAGTGTTAGGGACACCCTTGGGCCCCAGGAACAAATCCCTGCCTTCATGAAGATTCAAACCCAAAATCCTCGGAACACCAGATTTAAACTTTAAAACCTTCAAAATTTTAAAGCAAAATAAGCAAATTTGACAATTTTATTACTATTAAACATATTTTAGTAATATCATTACACTTATAATCTTAATGCAAAGAAATATTTTTATCAAATTTCTGGGTGTAAAACGTTTTCTTCCATTGACGTAATGCACAAAATTATAAATTTTTATATTTTTTCCACTTAAAAAGAGAATAAAATACAATAACAGAAGATATAAACAGGGTTCGAATGAAACAATCTCACTTCATAACTGTTTATATTTTTAAAGAAAAATAAGTTTAAGTTTTAGGTATAGTTTTTTTTTCAATTTCCAATAAAATGAAATAGGCAACCACTGCCATCACGAGGTTTCAACTAGGCAACCACTGCCATCATGAGGTTTCAACTAGGCAACCACTGCCATCATGAGGTTTCAACTAGGCAACCACTGCCATCATGAGGTTTCAACTAGGCAACCACTGCCATCATGAGGTTTTAACTAGGCAACCACTGCCATCATGAGGTTTCAACTAGGCAACCACTGCCATCACGAGGTTTCAACTAGGCAACCACTGCCATCATGAGGTTTCTACTCTTTGCTTACTTCAACCAACCCATAGAAATGTGTTATCTACCATATCTACCCCACCCCAACTCCCCTTAACCTCCCTACAACAACCCACCTGGGTAATGTGTCCCCCTCTGTGCGTTCTTGGTGCTGTTGAGGCGAGTCATGATCTCCTTCCAGGTCTTGTTGATAGAGTCAAACTCAGCAGACTCACGTGGCAGCTGCTTCCTGATGTCTTCACCCAAGAAAATGTTCTACACAAGAAATGGAGTCACTTTAGATCAGGGTTCACTAAACTTTTTTTCCATGGTGGGCTGGACGGCTGACAAATTGATGAGCATGGCCCGCATACAAATTCTTGACATAAAACTAAATGTAAGTTTAGCCTTCTGTTTTAATTGTGGGTCAAAGGAGGGCAGTCAAACAAAATACAATAACAAACAACATTTAAAAAAAATTATTTGCTAAAAAGTTATCAAAGAAGGCAAACTTTAAAAAAAACGCACACAAATTCAATATAAAATAATTGAAAGTAGCTATTTTTAGGCTCAAAGCAGCCAGAATTTCCCCCCATGTGTCATGATCTAGTATTCCTAATTTAATAATTTAATTGTATGAAAATGTCACGTGTGCCATATGTTCTATCAAACACATTCATCATTTAAGTAACGTTGGACGGCCGGATGAAATGGTGTCACGGACTGGATTGGGCCCGCAGGCCGTAGTTTGGTAACCCCTGATATAGATCAATATCATCTTTCACCTGTTTTCCAAAAAATCATTTATTTATAGGGTTTTTATTTATTTCTTCATGTTAATTTACACATTTTTATCACGGCTAAAAAAAATTTTTGGAAGTATTTTCAGGTGAGTGAAATTCATCAGATTTGAAAAAGCCAACTGACAAACCTCCAAGTACATCCACTGGCGCTGTACCAGTAACAGCAACTCTATGGTCTCCATGATGTGTGACAGAGTTCTTTCCCAGAAATCCACGTCTTTTTCAAAGGCCTTCACGAAGCGAGACGCCTTCATGGTTGACAGCTGGACCTGGTTGTCTTCCAAAGCTTGAAAGACTTCTTCAGTCGTCCTGTGGGGGTTGGACAAATAACACAATAATATATACAGTAATATATACAGTAATATATACAGTAATATATACAGTAATATATACAGTAATATATACAGTAATATATACAGTAATATATACAGTAATATATACAGTAATATATACAGTAATATATACAGTAATATATACAGAAAAATATATACAGTAATATATACAGTAATATATACAGTAATATATACAGTAATATATACAGTAATATATACAATAATATATACAGTAATATATACAGTAATATATACAGTAATATATACAATAATATATACAGTAATCCCTTGCTACTTTGGGTTTCCACTTTTGCGGGTTTATTAAATATAGTAGTAGTATTAGAAGAGGTGCCCCAGGAAATGGCATCGCCGTCTGAAGAGACGTAAAATACAGTCATCGGCAGCACAGTAAAAGTCATCATCACTTTCATCGTCATCATTTTTACTGCACAGAATACTCATAACCATCATCATGACATCATGTATACTTCACTATACACAGTAACTGTAAACGATTTTTTGTTGTTTAAGAGTTGGTGTCCCTACTTCACCTATCAGGGGGATCTCCTGACCCCAATAACCGTGATAAAAAAGGGTTAACTGTAAACACTGCTACTGAAATCAAGGGTTAACTGTAAACACTGCTACTGAAATCAAGGGTTAACTGTAAACACTGCTACTGAAATCAAGGGTTAACTGTAAACACTGCTACTGAAATCAAGGGTTAACTGTAAACACTGCTACTGAAATCAAGGGTTAACTGTAAACACTGCTACTGAAATATGCAGGTGTAGTGAATAAAAAGGAATTAGAAGAAAAAAATGTTATAAATTATAAAGAAAAGTATATAGCTCTTTTCTTATCATTATGTTGAGTTAAGAACATATTTTCTATTAATGTTTTGGCTCACCTAATTTTGAAATGTCCCTTGTCTTTATATGGTGCCAGGTCCAGCTCCATGTGCTCCCATGTTTCCTTGATGGCGGCGATGCCCTGAGTAGTGATGAAACACAAATGACAGATTTAACACTGTAACTATTGGCGGAGTCTATAGAAAGTAACTATTTAGTTCTGGATTGGCGTCCTTATCCTTCCATTCTAATAAATCTAATGCTTCACCTGAGAAAATGTTATCCACATGTAGTTGAATAAAATATCTCAAATTCTGCATCAGATAACATTACAGTCGAACCCACTTAACTCGAGCCCAGTTAAATCTCCAACCCTATTAAGTCGACTTTTTTATTGGAACTGCCAAATTCTCTCTTTGTCTTAGCATTTTCTCATTGGTTAATTCGATTCTTTTATGTCGCCGAATCCTAATACCTCGAGCACAAAAGAGGGCCAAATTTGCAACTTAATGTTTGTTAGCTCGATCCTCGTCTGTTCGCCAGCGATGCACTCTGGCATTTTTAGTTAAAAATAGCATCAACATCACGCTTTCCTCGAGACTTCTGACTATTGTGTGATTCTACGAGATTTCAATAAGAATTACCAGATGTTTTTTTTTACTTGTTTCACTTTGATCCGTGTGTGAATTAGTTTGACGTGTCTCCATGGAGTATGTATTCACCCGAGGTGATTGAAAATCGCGTTAGTGGTCTTTAATCGTCATTATTTCGCAGTGCATGTTATGTTATTATTAAACTTAATTCATTTTCTGATGCATTAATCATTTTATTTTTTAAGATAAACGAATATCTTTAGGAAAGAAAATAAAGGTTTGTATCGAGAATCGACGGTGGTTTTTATTTAATTAAATAAAAAATTATTATTCTTTCAAAAGTTTGTTGTTGCTTTGTTACCAGTAAGATACGTGACTAACACACGCGTGACGGTGAAATCAAATCATTTATCTTATCTTATCTTATCTATACAGACGCTCCTTCTATGCAGAAGATAGTTGCGTCCACAGACCATGACAGATGATCTGTTGGCAAGTGATGCAGCATTCACAGGCCACGGCTTTGTGGGTTCCACGCATTACCCAGCCGACTAACTACATGTAGTGTTAGGTACCCATTCGGAGCGGGGTGACTCAGGGACGCCCTAGGCCCCGGGAACAAACCCTTGCCTTCACACGGATTCGAACCCGTGACCATCGGTACGACAGTCCAGTGTGCTGCCACTCGACCACCATTTTCTTAATATTCCAGTATATATATAATATACACTTCATCACTGTTGTAGGTCAAATTCTGATAAGGAATGATTTTTAAAAAAATTCGCTTAGTTGCCGAGGTCTAACACACAGGGTACTGTGATCAACGTCAAGGCCACAATAGTTACTATTTATATTTCAAGTTTGATTGACTGAGGAAATTCGAGTGCGGTCTCATAGTGACAGATATCCTGCATGTCAAAAGCATTAAACTTAAAATTACCATATTGATATGTTTAATTTTTTAAAAAATTCGCTGATTCGACGGGCATTGCAAACGCGAGCGACGGTGACATGCCACGCCACAGGCGCCATGGGACGAGGCAAAGCGAAAAATTTGATATTAGTTTTAACGCATGCGCAGACAATTATAAACTGGTAACTTTTTTTTTATTAAATGGAATCGAAACATGACCACAGAGACGTAATCAAAGTCATTTACTTCGGCATAAAAAAAATATCTATATAAAAATTCCTGACTAGTCATAACTTTTCCGGACTTTCAAGACCGAGAAATGTTTTTAAGAATTCCCAACTTTTTCTCATTTTCCCGACTGAGTGGGAACCCTGGTTAGATTTAAACAGTCCTTAAAAACGAACGGTCTTAACAACCTTAGGAAAGAGTGAAGAAATATTAGGGTACCAATATTCTGATACGATTCCGATTAATCGTCCCTAATCACTAATTAACGCACATCATGTACATTAAGAAATTTCAAGCACATTTTAATATTTTGCCGCCATATTGGTTTTCGTTTAACTCGATCATGGGTTATCTCGACGCCATTTTTCATACCCCAAGGCCGTCGACTTAACCGGGTTCGACTGTATTACCAATTCTATTGCCTGATAACCCACCAGATATCTACATATTATGGTCTAATGGTCCACCTGATATCTACATATTATGGTCAAATGGTCAACCAGATATCTACATATAATGGTCTAATGGTCCACCTGATATCTACATATTATGGTCAAATGGTCAACCAGATATCTACATATTATGGTCTAATGGTCCACCTGATATCTACATATTATGGTCAAATGGTCAACCAGATATCTACATATAATGGTCTAATGGTCCACCTGATATCTACATATTATGGTCAAATGGTCAACCAGATATCTACATATTTTGGTCTAATGGCCCACCAGATATCTAAGTACAGTGTATTTTGGTCTAATGGCCCACCAGTTCAATGGCCAACTCCTTGGTGGCCGCCCCTGAGATCTCATTGATCTGTTCAGCGTACTGGTCGAACCCAAACTCAATGATCTTCTCCAATGTGAAGTCTTGGGACTCGGGGTCAAAGGTCCTGTTCATCTCCATCTGTAGGACATGGAACAAGACACTGAGGTTACATAACACTGAAGTTACAAAACACGGAAGTTACAAAACATACTAACACTTTATCAGTAGGACATGGAACAAAGTATAAGGACACGCTGTCGATGAACAATTTTAGAATTGTCAGAGATCCTGATAGTGATGAAAACAAATTATGTCAAATATAAATTTTTACAATTGTTTTTAAAAGTATGAATGAAGAGCTTTAAATTATTGCACAAAACGGAATGACATTGTGTGGGCAGATCTAAATTAAATAATAATCTGGGGCTTTGGGAAAAGTTTCAAAGTATAGCTTTGGCTAAGCTTAATTAAGTCTTTGAGTCTTCCTCTTGTAATGAAAATATCAACTTCTCCCACTGGGGTAAAAAAATTTTCCAAATCTGATTCAGAAACATTGCTGATCAAATCTCAGAGATGGGATGTATTTATCCCTTCACACATAAGTCAAATAGTTAAGTATTTGGATCGACTGGCCGACCTGAATCTGTGTCCAGTGCCTGGGTCTCATGGCTTTGTTCTTGAGGTCAGAGATGAGTGGCATGGTCCTCTTGAACTGGTCAACTTTGTTCTTGCTGGTGTCCACAATCTCCCAATTCTTGTCCTGTGTCAATTGTACCAAAAAATTTGAATGTAAAAAACAGTATGATTAAAATCAATATGGATTTAAAGCTGTGAGCTTGTCAAATAGCTACAATGTGATGACAACAAAGAAATTGTTGGTTAAAATGTTTGTAGCAGGAAATCTCATTAAGATTTTGGTTTTGGCTATGGGTTTTTTTTTGTATGAAAGTTATTTTAAGAATATTAGTGTTTTTTTCCAGCTAAAATTCACATTCTTTAATAACTATCAGTATTGTAATGACCTTTGATCTTTGAATAAATTGATTACCTTCAGTGACCTGCATTACTGTAATGACCTTTGATATTTGAATAAAACCTATAACCTTCAGTGACCCGCATTACTGTAATGACCTTTGATATTTGAATAAAACCTGTTACCTTCAGTGACCTGCTGTACTGTAATGATCTTTGATATTTGAATAAAACCTGTTACCTTCAGTGACCTGCATTACTGTAATGACCTTTGATATTTGAATAAAACCTGCTACCTTCAGTGACCTGCTGTACTGTAATGATCTTTGATATTTGAATAAAACCTGTTACCTTCAGTGACCTGCATTACTGTAATGACCTTTGATATTTGAATAAAACCTGTTACCTTCAGTGACCTGCTGTACTTGGCCAGCTGCTTGAAGAGGTTCACAGACACATTCTCCATCTCAGAAGTCTCCAGCTCCGTGAAGTTGCCACTCTTCCAGTTGTCCCAGTTGGTCTCCCACTCCTTGGTCAGGTCCCAAACAGCTTTTAGGTTTTCAAGATCCTTAAAAAAATGGAGAATACCCAATAAGGTAATAGACATTAGACATTTTGCAAAAAATTAATATTCTCTGCCTTTCAAAAGACTGAGTTATGTTTGGGTTTTATAGTAAGATTACTTTACTTAGAAGTCAGTCACACAATCAGTGTGTTACATAACATCTCTGACAATAATTAACATATGATTACAACCCTACAATTAAATAGGTTGTCAATACAAAAGGGTTGTCAATACATTAGAGTTGTCAGTTCATCAGGGCAGTCAGTACATCCGGGTATATATTTTTTTCAAAACAAATGACTATTTTAAAACTATAAATTAATTATTTTTTCTCATCACTTACTATTTTTTGAGTGGAAAAGATAAGCAAACTGTTCATTGGAACTTATTACTTTAGAAAACATATTTTAAAAATAAAAATATGTATACATGCATCCCAGTAACATGAATATAATATTGCTACAGTCATTAGAGTAAAAATTGTAAAATATTAAATTCTCTGACTCAGTTAAATATTTTTTTTTCAACAACCCTCTAAAAAAAATTATTTTTGTTCACAATATCTTTCCTGAAAGTTTTTTTTCTCCAGTTTTCTGATTAAAAAAAACAACAACAAACAAACAAACAAATACCATGCAAGGTTAAAACATCTAAGTCTAGTTAAGTTTTATAGAAGCATAACATTTTTTGGCAAGCATGAAGACAATAATTTACATTTACAAGTAGTTGACAGACACAGATGATAACTTACAAGTAGTTGACAGAACGGATGATAATTACAAGTAGTTGACAGACACAGATGATAACTTACAAGTAGTTGACAGACACAGATGATAACTTACAAGTAGTTGACAGAACAGATGATAACTTACAAGTAGTTGACAGAACAGATGATAACTTACAAGTAGTTGACAGAACAGATGATAACTTACAAGTAGTTGACAGACACAGATGATAACTTACAAGTAGTTGACAGAACAGATGATAACTTACAAGTAGTTGACAGAACAGATGATAACTTACAAGTAGTTGACAGAACAGATGATAACTTACAAGTAGTTGACAGAACAGATGATAACTTACAAGTAGTTGACAGAACAGATGATAACTTACAAGTAGTTGACAGAACAGATGATAACTTACAAGTAGTTGACAGACACAGATGATAATTACAAGTAGTTGACAGACACAGATGATAATTACAAGTAGTTGACAGACACAGATCCCTTATTGTAACACCCGGCCACACTCTTAATACCCACTCATATTATATTCTTAAAACTTGTCTATGTTCCTAACACCCGTCCACGCTCTTAATACCCACTCATATTATATTCTTAAAACTTGTCTATGTTCCTAACACCCGTCCACGCTCTTAATACCCACTCATATTATATTCTTAAAACTTGTCTATGTTCCTAACACCCGTCCACGCTCTTAATACCCACTCATATTATATTCTTAAAACTTGTCTATGTTCCTAACACCCGTCCACGCTCTTAATACCCACTCATATTATATTCTTAAAACTTGTCTATGTTCCTAACACCCGTCCACGCTCTTAATACCCACTCATATTATATTCTTAAAACTTGTCTATGTTCCTAACACCCGTCCACGCTCTTAATACCCACTCATATTATATTCTTAAAACTTGTCCATATTCCTAACTTCTGTCCATGTTCTCAATATCCAGTCATGTTTTAAACACCCAGCCCCTCCCTACCTTCTCAAGGGCTGCAATGTCTTTTGATGGAGGCTGCTCAATTTTAAAGATGTTCAATCCCTTGCGGATGACCTGCTCCTGCTCCTTCAGTGTCTCCATCTGGGAGTAGACCTGCTCAATGGCCGCCAGGGCATCGGCTGTTTTAATGCTGGATGTGAATGGACCGTTGGTCTCAAAGTCCTTGAGCAGTTCGGCTGCCTGCTTCTTGAAGTCCTCGGCTTGCTGGAGCAGCCCGGTCTTGAAGCGCTCCTAAGACACGCAAAGAATAATTTAGGAACTTGTTGATGTTAAGTTAAGATATGGGTGAGACTGCATTCAGGATTTTATTTTTTTTAAATATGTTATTTAAACAGGGTATAAGTAGGCCTGACAAAAATATGTTATTTAAACAGGGTATAAGTAGGCTGACAAAAATATGTTCTTTAAACAGGGTATAAGTAGGCCTGACCGGATGTCAAGAAACAACTAACATTTCAGTGAATAAATAGACAAAACAAATAAAGTGAACCTAAATAAAATAAACACTTAGCTGAGTGTTATCCAACGACCAGAGAGGGCCTACATATACCCTGTTTAAATAATATGTTTGATGTTAAGTTTGAGTTTAAGACAGAGTGGTCTGAGCTTGGAATAATAACTTACACTGTGATTGTGAGGATGTAACCTACTAGTGCTGGATGTAAGGGGCAATATTTTATATGGTATAAATTAGTGCCTACTAGTGCTGGATGTAAGGGGCAATATTTTATATGGTATAAATTAGTGCCTACTAGTTCAGGATGTAAGGGGCAATATTTTATATGGTATAAATTAGTGCCTACTAGTTCAGGATGTAGGCTAAGGGGCAATATTTTATATGGTATACATTAGTGCCTACTAGTTCAGGGTGTAAGGGGCAATATTATATATGGTATAAATTAGTGCCTACTAGTGCTGGATGTAAGGGGCAATATTTTATATGGTATAAATTAGTACCTACTAGTTCAGGATGTAAGGGGCAATATTTTATATGGTATAAATTAGTGCCTACTAGTGCAGGATGTAAGGGGCAATATTTTATATGGTATAAATTAGTGCCTACTAGTTCAGGATGTAAGGGGCAATATTTTATATGGTATACATTAGTGCCTACTAGTTCAGGATGTAAGGGGCAATATTTTATATGGTATAAATTAGTGCCTACTAGTGCTGGATGTAAGGGGCAATATTTTATATGGTATAAATTAGTGCCTACTAGTGCTGGATGTAAAGGGCAATATTTTATATGGTATAAATTAGTGCCAACTAGTGCTGGATGTAAGGGGCAATATTTTATATGGTATAAATTAGTGCCTACTAGTGCTGGATGTAAGGGGCAATATTTTATATGGTATAAATTAGTGCCTACTAGTGCTGGATGTAAGGGGCAATATTTTATATGGTATAAATTAGTGCCTACTAGTGCAGGATGTAAGGGGCAATATTTTATATGGTATAAATTAGTGCCTACTAGTGCTGGATGTAAGGGGCAATATTTTATATGGTATAAATTAGTGCCTACTAGTGCAGGATGTAAGGGGCAATATTTTATATGGTATAAATTAGTGCCTACTAGTGCAGGATGTAAGGGGCAATATTTTATATGGTATAAATTAGTGCCTACTAGTGCAGGATGTAAGGGGCAATATTTTATATGGTATAAATTAGTGCCTACTAGTGCAGGATGTAAGGGGCAATATTTTATATGGTATAAATTAGTGCCTACTAGTGCAGGATGTAAGGGGCAATATTTTATATGGTATAAATTTACTGTTCATTTAAAACTTCCATGTTTTTAACCCTGGTGAATAAGCAAAATTAATCTAAAAAATCAAACAGTCCCACATTGTTGGAACATACACTCAAACAGTCCCACATTATTGGAACATACACTCAAACAGTCCCACATTGTTGGAACATACACTCAAACAGTCCCACATTGTTGGAACATACACTCAAACAGTCCCACATTGTTGTAACATACCAGAACTCTGCTATGTGGACTGTATGTGGTTCCTTTGAATGTGATACTTAAGCTAATCTAAATGACATGAGGCTGCAAAATGTACTACAGTCAAAAACCGGTTAAGTTGAAGGCGTTGGGGTATGAAAAATGGCATCGAGATAACTGATGATCGAGTTAAAACGAAAACCAATATGGCGGCAAAATATTAACATGCGCTTGGAATTTCTTTATATACGTGTTGTGCGTTAATTAGTGATGGGACGATTAATCAGAATCGTATCGGAATATACGAAATATCAATATAATGTTAAATTATGTGATATATTATATTATGCAAAATGGAACGTCCATGCGAGTATGATTTCTGTAAATGAATTAGTGACTCGGCTCTGACTGAGGCTCTATCTAGTTCATTTGCTCGTTCGTCCTTGAACTTTATTTTTTCATGCTATTTACTACTAATACTAATGATGTAATTATAATTAAAGTCATAATCTTAGTGTAAGTTTATTACTAATAAATACCAAGGCTTTTATTTGTATAAGAACCAAGGAAAACAATCAATATTCAAATAAATATATTTGTTAATAATTGACTACTATTACGCTAGGACTAGTGTTTACCGTAGTTACGACTATCGAACAACCGCTTACACTCATCTTTAAAAATGTTTAGGCTTATTTATATAAGTTTTAAGTCTTCGGAATTTAAATAATTTATTCAGCTGCAACTTCAATAAGCCCGTAATAGCTTTTTATCCCGGAGTTCGTTTTTGTTGTGTTGAGCGACGGTGACTTCAAATCGCTTTCTCCCTATTCCAGTATCTAAATAATATACACGTCATCACTATTAGTCTATTGCCTACAGCTAAGGAATGCTTTAAAAAATTTTTTTTTATTTGCTTAGTTGTCGAGGCATTGTACGAGAGCTTGATGTGGAACCACGGTCAAAGGTCACGGCTATTAGTAGTATTACTACAGTTGGACCGCTCTAAGTGAACTCAAAGGGACCGGGGGGGGGGCAAGTTACGGAGTTTTCTAGTGTTAGGGATAATGAGGGTGGTGGGGGGGAAGGCTAGAAGGCTTGAAAGGTCTTTGATGTTTATATAAAAGGAAGCCTCTTGCTTTGACATACCAATACAAGACCGCGAGAAGAGACACCTTCCCTCCCCTCCCCCACTGTTTTACATCTACAGTGGGTTGGGGGAAGGAACATTTTTCTTTTTAAATTGAGTCAGAGCATGCCTTGGTAAATGGCCAGTGTAGCTCAAACCCACCTAAACCCCACCCTATTGGGTGTTTCGTAGTGTGCGCGGCGAAATTCAATAATTCTGGCAAGTTGACGAGTGAAACATAATATGGTATTTAAATAAATTCCATCTTATTATGACTGTTTACTCCGTTTTATCAGGACTTAGTCCGTATATTAGTTTATTACCCGGAGTTAATTTTTTGTTGTGTTACGGCAGAATACCAGAGCCAACACGCGAGCGAACGTGACATCAAAATCAAAGCGTTTTCTTAATAATAATAATATTCTCGTCTATAAATATAAAAATACACGTCATCACTGTTTGTGGAGTTCGCTGGTGACCGATTTAAAAAAAAATGTATTCGCTTCGTTACCGAAGCATAGTACCAGAAGTAACAGCGCTGAGCAAGCGGGCTGTGAGGTCACCAGCAGACCCTGGTGAGGCAGAAAATTGGTCCCTTCCCTTGGTTATAAAAAAATCATAGCTAACATTTTCAAAAGCTGGCGATTGGTCATGGGGATCGAGATAACCAACGTTAAGTGGTAAATTTGGCACTCTTTTGTGCTTGTGTTATGAGGTTTCGGCGACTTAAAAAAATTGAATTAAATGACGAGAAAATGATAAGACAAAGAGAGAATTTGGCGGTTCCAATAAAAAACTTCGACATAATGGGGTGGGCGAGTTAACCGAGCTCGAGTTAAGTGGGTTCGACTGTATTGATTTTTGTTTTAAATGTCTGAGACAATAAAAACATGGTTGTTACCCCATCTTCTCCCTTATATTTAATGTATATAAATTAAGTTATTTCAAAATTAGTGTCAAGGGTGCAGGAGGGTGAGAACATACTTTTTAACTTCTACCCCTCCCCCCCCCCTCCCTTTTCCTCAAACACAAAAGTCCAAGGCCTGTGACATTCAACTTACTTTGTGTTTCTTGAGCATGTTCTCAGACTCAACTAGCGTCTGCTGGAACTGCTCCCACAGGGTGGGTAAGTGGAGGAGCATGGTGGTTACCTGGAGATGACAAATTAGTTTGTATTTTATCTTTTAACATTTAAAAAAAAATTTTTTTGGTTTTTTTTTATAACTGGACATCTAGGGTAGATACAAAAAAAATTATGATAGGCGGAAATTTTGAAATATCTGAGTACATATTTTGAGGGTTACAGCTTGCGCTAGCTATACCAAAAAAAGGAAGAATCACAGAGAAGGGAACTTAATATATATCACGTAATTTGCTGGATGGAATATATTTATAGAATACAAAAGAACAAGTACATTTTAAGGAATTTATAACTAAAATAACAAGTACATTTTAAGGAATTTATAACTAAAATGGTATCAAAATTAAAAATCTGTTAAAACTATTGTACCATTATTTTTAGATCATGGAAATACTAAAGTATGTGTTTGAAAAAAAATTATATGAAATAATTTCATGCACCAAAATAAGGGGACCATTTATGTATATGAGAAAATAGTTTAAACCCTTGGGATCATTACCAAGCCCACCGCCATTCTCACCTCAGTAGGTATGGTCACTTCATATTTCTCCAGGATGACAAACTGTTCATTGAGGGGAGCGAACTTCTCTTCTGTTGTGGCCACGTCTCCATTCAGCTTGTCCCACAGGGCGAGACTCTCCCCCAGCTCGTCCAGTGTCTGGGGGGCCTGGGCCACTCTGAAATGTACAGGAAATCAAATGATGGAGTCTGGGGGGCCTGGGGCACTTTGAAATGTACAGGAAATCAAATGATGGAGTCTGGGGGGCCTGGGCCACTCTGAAATATACAGGAAATCAAATGATGGAGTCTGGGGGGCCTGGGCCACTCTGAAATGTACAGGAAATCAAATGATGGAGTCTGGGGGGCCTGGGCCACTCTGAAATATACAGGAAATCAAATGATGGAGTCTGGGGGGCCTGGGCCACTCTGAAATGTACAGGAAATCAAATGATGGAGTCTGGGGGGCCTGGGCCACTCTTAAATATACAGGAAATCAAATGATGGAGTCTGGGGGGCCTGGGCCACTCTGAAATGTACAGGAAATCAAATGATGGAGTCTGGGGGGCCTGGGCCACCACTCTGAAATATACAGGAAATCAAATGATGGAGTCTGGGGGGCCTGGGCCACTCTGAAATATACAGGAAATCAAATGATGGAGTCTGGGGGGCCTGGGCCACTCTGAAATGTACAGGAAATCAAATGATGGAGTCTGGGGGGCCTGGGCCACTCTAAAATGTACAGGAAATCAAATGATGGAGTCTGGGGGGCCTGGGGCACTTTGAAATGTACAGGAAATCAAATGATGGAGTCTGGGGGGCCTGGGCCACTCTGAAATATACAGGAAATCAAATGATGGAGTCTGGGGGGCCTGGGCCACTCTGAAATGTACAGGAAATCAAATGATGGAGTCTGGGGGGCCTGGGCCACTCTGAAATGTATGGGAAATCAGTTGGTCAGAGATTATATGAGACAGTGCCAGACCGCTGTGACTTGTCTTCAAGGCTAGTTATCTAATGAGGCGGATCACAGATTGGCACCATTGAATATTTAAGTTTTACCACACAATGTTCGAACATTTCTGTCAGAATCAAAGAGAGCTTGTCACATGGCTGGCTATCCTTGAAGTAAATTATAAAATATGGGTGAAATATTTATAAAATATCTATAAATATAAAATATCTGCAATCAGGCTTTAAGATACAAAAAAATATTTATGCTATTTAAACAGGTTATGTATAGGCCTGACAAGACATCACAGAACAACAAACATTTTGGCAAAAAGCCTTTCTAAACAGATTTTTGCCAAAACATTTGTTTTTCTGTGACGTCTTGTCACGCTTATTACAGACCCTGTTTTTATAACATAAATATTTCTTAATGTAAATTATAAACATCTTTTAAAACTTCAAAAAACATGAGATTCTGATCTCTTAGTTCCTGTAAGATAAGCCGGTGTGTTTAAACACTTACTTGACTTTGTTCTCTTGTTGGATAAGCCGGTGTGTTTAAACACTTACTTGACCTTGTTCTCCTGTTGCATAAGCCAGTGTGTTTAAAGACTTACTTGACTTTGTTCTCCTGTTGCATAAGCCGGTGTGTTTAAACACTTACTTGACTTTGTTCTCTTGTTGGATAAGCCGGTGTGTTTAAACACTTACCTGACTTTGTTCTCCTGTTGCATAAGCCGGTGTGTTTAAACACTTACTTGACTTTGTTCTCTTGTTGGATAAGCCGGTGTGTTTAAACACTTACCTGACTTTGTTCTCCTGTTGCATAAGCCGGTGTGTTTAAACACTTACTTGACTTTGTTCTCTTGTTGGATAAGCCGGTGTGTTTAAACACTTACTTGACCTTGTTCTCCTGTTGCATAAACCGGTGTGTTTAAACACTTACGAGACTTTGTTCTCCTCTTGAATAAGCCAGTGTGTTTAAACACTTACTTGACTTTGTTCTCTTCGAGGTACTTGGTGATGTCCCTCAGGGAGGCCGTGGCGATCTCACTCAGCAGAGTGGTGAACTTGTTCTGCCACTCTTGGCAGTGGCTGAGGATGGCGTACTTCAGGGGAGAGCAGTCCAACAGGACAAACTGGATGTTGAGGATTGTCTCCTGGGTCTGTACATTGTTGGCCACTTCGTTGTATCTGCAAACAGTCAAGTCAGCAAGTCATCTCAAAATAGTCAAGTCAGCAAGTTATCTTACAATAGTCAAGTCAGCAAGTTATCTTACAATAGTCAAGTCAGCAAGTCATCCTACAATAGTTAAGTCAAAATGTCATCTTACAATAGTCAAGTCAGCAAGTTATCTCAAAATAGTCAAGTCAGTAAGTTCTCTTACAATAGTCAAGTCAGCAAGTCATCTAAAAACAGTCAAGTCAATAAGTCAAATAATAATCCAACATATATCAACAAAAAAAACGATGTACGCTTTTAAAGTCATCAAATTATCTAATAAGTCAATAAACACCTACCTGGCAATGTCAGCATCAAATACACCTACCTGGCAATGTCAGCATCAAATACACCTACCTGGCAATGTCAGCATCAAATACACCTACCTGGCAATGTCAGCATCAAATACACCTACCTGGCAATGTCAGCATCAAATACACCTACCTGGCAATGTCAGCATCAAATACACCTACCTGGCAATGTCAGCATCAAATACACCTACCTGGCAATGTCAGCATCAAATACACCTACCTGGCAATGTCAGCATCAAATGAGGAGTTTTGTGGATTCAGTTTTTGGTAACGTCGGATGAAGGCATCCTTCTGAATCTCCCAGATTTCTCTGTGGAACACAAAGAACAAAGTCACAGAGCTGACATTTCTCTGTGGAACACAAAGAACAAAGTCACAGAGCTGACATTTCTCTGTGGAACACAAAGAACAAAGTCACAGAGCTGACATTTCTCTGTGGAACACAAAGAACAAAGTCACAGAGCTGACATTTCTCTGTGGAACACAAAGAACAAAGTCACAGAGCTGACATTTCTCTGAGGAACACAAAGAACAAAGTCACAGAGCTGACATTTCTCTGTTGAACACTATGGCGGATTAAGGGGGGGGGGCTGAATGGGCTAAAGCCAGGGGCCCCCGATGATTTAGGGCCCCCAAACTTAGCATATTTTATAATAAATGTGGACAAATGTATACATGAATTGCTGAAAATATGATAAATTAATAAAATCTCATATATTAAAATGATCTCTTTTCCCACACGATAGTCTTAGCAGTCAAAAAACCTGATTTGATAGGCTCAATAACAGAAATTATTAAAGAATATTATATATATATTTTAAATTGACAACCCTAAATGAGCTCTCGTGGCCGAATGTGAAGTACTAAGGCTTGTGGTGCAAGCGGTGGCGGGTTCGATCCCCGGGTGAGGTGTGTGAATTTTTTTTTCCATGTGTTTTTTAATTTTATAAATTGTCTTTTACACTCAATTTTAGGATACCGGCAAAAAGTTATTTCTTCGAATTCGGTTTTTTCATTAATAATCATTTTGGATGAATATTTACAAGTTACAGTCTTATATTAGCTGCTAGCAATCATTTTATCTAAAGGTACACTGGCTGGATAGGGCCCCAGTTTGAATTGCAGCCAGGGGCCCCGTGCAGTCTTAATCCGCCCCTGGTTGAACACAAAGAACAAAGTCACAGAGCTGACATTTCTCTGAGGAACACAAAGAACAAAGTCACTGAGTTGACATTCCTCACTAACAGTCTCACTAAATGGGGCAATGAAGATAAATGACTTATTAAAATGCTTAATTCACTGTTCAATTTAAACTTATGTGTTGGAAACAAAACAAAAGTTCTAGATGACCAGAGCAAGTAGATTCTATTGGTCGAATCCCCAGATTGTATGAGTTATAGGATGAATGTTCTGAAGGAATGAATGTGGAGGAGAGAGAAGTCATTTACCTATTTAAATAATTCTTCAAAAAATAATCAATAACTTTATTCAAAGAATGACAATTCTCTCCAGCATTCCCCTTGTTCATTGCAGATGAATTCTCTTTCATAAACTGAACACTCCCGCTGTTCTTTACAGATGACTTCTTTCTTTCATTAAGTGATCACTCCCTCTGTTCATAACAGATGACTTATCACTTTCATTAACTAATCACTCCCTTTTAATTTTATGACCTTTCACCTTTCTATGACCTTTCATTAATTGTAAATGAACTCCCACCCACCCCATTCCCACTTTTTTACTTAAACATGGGATGCATCCCCCCCCTTCTCTCATCCTAACTTACCTGAGCCCCCTTCTGGCATCCACTCACCTGTAAGAGTTCCACCCTGAGCCCCACCCCACCTTGTGGTACTCACTCACCTGTAAGAGTTCCACCCTGAGCCCCACCCCACCTTGTGGTACTCACTCACCCAATTCCCACTTTTTTACTTAAACATGGGATGCATCCCCCCCTTCTCTCATCCTAACTTACCTGAGCCCCCTTCTGGCATCCACTCACCTGTAAGAGTTCCACCCTGAGCCCCACCCCACCTTGTGGTACTCACTCACCTGTAAGAGTTCCACCCTGAGCCCCACCCCACCTTGTGGTACTCACTCACCTGTAATCCCCCCCCCCTTGAGCCCCCCTCCAACCTTGTGGCACTCACTCACCTGTATGAGTCCCAGGTGCTGAGATAGTTCTGTAAGTTCTGAGCGTTGCTCTGCATGCCTGCATTGATGATGTTCTGTATCTTTTTGATCTCTTCATCTTTGGCCACCACCTCGCTGATGTTCTGAGAGCATGGAGTGCACAGACATTGTGATTGTGGTTATGTTAGTTTGACCATGTAGCACAAGGCAGAACTTAGTCCCAAGGAACTTAACAAGGCTGCTATGACACACACATCCCCCCTCCACTAATTGCATGCGATGACCTAGTAACCATCAATTATGGCTTTTTCCTCATATATAATAAAAATAAATTTATTTCAGTCCCTTAATTATAAGAAAGCTTACAAGTATTTTAAATAAAACAAAGAAACGATGCTGATACCTTCCATTGAAATTTTTATAGTAAAAACAAAACAAACAAAAAATTTATCGGTTTACATGTTTTAAAAATCATCTTAAAGGTGTTGACCTCAATTTAGAATTTCCCACATTTAAACATACTCATTATAATCAATTTAAAAAAAATTTAATTGAAGTTTTACTACATTAATCAAACATTTTTAAAGAGATTTTTATAATTGACTGTTTTGGATGTTAAGACTTATGGGATAATTTTTTAATTGTCATAAAAAACACACATGACTGCTGTGACTTTTTGTAGATGGCAACTAATATCAAACAGAAATATGATATGCATTATTACATCTTTGGCTGTTTTTTTCTTGGTCAGCAAATCAGGCAACCGCTTGAAATCTGAGATGGCCTTGATAAGATGGGTCTTACCAATGTCACCCACAATGGTGGCCAGTTGCAGAAGTGTGGGGGAAAACTCCACCTGAAAGTGGTCACATTTTTAATGAGATTTAATTGGAATTATTCAATACAATATAAAGAGATTCACATTTTGATTACATTTTCATACAACTGTTCAATAAAAATAAAGAGATTTTAAACTTTGATGATATTTTCATTCAATTCTTCAATAAAAATAAAGAGATTTCCTGTTTTGAGAAAACTTCAAATATTCTTCAATAAAAATAAAGATATTTCCTAATTGGATGATATATTCATAGAATTCTTCAAGAAAATAAAGAGATTTTAGACACGTTTTAAAATAAACAATCAGAAAATATTTCTCCAGGCAAAGCAATTTTACAGATTTGTGATACGAGCATAAACATGTTGCAAGAGATGCACCTTCTAAGATTCGCTTGTTCGTGTGCATAAAAAAAAATAACTAGTGTGCAATGTTTAACAGCATCAATTTTATCTATGCAAAATTTTAATGACTACAAACAAATACATAAGCCTGGGTCAGAAGTATACATTTAATGACTACAAACAAATACATAAGCCTGGGTCAGAAGTATACATTTAATGACTACAAACAAATACATAAGCCTGGGTCAGAAGTATACATTTAATGACTACAAACAAATACATAAGCCTGGGTCAGAAGTATCAATTTAATGACTACAAACACATACATAAGCCTGGGTCAGAAGTATAAATTTGCACACATCTATAGAGGAAACATTAGTTTAAAGTCAAAAATATTACATTTTATTACTGTAGCAGTAAATTATCATTGCAGAGACACATCAAAACAATACACCACGCCTTGAATAACAAGCAATTCTTTGTCCAATTACCTTGTCACCCTCCAAAACAACCTTTACTCTGAACAATGGATTGGGTGCAGACTTTCCATCCCCGTTGACAGCCTTCGACAGTTCTTGCAATGACCATTTGACATTCAACCTTTTGAGGGGATCAAACATGAAGTCAGTAAGAATGATATGGAATCAGCCAATGACCATTTGACATTCAACCTTTTGAGGGGATCAAACATCAAGTCAGTAAGAATGATATGGAATCAGCCAATGACCATTTGACATTCAACCTTTTGAGGGGATCATACATCAAGTCAGTAAGAATGATATGGAATCAGCCAATGACCATTTGACATTTAACCTTTTGATGGGATCAAACATGAAGTCAGTAAGGATGATATGGAATCAGCCAATGACCATTTGACATTCAACCTTTTGAGGGGATCAAACATCAAGTCAGTAAGAATGACATGGAAATTAGTTTGTATCAATAATAACGCATACATTGTGTGTTCAAAGGGTCAGAACCCAATGCAATCAAACCAAGGAATTCTCATAGTAGTGGACACCTGACACAGCTGCACCCAGCTTTCAACAATAAGACTGGCAAAGATGCAGTATTCATAATAATAATAATAAGTAATAATAATAATAAGTAAGTAATAATTGTGCTCATTTGTATTGTAATGGTATGAATTCATACAAGAGGGCAATTGGTTTGTGTTGTAATGGTTACACAAGAGGCCAATTGGTTTGTGTTGTAATGGTTACACAAGAGGCCAATTGGTTTGTGTTGTAATGGTTACACAAGAGGCCAATTGGTTTGTGTTGTAATGGTTACACAAGAGGCCAATTGGTTTGTGTTGTAATGGTTACACAAGAGGCCAATTGGTTTGTGTTGTAATGGTTACACAAGAGGCCAATTGGTTTGTGTTGTAATGGTTACACAAGAGGCCAATTGGTTTGTGTTGTAATGGTTACACAAGAGGCCAATTGGTTTGTGTTATGAAACCTTTAACTAGTCATGAAACCGGGTAATTTCTAACAAATTAAAAAAAATCTATTTTACAAACTTCTTTAAAACATTTGACAGATATGAGTCTGTCTAGATCAGGGGTGCCCAGAGCTGTGGTAACTGAGAGCCATTTTAAAATATAAGAAAATTGTTGAGAGCCGCATGGAAGCACCATGGGTCATTAAACCTGGCTTGGAAATCTTCCAGTAATCCTTGTAACATATCTTTCATAAATAGAATGCGAGCCGCAATGTGAACACAGAAGAGTCGCATGCGGCTCGCGAGCCACGGTTTGGCCACTGTCGGTCTAGATGTTTAAATCTTTATTTCTAAGTTTGAATCATCTCTCATTTCATTCTGTTAAATGATGTTTTAAAGAGATATTTTAATATTTTTTAAAATGCAATATCTTTAGCATAAGCATCAAATGAGATCAAACAGGGGAGGTGTTTAGGCGTGGGAGGGGTGACTAGATACCAGTCTAGCAGTTTAAAATAAGTTATATTTCAATATACTTTTTCTAAATAAAAAAGTCTCCATTAAAAGAAATACTTTTTAATTCCATAAAACAAAAAAGTGGATCTTGTCATTAACAGAACAGTTTTGAGAATTGATATTTTAATGTTAAAGTGTAAACATTTTTTTAAAAAGTACATAAATGTACGGTTGCCCTATTCTTTTTCATTTCTATCGTCTGCTGGTATTAAAATTTCCACAAGTGATCATTCAAAAGATTTACTGGGTATAAACATTGATCTGCAAGTCAATAACTCGGTCAAAGAAAACATTTATCTTCAAATTCCTTAATATGATTTTCTTTTTGAGAACATTCACCTGAAAGCTTCTTCCAGCATCTTGTCCATCTTCTCTGTGTACCTGTGCCAGTGCTGCTGGACCTCAGCTCCATCATTCTTGTAAACTTCATAGGACTGTCTTAGAGTGTTAACAATGGACTCGTGAGTCTCCTTCAGCTTCTTCTGTGTATTTTCCCGGTGTCTTGCCTGAAACATTCATCAGTCATTTTTTTAATTGTTCTTTTAATAAGCT
This sequence comes from Ampullaceana balthica, assembly GCA_944989445.1. Lineage (NCBI taxonomy): Eukaryota > Metazoa > Mollusca > Gastropoda > Lymnaeidae > Ampullaceana > Ampullaceana balthica. The sequence continues at coordinate 166,026 of CALYLW010000498.1, read as the reverse complement.
AGCAATAGGTGATTTTGAAGCAACATTTTTTTTTAATTGACCAAAATAGTTTAAACTTTGAGGCATGTCTCAAACTTGATTTTACTACAGTAGAACCCGGTTAAGTCGATGGCCTAGGGGTTTGCCAAAAGGCGTCGAGATAACGGATGATTGAGTTAAACGAAAACCAATATGACGGCAAAATATTAACATGTGCTTGAAATTTCTTTATGTACATGATGTGCGTTAATTAGTGATGGGGCGATTAATCGGAATCGTATCGGAATATCAGGAGCCTAATATTTCTTCACTCTTTCCTAAGGTTGTTAAGACCGTTCGTTTTTAAGGACCGTTTAAATATAACCCTTTGTTGCGTTAGCGCTTCTTTTTTTCCATAGTACATAACAAATTCAGCTACTCCTGCCCCGCCACACTGCGTCGCCACGTGACATCGTGTCACCTCTCTTGTGCGCTCCCAGTAAGTGTTTTTGTTTTTTTAAATGGGGCTTGATGTTTGTTACACTGTTTCTGCTGAGTTAGTTCTGTGATATTATGTATCCTAAAATTTGGGGAGACTTGTTTACAGTAAGCACCCTATGGTTTTGGTATCGTCCCATCATTAGCTTTAATAAATGAGAATGTACATGCACATGTTTTTGGAGTTTTTTTTTACACAACAGCGTTGCCGTTATTTGTTTGATGAAGCGATCGGCATGCTATAAAAATGTACATATATGTTTGCTAACAACAAAAGGCATATGTGCACCAACTAAAAGCAGAAATTTACCAACATAAAATAAAAACCACAGTCGATTCTCGATACAAACCTTTATTTTCTTTTCTAAAGATATTCATTTATCTTAAAAATAAAATGATAAATGCATCAGGAAATGAATTAAGTTTAATAATAATATAACATGCACTGCGAAATAATTACGATTAAAGACCGATAACGCGATTTTCAAGCACCTCGGGTGAATACATAATCGGGACGCATCAAACTAATTCACACACGGATCAAAGTGAAATAAGATAAAAACATCCGGTAATTTTTATTGAAATCTCAAAGAATCACACAATAGCCGGAATTCTCGAGGAAAGCGAAATTGCCATGCTATTTTTAACTAAAAATGCGAGAGTGCGTCGCTAGGCGAACAGAAAGGGATCGAGATAACTAACGTTAAGTTGCAAATTTGGGCCTCTTATGTGTTTGAGGTATTAGGGTTCGGCGACTTAAAAGACTCAAGATAACCGATGAAAAAATGCAAAGACAAAGAGAGAATTAGGCGGTTCCAATAAATAACGTCGACTTTATAGGGTTGGCAAGTTAACCATGGTCGAGTTAAGTGGGTTGGCGAGTTAAGTGGGTTGGCGAGTTAAGTGGGTTGGCGAGTTAAGTGGGTTGGCGAGTTAAGTGGGTTGGCGAGTTAAGTGGGTTGGCGAGTTAAGTGGGTTCTACTGTATAAAATTTTTTTAATGACCCATGAGATATCATTGAAATTTATTAGCCCCCCAACGAGCAGACGTAAGCACAAAGACAAAAGAGTCAGATAAACTTGTTTTTATGATTGACAGTTAAAAATTCAATTATTTACCAAAAAACCAATAAAAGTGCAGTCTCACCTACATTTTGTTCACAACTTTTACAAACCATTTCAATAAGGATAGACTTTCTGTTTTTTTAAATTTAACTTTTAAAAAAAAATGAAATGTGCACAATAATTAATTTTAAATAATTGTGTCTTCAGAATATTAAAGACAAAGAAGATGTTTACTACCTTGTATTTAAAATTGCCTTTAGCTTTAGGTCAGCCTAACCTTAGTGATCCATTTAGCTTTAGGTCAGCCTAACCTTAGTGATCCATTTAGAAAATTTAGTCTCTTAAACTTCTTGTATGCCCTGGAAACTTGGAACAACAATTTTGTCATTCACCTGGTCCCAACAAGACCGACTAAGAATATTACACCTTAAATGTCATCATGCCATGAGCCATAAATTAGACATCGACTCACCTGATCCTCATCAAACTGAAGATTTTCATAAACAACTCTAGAGTCAATCTTCACCAGCAGGAGTTCACTGATCTTCACACACATCAGAGAGACGTTCTGATTGGCTTGTTTGTAGCCATCCACAACAGACTGAAAATGTTTAAAAAATAATAGATTATCAATAGAAATAATTTGGTAGCTCCGATTGTGTAGAGCACCTAAAATGGTTTCTGGTGCCCTGACTCAGTTGTTCTACTTTCAGTCCCATTAAATTAGAAACCATTTTCTTAAAATCCAAATTGTCTTGTCCTATCTATACAGATGCTCCATCTATACAGAAGATTATTGTGTTCTACTTTCTGGTAAGAACATATTGTCAAGTGACACATCATTCACAGGCCACGGCTATGAGGGGATAGTGTAGCACAATGCCCAGACGCCTTCGTTTCCCTAACTAGTGTCAGGTACCCCAGCCGCCTTCGTTTCCCTAACTAGTGTCAGGTACCCCAGCCGCCTTCGTTTCCCTAACTAGTGTCAGGTACTCCAGCCACCTTCGTTTCCCTAACTAGTGTCAGGTACCCCAGCCGCCTTCGTTTCCCTAACTAGTGTCAGGTACCCCAGCCGCCTTCGTTTCCCTTACTAGTGTCAGATACCCATTCGGAGCTGGGGGGGACTCAGGGACACCCTTGGCACCAGGAACAAATCCCTGCCTTCACGGAGATTCTAACTGTGGTCCTCGGTATGCCAGCGGAGCGGACTTGCCACTCGATCCCCGAGCCCCATGTTCCTGAATAACCTGAATAACTAATAGATCATATATCACAAAGGTGTTGTTTCGCGTCATTTTACACTTACCTGAATGCTGCCACAGTGAGTGCGGCACTCATGAATGAAATAGTCCACTGTGCCTTTAGATGCCCATGTCAGTTTAGTTAAACCTGGGTGAATACGCTTGTCGAGGAAACGAATCCTCTCCCTGAAAAGACCTCTCTCTTCTATTGACAGAGCTGCTAGTATTCTGGTTGATTTTGGGGAGGATAATTAAACAAAACATTACATAATATATATTTAATTGACATAAAATAAAGTAATTTTGGCTATGTGTTTTGTTATGGGGTGGGGGGGGGATCCAAGTTTGAGATCAGTCATATTTACATCTTGTGAGATCTTTTATACAATATTGAAACAAAATTACAGCCTCACATATTGACAATAATAAATTTCAAAACTTGCTTTGTTTGTATATAAGTAACTTGTTTTGTGTGTATATAAGTAACTTGTTTTGTGTGTATATAAGTTACTTGTTTTGTGTGTATATAAGTAACTTGTTTTGTGTGTATATAAGTAAGACATTTAAAATTAAAAATAACCTGTTGTAATCTCTGACAACAAGAAGGACATTTTCTTTCAGGAACCGAAGGTCATCCTTCTTGGAATAAACCTCCACCATGAAGTGGGGCACCTCAAACACAAGTCTCTCCCAGTAGTAGATCTCTTGAAACATCTTAAGTAGCTGCCTGCCAGATTTAGGGGAAATAAAGTAATTTAAAAAAAAATATTTTGTATCCTTTTTTAATGCACAGTATTCATATATTTTAATTTTTTATTTTACAAAAATAAAAAATGTTAAAATAAATAGCAAATCTGAATACTGCATACAATGGCAGAAACCACAAGAATAATGAAAGATGAATAACTCACTTGCTGAAGTTCAAGTCCAGCATGGGTGGTCTTTCATGGCTGCGACACATCAAGGGAGTGTCCAAAAGTTTGTGTGGTTCCTTTACATAAATAAGATTTAATGATGAATAAACATGAACTTTTTTTTATTAAAGTATTTTTTTTTAAAAATCTGAAACCTAAATATTTTCTGAATAATTTTTGGTAGTCAATAATGCACTTTCTTTGTTACGAATTAAAAAAAAACAACTCATTTGATTGTTCATGATAAATTTTTTAAAAGTTTGACAAATTTATTATTAATATTTGTGAAACAACAAATTTTTTGTTTTGATTAGTTGTTGTTTTTTCCATATAATATTCAGTACAAATTTTTTTAAACATATGAAATGAAAAACAGCTGAGTTTCACGTGTAGAAAAAGAAACAAATTTACAGCTAATGAAATGTGTTAACAACTGTAAGGAATGTTGAATGGTTGAAATCGTTTATGCAAATTTAGCTTATCTTCAATGAAAAGGTTCTCGCTAAATAATATACAACATGTAAAAGACAAACAACATGTGATGCAGGTAGGAGAAAAGGTAGGCCTAAATTTAAATAGGTAGTCAGAAAGATTATTATTTCATTATTAGCAATATTTTTAACATGAAATGCTGAAGCACTTATTAGAAAGCACTTGTTGATACCATCATTGTAACAAATTTTGTTCAGTAACAAAGATATTTATCATCAGGTTGCAAACTTGCAACTTTTTAATGACAAAATATATTTTTAAAAATATAGAAAAGATTTTGAGAAAATGTATGATCCCAAAAAGAAGTGATATTATTAGAGAAAAACTCAATTATGATCAATATTTTAAATTATTTATATATACAATTTGTATTTTATTTCTTGTAAAGGAGTACTTGATTGTTATTTTTAATAAAATTTAATAATAATGATAAGAGCTAATGAAAAGAAAAGTTACAATTTTTTAAAAAGAATTAAGATAAATAAATATACAAGAAGTGAGAAGAGAAATGATGTACATATGAGACAACATAAATAAGCTTTATGTATATTTTTGAAAAACATCCATAAAAATCAAAGAGATTAACAGAAATATATGATAATTTATTGTTTTTAACAAAAATCAAGAGACCAAAAAGAAATATATGTTAGTGATTGTAAAGGTTAATTTGGATTTCTTGGGAAAAATGTCCAAGAATTTCATTTTTTAGGCCCTCTGCATGAGCTTTCCTCTGATTTTCCTATAAAATGTAGATTAATATTTTAATTAGTATTTAAAAAATATTTTTTTACTCGGAATTTTAATTAAATTACTTAATAAGTTAGTTACATTAAACTAGAAATTATGAATGGTATAATTCCCCATTAGGTGTTCATCAAAGTTTTTAGGCCATGTCATTTTGGGTTCAAGTTTTAAAAAGCATTTCCCATCAGAAAATCCAAATATACACAGTGCTAGGAATGAGAGAGAATTTTTAATTAATTTTTTTTTGCATGAGAAAAAGCTAAACTTACATGATCCTGTAGAGAGTGGTTGGAATGGGAATATGAGAAAAAGCTAAACTTACATGATCCTGTAGAGAGTGGTTGGAATGGGAATATGAGAAAAGCTAAACTTACATGATCCTGTAGAGAGTGGTTGGAATGGGAATATGAGAAAAGCTAAACTTACATGATCCTGTAGAGAGTGGTTGGAATGGGAATATGAGAAAAAGCTAAACTTACATGATCCTGTAGAGAGTGGTTGGAATGGGAATATGAGAAAAGCTAAACTTACATGATCCTGTAGAGAGTGGTTGGAATGGGAATATGAGAAAAGCTAAACTTACATGATCCTGTAGAGAGTGGTTGGAATGGGAATATGAGAAAAAGCTAAACTTACATGATCCTGTAGAGAGTGGTTGGAATGGGAATATGAGAAAAGCTAAACTTACATGATCCTGTAGAGAGTGGTTGGAATGGGAATATGAGAAAAGCTAAACTTACATGATCCTGTAGAGAGTGGTTGGAATGGGAATATGAGAAAAGCTAAACTTACATGATCCTGTAGAGAGTGGTTGGAATGGGAATATGAGAAAAGCTAAACTTACATGATCCTGTAGAGAGTTGTTGGAATGGGAATATGAGAAAAGCTAAACTTACATGATCCTGTAGAGAGTGGTTGGAATGGGAATAACATTGAGATTTATTGCTCATGCCTTTAATAATTATTTAATTTAATTTCTTAAGTCCAGATATCAAAGGTTAGTTAGTACCATACAGCACCCCTTCTTTACCCAGAAACCATTACAAAAATTACCCATAAAAGCCGTTAAATTAGAATTTTCCCCCCTTGTGGATGCTTGATCTTCTGTTACAAATAAGGGAAAGTCTGGTCGCCTCTTCTGCGTATTTTTATGTTGTTCTCTTTTCGTTTGATTTGTTTTACCGTGTATAGCACTGCTTCCGTGTTAATCTCATCAGCTTTGATCACTATTTAAATTTCTACACTGAAAGGAGTTAATTTCAAACTCTGCTGACCATCAGCTTCATGACTGCTGGAGTTGTTCATGACTCACAAACCAAACCATTGCAGGTAACAATAAACCTCTGTGTGACTTGATCTAAAGTAATGACTAAATGATCAACAACCTCAAACTGACTTGGTAAACTGCTCAAGGACTTAAATTTGGCATTGATTCATAAATTTGAACATGAACTCTGTGAAATTTATAATATAATTATTCTGTTTTTTTAAAAAAAAGTGGCAGTATTCTTCTTACTTTATCCACTGTCAAAGTCCACTCATAGTAAGTTTTGCGGATGTACTCATCCAGGGCTCCCACAAGTGACTTGAACTGACCTCTCACCTCTTCACCCGAGCCAATCGAAGGCAGGAAGTGTGCACGGTCAAGAGCCTGAGTCAAGTTGTAAATGAAATCATTTTTTCTGCATAGTCATAATCACAGTTTAAAAATATTTTAAAAAAAAACAACAACAAATACATACAACAACAACAACATAGTTTCCTGGCATTGATTTCTGTTTACTTTAAACAGGACATACCAGGTATTTCATCTCCATTAACAAAGTTTTTATACTGATTAATTTATGTTAAGGGAATATTGCCACATATAAGTTCTACAAACTACAGAACTAATGCAAAACAATGATCAATTTTGATAGTTACATACTCTCATTTATTTTTGCTGTAACTTTGTGAACACAACGCAGAGCTTGCTTGCTGCCAACAACGCAGAGCTTGCTTGCTGCCAACAACGCAGAGCTTGCTTGCTGCCAACAACGCAGAGCTTGCTTGCTGCCAACAACGCAGAGCTTGCTTGCTGCCAACAACACAGAGATTGCTTGCTGCCAACAACGCAGAGCTTGCTTGCTGCCAACAACGCAGAGCTTGCTTGCTGTCAACAACGCATAGCTTGCTTGCTGCCAACAACGCAGAGCTTGCTTGCTGTCAACAACGCAGAGCTTGCTTGCTGCCAACAACGCAGAGCTTGCTTGCTGCCAACAACGCAGAGCTTGCTTGCTGCCAACAACGCAGAGCTTGCTTGCTGCCAACAACGCAGAGCTTGCTTGCTGCCAACAACGCAGAGATTGCTTGCTGCCAACAACACAGAGATTGCTTGCTGCCAACAACGCAGAGATTGCTTGCTGCCAACAACGCAGAGCTTGCTTGCTGCCAACAACACAGAGCTTGCTTGCTGCCAACAACACAGAGATTGCTTGCTGCCAACAACGCAGAGCTTGCCTGCTGCTAATAACCATGTATATGGACCACTTTACACAATCCAAATTTTGCTTTCCAGTCCCCAATTATAAATTAAGACTTTGTTTTTTTATATTAAGCTCTAAAACCATTTGTCGACATATAAAACAAAATATTTAAAAAAAGTAATGAAATGTTAAGTCCACACTTCACATAGAACCTAAAAAAACCTCACATTCATGCTCTTCTGAACACGGTTCTTGAGTAGCCTGGACCAGTGGGCGGAGCCTGCATATTTTGGATGTGATGGTGACAGGGCTTGGTCCTTATTGGACAGTTCTTTCTTGACTGCATTGAGCTCATCATTGAACAGACTGTAAACCTCCACCGTCTTCTTGTCGATGGTGCGTCGGACAGCCTGGGGATGAGTGAGGATAGTATCTTGCAAATACAAAAGACAACAAAGTACAGTCGAACCAGGTTAAGTCAACGGCCTGGGGGGATGAAAAATGACCTGAGATAACCGATGATCGAATTAAACGAAAACCAATATGGCGGCAAAATATTAACATGCGCTAAAAATTTCTTTATGTACATGATAAGGTTGTTAATGGTTAAACGGTTAGTCGTAACTTTGGTATAAACATATTACGCGGAGTTAATAGGTTGTTGTGTTACGGCAGAATTCTAGAACCAATATGCAAGCGACCATGACATCAAAGCGTTTTCTTACTATTCCAGTCTATAAATATTATACATGTCATCACTATCAGTTCGTTTGCTTGCGGCTGAGGAAAGATTAAAAATTTTTTTACTTTGCTTAGTTGTCGAGGCATTGTATGAGAGCTAAAACTAACACACAGTGCATGTATGATATATTTAAACTCTCTTAGTTGACGAAGCATAGTACAAGAACTAACACACAGTGCGCGATGTTAAAATGTTAACAAGGTTAAAGCCACGTGTTACTATTCAGCGCAAGAAAACAAACGAGCTGTGATGTCACATGATCTTTTGTTTCTTTTTGCCCATGATGTCATACAAAAACAGCCCCTGCTTCCTTCTGCGCAACTTCGTTCTTAACACACGCTGCGTGACCCAGTTCTTCTACACACGTCCAGTATAAAATACAAACCACCGTCGATTCTCGATTCAAACCTTTATTTTCTTTTCTAAAGGCATTCGTTTATCTTAAAAAATAAAATGATTAGTGCATCAGGAAATGAATTAAGTTTAATAATAATAATGCACTGCGAAATAATGACAATTACAGACCGATGACGCGATTTTCGAGCACCTTGGGTGAATACATTACATACTCGATAGAGACACGTCAAACTAATGCACACACGGATCAAAGTGAAAAAAGTAAAAACATCCGGTAATTTTTATTGAAATCTCATAGAATCACACAATAGCCGGAAGTCTCGAGGAAAGCGAGATGTCGATGCTATTTTTAACTAAAAATGCAAGAGTGCGTCGCTAGGCGAACAGATGGGGATCAAGTTAACCAACGTTAAGTTGCAAATTTTGCCCTCTTTTGTGCTCGAGGTATTAGGGTTCGGCGATTTAAAAGAATCGAATTAACTGATGAGAAAATTCGAAGATAAAGAGAGAATTTGGCGGTTCCAATAAAAAACGTCAACTTAATAGGGTTGTCGAGTTAACCGAGCTCGAGTTAAGTGGGTTCGACTGTATATTTAAAAAAAAACTTTTTATTTTCAATGGGAGTGTAGATTAAACAGCATAAAAACAGGTTGTCCCAAATATTGTGGATTTTTCTTTACATTTACAGCTAGATTACTGCTTTGATGTTTACAGCTAGATTACTGCTTTGATGTTTACAGCTAGATTACTGCTTTGATGTTTACAGCTAGATTACTGCGTTCAAGTCTTTTCATATCACGCCGATATACAATGAATAATTTTTATCATTATAGTAAATGGAACTCTTGACCATTTAAAAATGCTTCAAACTATTTTCATTACGAACTACTAAATTTTGAATTCTATGCAATAAAAATAGTTTGAAGTATTTTAAAATTAGTACGGAATTACAAATATTTTAAATTCTCAACTAATACATTTAGAATTCTAGAGTAGACCTGTAGTAACAAAATTCAAAACATTTGTCATTCCATACTAATTTTTTGGAGTCTTGTTCCTAAACCAGATAATTTAATATTCTTTTTTCTCTCAGCAAACCCACCCTCTTAACGTATTTTGAGTGTTTATATTTTTCTTGATTTGAATTTTTAACAGATATTAATTTTAAAAAATAATAACCTTAGTTCAAACATAATGTAAATGACTGTAAGAGTCTTTCTTACTTCTCTAGTGGCCAGGTGCATGAACACGTCCAGCATCTCCACGCCCCCCTCCACAGTCTTCACGGTGTCGAACGCTGACGAGATGGTGTTCTGCATCATGACCTCAAGGTCTTTCATGCCAGCTCGGAACCTTGGGAGTGGGAGGTTTAAATAAGAACAAACATTAAAATATGGAACATTTAGCCTCTAGAGGTGATTGGTTTGTTTAAAAAAGAAAAGTAAAAACAATGTTGGGCTCATCAAATAAATGTAAAATTGAAGAGCTTAGTTCTAGACGTCACAAATTGAAGAGCTTAGTTCTAGACGTCACAAATTGAAGAGCTTAGTTCTAGACGTCACAAATTGAAGAGCTTAGTTCTAGACGTCACAAATTGAAGAGCTTAGTTCTAGACGTCACAAATTGAAGAGCTTAGTTCTAGACGTCACAAATTGAAGAGCTTAGTTCTAGACGTCACAAATTGAAGAGCTTAGTTCTAGACGTCACAAATTGAAGAGCTTATTTCTAGACGTCACAAATTGAAGAGCTTAGTTCTAGACGTCACAAATAACGCATTTTGAGATAATCAAGTTTTAATTCATTTTTTGTCTCTTTGATGATAGAATTTAAAATTTAAAGGCTGTTAAAAAAAAGGACCTAGTTACATTGTACTGTTTTCAACTTTACATTACATTGGTGTAAGCCAGTTGTTTAAAGTTCATTGCTTAGTTTGAATTTGCCGAAAATGTGACTTAAGTACTTTTAGCACTAGGGTCTTCAATTATGTTAGATGATTGATAAATTGCTCAGCACCACCACCAATAATTTGATTGATTGTTTAGCACCACCAACAATAATTTGATGGATTGTTTAGCACCACCAATAATTTGATGGATTGTTTAACACCATCAATAATTTGATGGATTGTTTAGCACCATCAATAATTTGATGGATTGTTTAGCACCATCAATAATTTGATGGATTGTTTAGAACCATCAATACTTTGGTGGATTGTTAGCACCACCAATAATTTGATGGATTGTTCAGCACCACCACCAATAATTTGATGGATTGTTCAGCACCACCACCAATAATTTGATGGATTGTTCAGCACCACCACCAATAATTTGATGGATTGTTTAGCACCATCAATAATTTGATGGATTGTTAGCACCACCAATAATTTGATGGATTGTTCAGCACCACCACCAATAATTTGATGGATTGTTCAGCACCACCACCAATAATTTAATGGATCATTTAGCACCATCAATAATTTGATGGATTGTTCAGCACCATCCATAATTTGATGGATTGTTTAGCACCATCAATAATTTGATGGATCGTTTAGCACCATCAATAATTTGATGGATTGTTTAGCACCACCAATAATTTGATGGATTGTTTAGCACCACCAATAATTTGATGGATTGTTTAGCACCATCAATAATTTGATGGATTGTTTAGCACCATCAATAATTTGATGGATTGTTTAGCACCATCAATAATTTGATGGATTGTTTAGCACCACCAATAATTTGATGGATTGTTAGCACCATCAATAATTTGATGGATTGTTTAACACCACCAATAATTTGATGGATTGTTTAGCACCACCAATAATTTGATGGATTGTTAGCACTATCAATAATTTGTGCACTTATGATGTCAGATAACACAAGTATGTTGTAAAATGTTTCCAGTCTGATCAACTAAAAGTTACTATCTAATTAAATAAATGTAGCTGTTTTTATGAAATAACTTTACTATTCCTATAGAACGAAATTTTAATATTCATAGCATTTAGATGTTACCACTGATATCAAACATTACTACAACATTACTACAACATTACTACAACATTACTACAACATTACTACAACATTACTACAACATTACTACATTACTACAGCTTTTGGTATGATTATTATCAAACTAATGTTCTTATTGCTATCGAATACGTGTTGCAACTTTTATCATACAAATTATTGTTACACCTGTTGGCACAGGAAAATGACTACAAGTGGTTTTATTCAATAAACTGAGTTAAAAAGCTGTAATCAGAGAACTAACTTGTTGTACAGTTAAAAAGCTGTAATCAGACAACTAACTTGTTGTACAGTTAAAAAGCTGTAATCAGACAACTAACTTGTTGTACAGTTAAAAAGCTGTAATCAGACAACTAACTTGTTGTACAGTTAAAAAGCTGTAATCAGACAACTAACTTGTTGTACAGTTAAAAAGCTGTAATCAGACAACTAACTTGTTGTACAGTTAAAAAGCTGTAATCAGACAACTAACTTGTTGTAGTTGTCATGCCAGGAGGTGGCCTTGACATCCAGAATGGTCTTCTTCTGGGTCCTCAGCTGCTGCAGGTTCTTTTCAAACTGGGCCTCAATCTCCAGCAGGCTGCGGACAATCTCTGGACCTTTCTGGCCTGGGAAGTGAGGCATCTCTGCCTTGGCACCATCAACTTGCCTGGCGAAGTGAAACTGGGCTTCACACACCTGTCAACAGAAACAGAATTTAGGGAGCTGTCATTAGCAGATCTCATGCCATATTGGAAAAGCACCTGCCTTAAGATGAAAAAGTAGCAGACTTGATGAAAAAAATATGGATGAGACTGCAATCAGGCTTATAGATAAGCAGATACATGTCATGCAAACAGGTTATGTAAGAGCCTGACAAGATGCCTCAAAACAAGTACCCATCAGAATCAGAGCTGGGTAGACTCAGGGACTCACAGAGAAATGCTATGTGCTATGGTGCTAAGGTGGCCTTACCTCTAGCATGTCTTTGCATCTCTGGATGAAGGCATCCACCTGGGCAAAGATGCTGCTCCTGTCCAGCAGCCAGCCCATAGTTGAGTACTTGTGATGTAGCTTGGACGTCTGAGATGACAAAGATACAAATAAGCATAGGACGAATGTTAGGTAAGAACCAGTAGGAAGACTACTGCAATGTTCATCATTCTTGTGGGTAGTCTAATAGTGAGCATGGTTTAACTCATTTTAACTAAGCCTATAACCAAATACAGGAGCAAGCCCCACTGAGACCTATTTTGTTGGAAGAGACAGCCCCACTGAGACCTACTTTGTTGGAGGAGACAGCCCCACTGAGACCTACTTTGTTGGAGGAGACAGCCCCACTGAGACCTACTTTGTTGGAGGAGACAGCCCCACTGAGACCTACTTTGTTGGAAGAGACAGCCCCACTGAGACCTACTTTGTTGGAGGAGACAGCCCCACTGAGACCTACTTTGTTGGAGGAGACAGCCCCACTGAGACCTACTTTGTTGGAGGAGACAGCCCCACTGAGACCTACTTTGTTGGAAGAGACAGCCCCACTGAGACCTACTTTGTTGGAGGAGACAGCCCCACTGAGACCTACTTTGTTGGAGGAGACAGCCCCACTGAGACCTACTTTGTTGGAGGAAACAGCCCCACTGAGACCTATTTTGTTGGAAGAGACAGCCCCACTGAGACCTACTTTGTTGGACGAGACAGCCCCACTGAGACCTACTTTGTTGGAGGAGACAGCCCCACTGAGACCTACTTTGTTGGAAGAGACAGCCCCACTGAGACCTACTTTGTTGGAGGAGACAGCCCCACTGAGACCTACTTTGTTGGAGGAGACAGCCCCACTGAGACCTACTTTGTTGGAAGAGACAGCCCCACTGAGACCTACTTTGTTGGAGGAGACAGCCCCACTGAGACCTACTTTGTTGGAGGAGACAGCCCCACTGAGACCTACTTTGTTGGAGGAGACAGCCCCACTGAGACCTACTTTGTTAGAGGAGACAGCCCCACTAGACCTACTTTGTTGGAGGAACCAGTCCCACTATACCTACTTTGTGGGAGGAGCCAGCCCCACTAGACCTACTTTGTTGGAGGAGACAGCCCCACTGAGACCTACTTTGTCATAGATATTCTTCCACTCCTCGCAGCAGTCAATGCAGTCATTCAGAGTTTGTTTGCCGCTGACGACGAACCCATCAAAGATGTTATCCAGGTTGATCTCGGATGAACAACGTCGGATGATCTCATTGCTCATCTGTGGGACATAGTCAAAAGTTACAGTTGACATTTTTCACTTAAGTGTGCCACTGGACAGATATATACGTCACAAAAAAGAACATTATAATGAGAAAACCTATAACATCCCAAAATAGGATTTTTCTTGCAGGTGCAGCACAAAGATACAGTGAAAAATAAATTGTGAACTTTTTTAATTAAATCGTATGTGGAAATTAAATTGTGTAATATTATATTAAATTAAACCAGTTGTACAATGCATTTAAATCAATCAATGAATAAAAGTATTTTCAACTATTTTCACTTTAAAAATTATTTCTTTTAAAGCAGACTTTTGCTGCATGACCCATTTCATTGTACATTTCAACCAATGTTCCCTCTAAAGTTCGTTGGTCCATATGCAAAGTGAATAAACTCGTGTGCAAAGTTGCGCAGCATCCATTTTTTGTGCAATATTTTACAAAATTTGCTGCGCTGTAATTCTAAACTGCTGCCCGGCATGGGTCAGATATCTGTACGACTGCGCAACCGCGCAGCTTAAAGGGAACATTGATGTCAACTAATATTTATATTGCATTATCCACTTCGTTGTACATGTCAACTAATATTTATATTGCATTATCCACTTCCTTGTACATGTACACTAATATTTATATTGCATTATCCACTTCCTTGTACATGTCAACTAATATTTATATTGCATTATCCACTTCATTATACATGTCAACTAATATTTATATTGCATTATCCACTTCGTTGTACATGTGAACTAATATTTATATTGCATTATCCACTTCGTTGTACATGTCAACTAATATTTATATTGCATTATCCACTTCGTTGTACATGTCAACTAATATTTGTATTGCATTATCCACTTCATTGTACATGTCAACTAATATTTATATTGAATTATCCACTTCGTTGTACATGTCAACTAATATTGCATTATCCACTTCATTGTACATGTCAACTAATATTTATATTGCATTATCCACTTCGTTGTACATGTCAACTAATATTTATATTGCATTATCCACTTCATTGTACATGTCAACTAATATTTATATTGCATTATCCACTTCATTGTACATGTCAACTAATATTTATATTGCATTATCCACTTCGTTGTACATGTCAACTAATATTTACATTGCATTATCCACTTCGTTGTACATGTCAACTAATATTTATATTGCATTATCCACTTCGTTGTACATGTCAACTAATATTTGTATTGCATTATCCACTTCGTTGTACATGTCAACTAATATTTATATTGCATTATCCACTTCGTTGTACATGTCAACTAATATTTATATTGCATTATCCACTTCGTTGTACATGTCAACTAATATTTATATTGCATTATCCACTTCGTTGTACATGTCAACTAATATTGCATTATCCACTTCATTGTACATGTCAACTAATATTTATATTGCATTATCCACTTCGTTGTACATGTCAACTAATATTTGTATTGCATTATCCACTTCGTTGTACATGTCAACTAATATTTATATTGCATTATCCACTTCGTTGTACATGTCAACTAATATTTATATTGCATTATCCACTTCGTTGTACTACTATTTATGAAATGAGTTACAAAAAGCTAAATAAATAAATTTTTTCAATTAAAAACTGTGCGTAACGGGGTGGGGGGGGGACAGACATTTTTTTATCTCTTGAGTCCCAGTAAAGGGAAGAAAATTACATTATTTAACATAATTGTTTTTAAAAAAAGAAAGAAATTTGTCAAAAATCTAAAGCAATACCTTCTTCAGAATTCCAGTGAGTCTTTCTCTAGTCTTGTAAAAGTCTGAATTTACCCAAATCATTCGTATCAGGTTGAGAATTTTCGGCAGAAGTTTGGGAATGTCCTTGGGTTTGGCGTCTGCCAGCTCATAACATGGGTCTTTCAGGACACTCAAAAATTTAAGATTGCTTTCTGCCTGTCTTGAACCTTCCTGTAGAGAAAGTATTCACAGGATGCAGAAGTTATCCTTAATATATTTCTGATCTTAATAATCTAGAATATAGTTTTGTAACTGAAATAAAAATACTATGTTTAAATGCCTCATCATAGTTATTTGAAATATTTTTTATAATTTTTTTCTCTTGGCTTCACTATTTGGTATAAGAGGTGATAGGTTATTGATAAAATAAAAGTATCTGAGATTTCATGCATCTAAATGAGAATATGTTTCACCATTGTTGTGAAATAAGAATGTAAAAAGAGGATCGTTTGACATAATTTGTCTTATTTTGAAATTTCTAGGCACCTGGTCACACACTAAAATTTCATCCAGCAATAATTTACTTCATCATTTTTAGAAAACCAGAGAAACACAAAAAATGAAATCTCAGAATAATCAAGCAATTCCAGAATAATCAACCGATTCCAGAAAATTACTTCATCGTTTTTAGAAAACCAGAGAAACAAAAAATGAAATCTGAGAATAATCAAGCAATTCCAGAATAATCAACAGATTCCATAAACCGTATGTGAATCTCAACCTACAATGATCTGTCCAGACATTTTGAGGAAAGGTGCCACGTAGGAAGACTTGGCCAGCTCCAGGATCTGGGTGATCTTCTTGACCCCGTCTTTGTCAAGCTGTGTAGTGATGCCTGAGAGG
Organism: Ampullaceana balthica; assembly: GCA_944989445.1. Lineage (NCBI taxonomy): Eukaryota > Metazoa > Mollusca > Gastropoda > Lymnaeidae > Ampullaceana > Ampullaceana balthica. Next base: position 149,672 of record CALYLW010000498.1, on the reverse strand, counting down.
TCAGCACAGCGGTTCTTCCAGAACTCAATCTCCTCCAGCGGGCCAGAGTTCTCGGCCATCTCAAAGGCGTCCTGGGTGCTGAGAACTTCTTTGATCTGCCTGGCCCAGTGGATCATGGAGGCTGCAGTTATTGAAGATAAATTATTTATCCTACAATTATTTAAGATAATTATTTATCCTACAATTATTCTCTAGAGCCCTTGTTTCATCTGAATAAAACTCCACAAGATATAATCTTTATCATTGTTAATTTTCAAAGAATTTAATATTAGATAAGTAATTTTAGAAACATAAATTTTATATTTTTTTAAATAGTTAGATCATTATGAAACTGAATTTAAATGTTGCACATGGTCAACTAACTTTTGTTTCAGTATCCATAAAAAATGAACATTTTTACCATCCTGTTTTGCATTCCTTTAATCCAAAATAGATAGTTTATAATATGACTAATAAAAGCTTGAGCTTTTTGGTAGTAGCTAACTGAATGACTCACTTGGTAGTAGCTAACTGAATGACTAACTTGGTAGTAGCTAACTGAATGACTAGCTTGCTAGTAGCTAACTGAATGACTAACTTGCTAGTAGCTAACTGAATGAATAACACTAAGAAAGTCCTCCGCTGACCTTGAAGGGAGATGGGGCGCCCACCAAGGTCTACCAAGCCCCTAGTAAGTTCTAATGGAAACATTAGGACCCCCTACGACCATCAGTTATGGGACTTAAAAAAAATAAAAAATAAACTACCAACGAAAATGACTATTTCTATAATTGAAGACCTTAGTGCTAAAAGTACTTAAGTCACAATTTTGTCAAATTCAATCTAAACAGTGAACTTTTGACATCTGGTTTAGACCAATCTACTGAATAAAGTTTAAAAGAATACAATGTCAATAGGTGTATTTTTATAACATCCTAAACATTGTAAATGTTGTCATTTAATAGACAAAAAATAAATTGAAACTTGATTATCTCAAAATGCATATATTGTCATATTAATTAGTACTTTTTGCACTTTTTCAATTGTTTTTACTTAAGGCTTTTCTATGCTTACAATTTAGACTTTCTTAAATTTAGACTTTGTTCAATCATTAATCATTGGAAAAGCTGCCATTATTCTTCGGGAGAAGAAAGAAATGGTCTGATCGAAGGAAAGACGAGAATAACGACCGGGCTTGATAACAAAAACATTTAACTTGAATATAATGTTTACTTTCTAATCTTTGGACGAGTTCTTTATTTTTGGCAGCCTCCTCCACTGGTATCTTCATCCCTTCTGTCGGGATGTACAGAACAGTTTTACCCTCCAGCTTCCATCTTGTGTCTGTCAAGCTGGCAAGGAATCTGTGGAGCTGGGCTGAAAAATCATTCTTAATACCTAGAGACCAGTTAAAGAAATTACAGGCAGGATTGAGGATAATTTCTTAATACCTAGAGGCCAGTTAAAGAAATTACAGGCAGGATTGAGGATAATTTCTTAATACCTAGAGGCCAGTTAAAGAAATTACAGGCAGGATTGAGGATAATTTCTTAATACCTAGAGGCCAGTTAAAGAAATTACAGACAGGATTGAGGATAATTTCTTAATACCTAGAGGCCAGTTAAAGAAGTTACAGACAGGATTGAGGATAATTTAGGAAAGTCCGCAATTTGTGCAATACACTTAAAACACACTTAAAACCGCTCAGCATGTCTTAAGTCTTGTCTTGTCTTATCTATACAGACGCTCCTTCTATGCAGAAGATAGTTGCGTCCACAGACCATGACAGATGATCTGTTTGGCAAGTGACGCAGCGCTCACAGGCCACGGCTTTGTGGGTTCCACGCATTACCCAGCCGCCTAACTACATGTAGTGTTAGGTACCCATTCGGAGCGGGGTGACTCAGGGACGTCCTAGGCCCCGGGAACAAACCCTTGCCTTCACACGGATTCGAACCCGTGACCATCGGTACGAAAGTCCAGTGCGCTGCCACTCGACCACCGTGTCCCCACTATCACATGCACTATCACACACTAAGAACTGCCCCACATTTATTACCACAAAGAACTGTCCCACATGCACTATTGCTCACTGTTTTGCACATTAATTTTAAAGAGTAGGCTACCAAAACTTCTTACAATTTATTTTGTGTTTAGGGAATTGTTGGATTACATTAATTTAATAGACCTCTAAGAAGTCTCTTTGGAAAGTTCTAGAGTGAATGGACACAGGAAGAAGACCCTCGGCGTCTGCTCTTTCAAATCAGCTGTACCCAATTATGGAACAGTATTTCTATATCATTGAGGAAGTGTGACTACAAAAGAAAATAAAGAAAAATCTGAATACTATTTTATTTAAACGAATTTTTGAAGATCAGAGCGCAAAGAGCATGCTTGACTAGCAAGACAATAGGAACTGTAGAAGAAAGCTATCACCATCACTGTCAAATATAAGGCAATTTGCAGGCACAAAATTTTCCATTGTGATTCCAAGACAGTAGAATCCGAAATGCATGCTTTAAAAAAAGCTGAATACCAATTCAGTACAACACACTCCTCAAAAACGTATCAAGGATACTGTCTGGCCAGGAGCGATTCTCAAAAAAGATGGGCGCATAGATCCCCATCATGACTCTTAGCAGGCTCTCAATGTGGCCCCCCTTGATGGAGCCGTACTGGATCTCCTTCAGGAAGTTGACGCCTGTGACCACTTTGGTGTTGGTCGTCTTGATGAAGTAGCACATCTGCTGGATGGGGAATGTAGGAATGATGTAGTCCACATGAAAGCCCCTAGTCTTGTCGTGGTAGGCCACCAGCAGTCTCATCGACTCATCCTCTATGAAGCCTTTGATGGTGCTCTCCTCGTCCGGAGAGAGGGTGATATCACTTACTCCAGTGACAACCAGGCGCCTTCTTATCATCTCCATCTGGAAAAAAAAATAAAACAATGAAAATGGTTATTGGAATTTTTTAAGGAGCTAGGAATCATACACTAAATGTATACATATTATATTCATCTTAATCACATCCTTAAAAGCATTTCTTTTTACCATCATTTTTCAGCATTCACATGCAAAATCATGTTTAATAACTGCAGAAGAGATGTTATCCCAGGAGAGAAGCCAAAGCTAAATTTTTCTGATTTGATTTCATACTTTAAACATAAATGTAACTATATAATATAATCCCTATATAATATAGTCCCTATATAATATAATCCCTATATAATATAACCCCTATATAATATAATCCCTATATAATATAACCCCTAATTAACTTCATGGCAATCATTTCAAGTCAAGATGACCAAAGTCATATTTACAATAAAAATTTATACAGATTAAAGGATTATGAAAAGGTAAGACAATTAATGTGTCTTTTGCCTAATTGAAGATGGGGGATTAGCTTAGCTGGTTTGATTAAGGAAGTATTATTGCAGTCGGGTGCCGGCTGATGAAGCACGCATGCCATAGGTTCGTCATCCCTCCTTTAGAACATCACATATGAAAGATTCCAGAAAATACAATGAAAAAAATGCAATATGAACAATCCTCTCAAGTAAAAGATAGTTTTTAAATTATTTGATGAATAACATTTACGTACTCTCATGAGTCTCACGCTATTGTTTAAATAAAATGATCTGATATTACTCACTGCATCTCTCTCAGGTTGCTCGTCTGGTATCTGCTCTGCAGCTCTAAATGCCTCAGAGTCCCGATCTCCTGACTGAACATCTTCCAAAATATTGACTTCGGGTAGACCTGTTAGATTAAACTTTCATTTTCCAGCACCCATACGATCACGTCAAGACTTTTGCCTAATCTACCTACCACAAAAACCACACTAAACTGACCCCATTTTACAAAGCTATTAACATTTGTAGAGAATGTGTTACAAGTCTATATTTATAGCTGCAAGGTAAAGGACATATGATAACTAATCTAAAAAAAAATTAAAATAATAGTTTCTCAGAAAAGTAAATATAAAAACAATAATAATTATTATTATTACTACTCTAGGCAAGAATTAATAACAAATGTTTATAATCAGCTTCCCTTTCACACTATTCTCACTCTACTGAAACCAACTTCACTCTTACCTCTGTCATTCTCTCCATCCACATCTGTGAAGATAATAATGAATGAGCATCTCATAAGATTATAGTAGTTTACACATTCTAAACAGGTCAATGTGTATTGATTCTATCTAATGAGATTATAGTAGTTTACACATTCTAAATAGGTCAATGTGTATTGATTCTATTTTCTTTGCAAGGGAAGTGTATAATTTTACAGAATGGTTTCCATTATGTAAAATGGTTATTTACAAACATTCAGTTTTGTTTTTTGTGTGTGTATTTATGTATATTTTTACATTGGATACACATTAGAAACATGTTCTGGCACCTTATTTTACAAGTCAAACTGTTTACAAATAAGAGCTCATGTTACTTAGTAGTTACACAGTAAAAATATCATAATAAAACTTCCTCACTCTGTTGAACTGATTTTAATTATAAGAAAACTTAATTTAAATCTCACATCTATTATCAATGGCTACCTCCTAATTTACATTTCATTAATGGTGCTTCCCAATAGAAAATATTAAATACCTAAAGAACCTTCATCAAGGTCAGTCCTTTCACTGCCTACAGTTGATTTTGGTCTTCCAGATTTTGTTGGCCTTCTTTGTTGTGATTTGGTAGACCTTGCACTCATAGTATTATTTGTCTTTTACAGTCGATGTCTTTCTTTTTAAAAAAGGAATATGCCTTCTAAATATTCATATTCATTATTAGGGCTGTCAATATTAATGAAAATAGCTATTTATTATAGAAATGCAAATTTAGATGAAAAATGATGAAATTGAAATACTACTATAGTACAGTGGTGTAAAGACAAAGAGAAGAGGGGTGCCAACATGATTTTTTGTTTGTTTGTTTGTTTTTTTTGTGTGTGTGGGGGGGGGGCGCTAAATAAAGTCATATAGGAAAGGGCAGTAATCATATGATGACATGGCGGGTTATTTCTTGTTCATAGCCGACAACTGTTTTATTTAAAAAAAATTTTATAGTGAAAATCTTTCAACGATTGAAGTATTATTTTATTTAAAAACCCAAGAATATAGCAGGTGTTTTATTTTGAAGTATGATGGGAATAGGAGTGGAGAAAAAAAGTGTGTGTGTGGGGGTGGGGGGTAGATAAACAACATTGACTGTCTCAATCGCTAACAAAGATGTGCGGCATATTTTTAAGTCAAGGTTATTTCTGTCATTTCCTGCCTTTCCTATCGGCGCTGTGTTCTATTTTACTTACTTGAACTGTTCAAAGAACCGAAACCTCTTTTGTTTCAAATGATTTTTGTTTCATATTCGAAGAAAAAAAAATGTATCAAAATACATTGTAGTTTGTCGGGACTGTGCTTTATTTCTGTTTGACAGTTATTTCTTTTTAAGGGTTTTCATGTTAAAAGTATTTATCAGTGTATACATGCATTTCAAACAAAAAGTTTTAATGTGATAAATTATTCGCGAGCCGAAATGTGAGCACAGAAGAGCCGTAGTTCGACCACCGTTGGTATAGCGTAGTATAGACATTGCAGTAATTTTCACGGGTACCCGGGTGCAATTTTACTACCCGAGTAATTGCTCGGCAACGGGTACCCGTTGAAGGCCTATTTATTATTAGTCCATTAGAACAAGTAATTATCTAGTAATGCAGGCAGTTAAGTTAGTAGTTATTAATATGATTTCTAACCCAAAATAAAGCATACTCTTTATACATCATGCATGCATATACTTATGAGATTAATCTTATCTTATCTGTTACAGACGCGCCTTCTATAAAGAAGATTATTGTGTTCTACGCTTATCCATGGTTTGTTTCTAGTCTTGCATTTTTTAAAGCGTTTTAAATGTGGATAATTATTATTGAGATAAATGAGACAAAGACAATCACCAATTATTATCAATAATTATGAGTTATAGTTTACATGAATATTTTAAGTTAGCCATCATATTTGAAAATTTAATCACTACTCATTGAGTCTGAAATATTTCAATTAGCGTACTTAACTTACTAAGTAATTTTTTAAAACTAATATTTGAAATAAATATTTTAGGGCTGTTAACGATTAATTTAAATTTAATCATTAACTTTTCAAAAATTAACGATTAATTAATCTTTAATTTCGATTAAAGCCAAAAATTAAAACTTATGATGTCATAAGTAACATTTTTTAAACGTTCTTGTTGAAAATCTGAACAACACTGGAATGTCTCCTTTATATGTCATCTTTTAACCAACTACGCAAAAATACAAGTGTGTTGACTTATTATTTGGTTCAAATGATGAGCAGGTCTAATTGACAATAAAACCAGCCGAGCTGAACAATCATTCACATGGAACTGAGGTAACTGGAATGCACAAAATGGTCTTGGAAAGGAATGACATTATCGGATATCTTATCTTCTTATCTTATCTGTTACAGACGCTCCTTCTATACAGAAGATTATTGCGCCCTACACTTATCTATGGTTTGTGTTTAGTCCTGCATTTTTATTAGAGATTTAAATGTTGATAAAGTGTTGGTTTTCCTGGTTTCTTCAGGCAATTTCGGTCGTTAAGAATGAAAACTTGTATGTGTTTGTTCTTGCATACGGAATAAGAAAGGTGTTTTTATCCTTATGTCTATCTGAGGGTTGTATTAAGTTATCTTTGTGTTGTATTTCTAAATTAGAATTAATTGCTTTATGTATGCTTACTATTTTACTCTTGGTTCTTCTATCCTCTAGTGCAGTGGTTCCCAAAGTGGTCCGTACGGACCCCCAGGGGTCCGCGGGACCTTTCAGGGGGTCCGTGGAAAATAAAAATTGATTTGGGGGTCCCTGAACAACGTCAGGGGGTCCGCGCAAGGTTTAAAAATCAAATAATAAAACTCATTAATTTTGTATTATTATTGGAATTAAAATAAATAATAATTAATCAAATAGTAGGCCTATGTGAATGCCTACTAATTAAATACCATCTTAGGTGCTATCCTTCATGGATACAATGTTGTTTTACGTTAAAAAAAAGTATTAGAACTACTGTAATTCCCACATCTATAACCAATCAAAATATTTGGTTTGTTGAAAGGTCAAGCTTGATGCAGATGAAATGCCGAATTCCCTATAACTATAAGTAGAAATATACAAGTTTTTAACTTAAATCTACGAGGGTTGCAAGGTTGTGTATTATTTGATGTGCCTGGAAGTTATATTTATTTAAATTATTCTAAATTGTACCCTACCATCAAATATTTTTAAAAGGGCTTTACTGTAGCATTCCATTGAAAATAGTTAATAATTCTTAACAGTGGTCTGTTACAACAGATAAGAGAATGAGTGAGCCCAAGGTTGGATTTAGACTTGATGGGGCCCTATTTAAGGACCTTTTAAAGTCTAGTGACAAATATGAAAACAAACTTCCGGGGGCCCCCAAGAAGACAGGGGCCCTAAGTTATAGCTTGTTTAGCTAATAGGTAAATCCAGGACTGAGTGAGCCGAAGACACATGAAACAATGCCGACAATATAGTGTTATTGAATATTTGAGGTATTATAATGCCTAAATGTTTGGAAACAGATACGAAACTTGAAACGTTATTTACTGAATTAAAAAAAAATGTTTGAAGTTAAAGCAATACACTTGAATTTCTGGCATACTTAAAACATGCTGTACCAAATTTTATTAAAAGGAATGCCTTCGATGAGAGATTATTTGCTCACCACGATTTGTAAAATGAAGAAGAAGACTATAATGGATTATTTATTCACATAGAAGTACGCTGGTTATCCTCACGTAGATATTTAAATCGATTTTATACTCTGTTTGATTCATTGTCCAAATTCCTGGAAAACAAAGACAATTAGCATCACAAACAACTCAAAAAAATTACATATCCTTTATTAATGAATTATTTACCCAGCTTTAACAAAACTAATTTGAAGCTACAACTACTACAAGGTAACCAATTAAATTAATCAAAACTAAAAGCGTTATATCTGAGTTTGGTGCAAATCTTTTTCTTTGCAAACAAAACTTAGGAACAGGAGAATGTTGTCAGTTTTCAAATCTTTTGAAATTGCCAAATAGTTAAAGGCTTGCTTGCTTACTGCCAAAACTTAACGGCTCTTCATGCAGACATTTTGTAGGCATTTGCCACTATAGGATATTTCCGACTGGCAGTTGAGCTCTTTAGCGCGTGGACAAACTCAGATCTCAAACACAGATGAATACATACTAATACAAGAGCAGCTTATTGAAATATCCACAAATGAGGAACTTATACTACTGTATGAACTAGGATACCACAAATTCTGGTTACAAAGTCAGATCCCAATTTTATATCATGCATTAAAGGTTATTGTAATGAATTATTTTGGACTGTTTTCCTGTCTTTCTATTTGGTAGAACAAAGATTCAGTGGCATTATGAGCCTCATCATAAAAAAACAACAAAAATATAATTTTTTAAAAATGACTAGAAATTGATGCTCGTGAAGATTTGCGGTTCCTATACCAGCAGAAGCCTTGACAGCAGATATTACGACTAGCTCTGCAATGCTACACATTCTTTTCAAGAAAATATGGGAGGAAGAACAGATTCCGATGGAGTGGAAAGAAGGACATCTCATTAAGCTCACAAAGAAAGGAGATCTTAGCTCTTGCTCCAACTATAGAGGAATAACTCTGCTATCCATACCAAGCAAAGTATTTAACAGAGTGCTGCTAAACAGAATGAGGGACGCAATAGACACCCATCTTAGAGACCAACAAGCAGGTTTTAGAAAAGATAGATCATGCACTGACCATATTGCCACTCTGAGAATTATATTGGAACAATCCCTGGAGTGGAACTCACCACTATACATCAACTTTATTGACTATGAGAAGGCTTTCGATAGTGTTGACAGGCCAACCCTGTGGAAGTTACTAAGACACTACGGGATACCACAAAAACTGACTGACATAATTAAGGCTTCCTACGAAGGACTTACATGTAGAGTTGTCCATGGCCAACAAGCAACAGCGGCTTTTGAGGTACAGACCGCAGTCAGACAGGGGTGTCTGCTTTCACCATTCTTATTTCTGCTAACCATCGACTGCATAATGAAAATGTCTACAGAGCAGAAGAGAAATGGTATCCAGTGGACACTATGGAAACAACTTGACGACCTGGACTTTGCGGACGACCTGGCCTTATTATCGCACTCACAGCAACAGATGCAGGAGAAAACCAACGATGTAGCACAATTCTCTGCTTGCCTTGGCCTGAACATCCATAAGGGATAAAGCAAAGTCCTTAAAATAAACACATCAAGCAACACTCCAATAACACTGGAAGGAACAAATCTGGAAGAAGTGGATAGCTTCACATACCTTGGAAGCATCATCGACACACAAGGAGGGACAGACGCCGATGTAAGAGTGAGAATTGGCAAAGCAAGATCATCATTTAAACAGCTAAAAAAAGTTTGGAACTGCAACAACTTGACTCTTCATACCAAGGTCAGGATATTCAACACCACAGTAAAGCCTGTCCTACTGTATGGAGCAGAAACATGGCGAATAACAGCAGCCATTTCTAAAAAGCTTCAAGCCTTTATAAATGCATGTCTCCGAGCAATTCTCCGAATCCGCTGGCCAAATGTCATCACCAATGAGGACCTCTGGCAACGCACACAACAAGAGCCAGTGGAAGAGCTAATACGCCAGCGCAGATGGAGATGGATTGGCCACACTCTCAGAAAGTCTACATCCAGCATTGTGAGACAAGCCCTCACATGGAACCCCCAAGGCAAAAGGAAAAGAGGTCGTCCCAAAATGACCTGGAGAAGAGAACTGGAGGCAGACACAAAAATGAGCGGGCACAGCTGGGGCAGATTGAGAGACTGGCGCAGGACCGGGATGCCTGGAGAGACTTTGTTCGCGGCCTATGCCCCAGATGGGACGAAGGGCGATGATGATGATGATGACACACAAACATTAAGTCAGGCATAAATACACTCATAAAATCTCATCACGTTAATCCAATTTTTTTGCTTTTTTCAATTTTATCTTAAACAATAATTTTAATAAATACCGTACTTTTCATCAAAATGTTGCTTTTGTAATTTTGTACTATGCATTTATAAAGTTGTTTTTTTTTACTTGGGGGTCCGTGGGGAAATTTTAAGTATAAAAGGGGTCCGTGGGTCAAAAAAGTTTGGGAACCACTGCTCTAGTGTTTCAAGGTTTAATGATTTAACAAATGGTGTTATTCTTGTCAGTTTTGAATATTCTCCAGTAATGAATCTGGCAGCTCTTTTTTGAATTTGTTTTAGTTTATCCATGTTTTCTTTGGTGGATGGGTCCCATACAGAAGATGCATATTCTAATATAGGTCTCATTATCGGTGTTCATTAAGTTTTCTCCTATATAGAGGGTTAATGGCTTCAGTAACTTTCATCTCCATTTTGTAACACAGTAATTCATCAGAAGAGATGTCGTCATTTTTTGTCTCTGAGTCAGACTCCATTACTGCCATTAGCTTAATACCCTTTTCATTTGGTTTGATAAGTAGGCAAAGTGTTAGAACCATGGTAGGCAAACTTTATCAATATTTTGAACATTCCCATCAGTCAATAGTTTAAAACCAAAATGTGCATGTATTCTTAAGAAAATTTATTATTTATCGGCCGCTATTTTTTTATTATCAATTTTTTTTTACTTTTTGACTTCCAATAATTTGTAAGTGATGGGTCGATTAATCGTTAAAAAATAATTTTTAAACGATTAATCGAGACATTAATCGTTAGGCCCTAAACAATTTCAATGTGTTAAGTGTTAGTTAAATAAGTCATGTTGGTTATTGAATGATGATAGTTTTAATTTCTATGGCTATTGTGATGACTCCGCTGGTATTCATTATAACAAAATCTAATAGTATGCAAAAATTCAAAACATAAATGATAGGACTAGGAAAAAAAGGCACAAGGGTTGGATGAAAAAAGTTTAAAAAGAAAGAAAGAGAGAAAAGTCAATATGATATGTGAATATGTGAATGTGTTGAATTGAAATAACAACTTTTAAATCCATTTTTGAGATCTGAAACTGAATATCTTTTGATTCTGGCTTCATTTGTCTCGATGAGTGTCTCAATATAATAAGTTAATAAGCAGGTAAAGAGATGAAAGTAAGTTTCTGTAAGTCTTGGGATACTTATTTAACTTTATTCATTTTCATGACATAACGTAACGTACTTGACACTATTACTAATTAACTAATTAATGAGTAATTATTAGACTATTGACAATTGAAAGTGACTACATTGTCTACATGTTATGAGACTTAAATACTCAGAAATATTTATTTTAAAAACTTTAAAACTTGGTCTTACCCCAAAGCCAAATCTTGAGTCTCAAGTGACTAAAAAAAAATCTGTTACTAACTAAAAGAAAGCTTTAAGACGGAGTTGGGCTGTACTACTACTGTACTGTACTGTACGACTTAACTGAAATTGTACTATTATGTAAATTAGAAAGTGTATACTAAACAAACAAATACTTACAATTTAGGGGAAAAAATGAATAAATCATGATTAAATTAGTTTCGAAGAAAAGTAGCAATTTTCATTTCAAAATAGAAAGGCATTTTCATAAAGTTTCATTAATTATTTGTGGGCACTGTACGTGAACTGTGTTCCTAGTGTCCACAACGTTTATCTTGACAACACATATTTGCGCATGCGCTCCAGGCACAAGGGTGACGGTGCAACTTAGTTTTAACTACATAAGAATTTTGTGTTCGACTTTCCATGAAAAAAATGAAAGGCGATAATGGGTATTAAAAAGTGAAATATTTAACTTTTAATAATAATTAAACTGATGAATGAATAAATAAAAATAAACCCTTAAGATTTTTTGTTTTTTTATTTTTTGTTTAAAAAAAAAGAAATTTTAAATTATTTAGTATTATAAGATTTTATAATCGTTAAGTAAATGATTAGATCTTAACCAAACTTTGTTATTAAAATAACAAATGGCACTGCACTTCTAATGTCCAATTGTTCAGGGCCGGGGGCCCCAAATGTCTTTTTTGTGTGTATACTCTAAGAAATTATTTCCCACTCAGTTTTTAACGATCTTGAGAAATATATCCACGAGGAAACTGAAATTAAATGTCTGTTGCCGGGCTGTTGGCAAGTGATGCAGCGTTCACAAGCCTCGGCGGCTATAAGGGTTCCACGCATTACTCAGCCGCCTTTATTTCCCTAACTAATTTTAGGTACCCATTCGGAGCTGGGTGGACTCAGGGACGCCCCGGGAACAAATCCTTGCCTTCACAAGGATTCGAACCCGTGAGACCATCGGTACGCCAGCCGAGTGCGCATGCCACTCGACCACCGTGCCCCTAGATAATGAGAAAATAACTGAATTTTGACCAAATTCGGTATATAAAAACTTAAGAGCCTAAATTAAATTACTATAGGGCACTGAATTGCTAATTTCCATTTCTTCGGGACTGGGGGCCCTAAATGTGTTTTTTTACTAACTTTTATAATGTATTCCCCATTAAATTTTACACGATATTAATAAATATAGATAAATATATTTATGTATTTGTTATGAAATTGATTGAAATGAACAGATTTTTAACTTCATATGTTAAACTGATAGGCCCGGTGACCCTTAATGTAATTCCTTTTTTTATCTGTATGTATTCCTTTTTACTGAGATCGTTGCAACGCGCGACGGGTCTGCTAGTATTATATAATATAGCCTACTCGGTCAGGATAAAATATAAACTTATAATAAACCCTGGGGCCCTGGGGGTTAAACTAGCCTTGTCGAAATACTACCTCCTTTCACGACCAGAACATATTCCTTTGATAACATGAAGTTATAAAGTAATAAACTGATAAATGACTATTTAGAAATCATATACACTGTATATGTTTTAGCTTTGTCAGATTTAAGTTAAAACTATAACATAAATTATCTACGGCTACTCAAGGGAAATAAAAAAAGTTTTTATGTGACAGGACTTCTATGGTAATGAGAAATAATCAAAGTCGGATACACATCTCACTTTGATCAATTTTGATATATATTATATATAATATTTATATAGGTCTATCCCGGATTAAATTTTTTTAAAATTTGCCCGGAGTCGGATTTTTAAAGTGAAATTCGGCCGAGCCAGATTTGTTTTAAAAAAAAGGGGGGGGGCAGATTCCAGATTTTACGGAGCCGGATCCATTATATCCTTCCTTCCTATATAATAAAAGGCAAATATCTGTCCGGTCCTCGATAGCGATTGGTCCCTCAAACTCCTACAGACTCCTATAGCCAAAAAAAGAAGACACATTTTTTTTCACCTAGAAAGAAATTGAGAAATACAATGAAATACGTTTAAACCGAAAACTTATTAATAAAATAAAATATCAGTTAACAGGCAATAATAAAACAGTCTCCACGAACTACCATAAAACTAATTAGGAAAAAGAAAAGAAAAAGCCGTACAATTTAAAAAAACAAAAAGGCTGGACATAACAGAAACGGTGTCTTTTGTGTTAGAAGAAAATCCAACATACTGGGCTTTGACATGCCGACACACGGAGTCCAATCCCAACTCACTACTTCCGCCACGACAATTTGGGGTGGGGGGCATAAGATCTTTCTACAAAAAATAAATGTGGCAGTGTGCCCCGTATATTAGTCATAATAACTATTAATTACGAATTGACTTACATGTAGATTGGGTTGAGTGTGTAGGGAATTTAGGCTGGATTGCATTGACCGCCAGGAGCTGAGATCAGAGACTGAACGCCACGAGAGCGGCAGGTCTTTGATGTGGGGAATCGGCTTGGCCGGGGAAGCCTGGCGCGGTACGTAGAAAGACGGCAAACTGACCAGGGCTGACCATACACGGTTACGTCAACCCCCCCCCACCCGGGGCCGGCCTGTAGATTCAAGGTCGTAGCTGAGCGAGGAGACCAGAGGTGTGAAATGCCCCAGGGTAGATAAGGGGTAGCGGGTCTGACCAGACATGGTTACGTCAACCCCCTCCCCTCCACCATCCTTAGTTTAAACTAGGGAGGGCGGGACTTGATGAGTGATAGGACTGAACACAAATGGACTGTGACGGAAGTCGCTGGACATAGGTTTGATCCCTTATGACTGGCAGGTTAAACAGGCGTACCGGGCACCGGATGAATTTTAGGGGCGGAGTCTAAAGGGTATTAAACGGGACGCACTCTAGACAGAGAGTGTCTTCGGGGATGTAAGAGAGAGTGGAGTAGAGAGATAGGAGTAGGGCTGTAGTAGAATGTAGAACTGTACACTGTATTTCCTGTATCCAATTTACGTATTCATATGCTACTGTGTGAACCTTTGAAGAGAACCTAATAAACACTATACCAACTATAGTCCTCAGCTTACCTGAATTCCATTTTACTTGTGTGTGTTACGTGTGAAGTAGTGAACAACTACCTACCGGCTATATATATACATAGTAACGACCACACGGCTACATATTTTTGGCGTTGTTGGCAGGATTCTAAATTGAGGATAGTTGTAAAATTAAAGTGATTTTCTGTTAGGAATTCTAAAAGACATAGGACACACAGAGAAAACCAATGGAGTCGGTAGAACAATTACAGTTCACCAGGCTACCCAAGTTCGTGAAAGAAATACGACTGATACTACAGCTACAGCCTGTGCCTCCAGCCTCAGCTGTCACCTGGATCCTGGGCTCCTTGGAGGGGCGTGCCCGACAGGACATCATAGATCGGGCGCCGGCAGAAATCAACACCCCAGACAAACTGCTCCGTATCTTAGTAGAGAATTTGGGTGAACAACGTGATGGCACCACCCTGGCCTCCGCTTTCTACAAACGACAGCAGGGCTTAGGTGAGACGGTAGAGGAATATGCGTCCAATATGCGACGTCTCTTTGCCTTAGCCAACACAGCACGAACAGGCATCCTTGCAGATTACACTCTGCGGGATACATTTGTCCAAGGCCTACAGCCGACAACCCTGCGACGCGACGTGAAAGCCTACACCAGGCTAAACACTGGCAGCACGTTCGAAGACGTCGTCAAAGAAACCCAGAGGTGGATGAGAGAAGATTTCTCGGATGTTGCTGCCACAGCACAGCTCTCAGCAACACATCTCCCTGACTTGGCACAGATGACACAACACCTAATGGCCCACATAGACCAACAGGTATCAGCTGTGGCCGACAGTCTCCACCAGTCGATTCGCCAGCAGCGAGGGGATATGGACTTTTACGGTGTCCACTGTCCACCAGACCCCAGACAGCCTAGTCTGGATCCACGACGACATCGGCAGCCCGCACGCAGACAGTCCACTCAACCCCTGGGACCATCTCCGTGGGGCACCCTGACCTGCATGTGGTGCAGTCGAAGGGGCCACCTAGAGGACGAGTGCCAGGCCAAAAAGAGTTACGTCTCCCACCAAAATGGTGCACCCCAACAACATCCTCAGCAGCAGCAACAAACACGTCAGCAACAGCCAGAACATCAATTGCCTCAACAGCATCGTTCGTCCGGAAGACCTTTTCCTTCACACACTGCTGTTAACCGACGCATAACAGTGAAGTCGATAGGGGTGACTGGTGCCAGCCCAACCCTGGATATAGCCATAAATGGTCGCCAGGTTGCGGCGCTGATCGACACTGGAAGAGAGGTAAGCACAATTTCTGATTCCTGTGCATCTCAACATCTTGGCCACCTCACCCTTGACACAGGCTGCATCACATTGCAAGCCGTCAATGGAGCTGAAGTACCATACCTCGGGGTAACAACTCTCGACGTGAAAATGTTAGGGCAGTATTTAAGAAACGTCCCCTTCCTAGTTGTCCCAACATCAATAAGCCGAACAACGCATGTGCGAAATAAAGAGGCGCCAGTGCTGCTTGGCATGAATGTGCTAAAATGTTGGCTACCCCATGCCAACCAAGTAACACAGTTTCTGGCATCAACAGCTACCCCATGCCAACCAAGTACCACAGTTTCTGGCATCAACAGCTGCCCCACGCCAACCAAGTACCACAGTTTCTGACATCAACAGCTGCCCCACGCCAACCAAGTACCACAGTTTCTGACATCAACAGCTGCCCCACGCCAACCAAGTACCACAGTTTCTGGCATCAACAGCTGCCCCATGCCAACCACGTACCATAGTTTCTGGCATCAACAGCTGCCAGCTGTGAATTAAAGACCGTGCCAAAGACTGCACCTGTCACTCAGAGTGTTAGCCCAGCCAGTTTTCTTACCAAGGAGAACAAGGAAAACATGTCGTCAATATGTAAACAGCCAACAAAAATACGTCACCCACGGCCCAGCAAGCGCCGCAATAAAAAGAAGCACCAGGACCCACAGAATCTGAGGGTCAAAGTGGCCAAAGGGACAGCAGTCACGGACAACAAACGTGACCCCCCTCTATCAGTCGGGAACTTCGTCTATGTCAGAAAGCGAATCTTGGGTCATAATAAAATCCAAGACTTATGGCAGCCCGACTTGTATTGCGTCACCGCACGCCTGCTCGACCAGCATGTGTATAAATTACTGACGCTGGCCGGGGGGTCCAAACGCACGGCCTGCTGAAGCACCGCTATCTGACCTGGTACCAAGGTCAGATGCATGCCCCACAAACACACCAGCCGAAAGTGACAGTGATGAGTATTATCCCATGATTTGCTACCGGGCAAGACCGCGGGGCGCTTTAGTAGATAGTCACACTGTTGACGAGGCAAATCTACCCCTCAAACCTCGCAGCGCAGGTCAGCCCGTCTCGCAAGCCGTGTAAACCACAGCAGAGCACATGCGTCCCTAGACGAGAACACAGAATGACACGATGAGGTACCCCATGAACAATGACGTGATGACACCACAACATAATTATATCAGTGACTTTTAGATATCATTCATATAATTTTAATAACATATAGTATCACAATCTATGATGCTATACAAATATTTAAAATTTCAGCAGTATCCCATGAACAATGATGTGACGTCAACACAACATAATCATATCATTGGCTTTAAGATTGGTTGTTTCCAATTAAATGATTTATATAATTTTCACTAATGTTACATACTTATAATTATATTTCGCTATACTATGTTGTTTATCATATTTTTAATACAATGGATAATATTCTTTAGGTATCATTCATATAAATGTAATATCCTATATTATCTCATTCTATGATTCTATGCAAAACTTTCAAATTTCAGCGAATAATGTAATGGCAAATGATTAGATTCATTGTTTTAGCTGTTAGAACTGTTAAAACTGTTTGTATTGCAATAATCTTCTGTATAGAAGGAGCGTCTGTAAACAGATAAGATATTTTCTTGCATTGCTCTTTGTAAAATTGCTTATTTTAGTGTAACGAATGGCAAAGTTATTTGACAACAGTACAGCTACTACAGTACTTTGGGTATAGTCTTGAAGTATAATTTTAAATTGAACCAGCGAGGGCGCTGGATTTCAAAAGCATGGGAGAGATGTGGCAGTGTGCCCCGTATATTAGTCATAATAACGATTAATTACGACTTGACTTACATGTAGATTGGGTGGAGTGTGTAAGGAATTTAGGTTGGATTGCATTGACCGCCAGGAGCTGAGATCAAAGACTGAACGCCACGAGAGCGGCAGGTCTTTGATGTGGGGAATTGGCAAGGCCGGGGAAGCCTGGCGCGGCACGTAGAAAGACGGCAAACTGACCAGGGCTGACCATACATGGTTAGGTCAACCCCCCCTGGGCCGGCCTGTAGATTCAAGGTCGTAGCTGAGCGAGGAGACCAGAGGTGTGAAATGCCCCAGGGTAGATAAGGGGTAGCGGGTCTGACCAGACATGGTTACGTCAACCCCCTCCCCTCCCCCATCCTTAGTTTAAACTAGGGAGGGTGGGACTTGATGAGTGATAGGACTGAACACAAATGGACTGTGACGGAAGTCGCTGGACATAGGTTTGATCCCTTATGACTGGCAGGTTAGACAGGCGTACCGGGCACCGGGTGAATTTTAGGGGCGGAGTCTAAAGGGTATTAAACGGGACGCACTCTAGACAGAGAGTGTCTTCGGGGATGTAAGAGAGAGTGGAGTAGAGAGATAGGAGTAGGGCTGTAGTAGAATGTAGAACTGTACACGGTATTTCCTGTATCCAATTTACGTATTCATATGCTTCTGTGTGAACCTTTGAAGAGAACCTAATAAACACTATACCACCTATAGTTATAGTCCTCAGCTTACCTGAATTCCATTTTACTTGTGTGTGCTACGTGTGAAGTAGTGAACAACTACCTACCGGCTATATATATACATAGTAACGACCACACGGCTACATAAATAAATAGGTTTTCTTGGTTTTTTTTTAGAGGAAAATAATGTATTTAACGTGTTTGAGTTATTTTTTAATATTTGCTACAGAAATAACGCATAATAAGGTATATTTATATACATACAAGTAAAAAACAAAACAAAACTGCTAATAACCATGCAACCTTAACTTCAAATTGACAAAGACAGACCAATATAAATTTTAAATATAAGGATATTACAATTGTTTTGTGAGTAATAATATGATTTCAGTTTCAGTTACTTTTATTTAGTCAAAAGTTTATGCACACACACAAATCGATTTTTAAAACTAATTTATTTTTCAAACATTCAGAAATGCAGAGAATTTATTGAAACTTATTTTCATAACATCATCGTGCACGAATAGAGATGTTCTCATATCAAGATTATGATTTTTTTCTTTCAAAGTGTATTATTTTGTTTATGAATTTGAATTTTTAAACAGCCATAACAGTTTTTAAACACAATAAAATGAACAAAAAACTTTTTTAAAAAGATGATGCCCAGCAGCAGTGAGGAATGTAGAATCTCGCATGAAAAAGCAGAAAATAATTTTTTAGTCACAAACTAAGTAGTCACACAGGGGGACTCAGAACTCTAAGTTTTATTGATATTTATTGTGATCGACTGTGGGATTTAATTTGAGATATAAAATTTGATCAACTAACACAAAAAAAAATGTGTTCTTTCACAAAATCATAATGAAACTTTGTATACAGACTAAGAATGATATTTGTAAAAACTTAAAAAAGAGATTTTTACAACATATTTGTTCGAATTGTTACAAAATCACATTCACGTGAGGTCACAACATAATTCGTCAAAATTTTAGGGGTAGCAATATAAAAAAAATATTTAAAATTTCCAGAATGAAAAACATAAAAAATGGCCATTTTAAATCCTAGAGAATATCAATGGTAACATGCATGCAAAGTTTGAGGCTTGTAACTATAATATGTTTCAACTTATCACATTTGGCATTACTAAAAATTGAGAAAAACGAAAAAGAAGTTTCAAAATTATATTTTCAAAAATTCAGAGGTATACAAACAATAAATGATACATACATATCATTCATACATCATCCATGAGTGAAAATAACTAGTTAATAATACAGGCAGACAAAAATAATATAAGAATCACATACTTTTTCTAACACCACCCTGCCAAAATAAAAAGTTGCAGACACATAAAATTTAAAAAAAAATGTCTATGATACTTTTTAAATAAAAACAACAAGCAATGTGTAAAGTATATCAATAGAAATAAACTTGCAAAGTTTGAGGCTTGTAACTATAACACTTAACAACTTATCATATTTGGCATTTTAAAAATGAGAAAACGCAAAGTTTAGAAAAACATAAAAAGAAGTCTAAGAATGATATTTTAAAAATTCTGACACAAACAATATAGGTTACATGCATATCATTCATACATAACCATGAGTGAAAAAAACTATTTAAAATACAAACAGACAAAAATAAACTTTAGCTCTCACAATTTTTCAAACAACACCCCCCCCCCGAAAATAAAAAGTAAGAATTAAAAAAAAACAAAAAAACATTGTAGGACACATTTATGAAAGAAACAACAATAAACCGTGTAAAGAATATCAATAGAAATAAGCTTGCAAAGTAGAAGAGTGCAGCTACAATACTATTTCTTCTGTAACAGCTGACAACAAAATATATAATTCCTCAACAATAATAAAACATGCACTACAAAGTTTCAATACTAACATCTAAAGACACTTTGTAATATTGACAACTAATGAATGAAACATTTTCATAAACAATCAATATACATAATTTGCAATCTCTGTCACGTCTGTCATGTCTGTCCATGACGCTACTAATTTTAGAAAGCAGCGCACCAAATTACTGCACCAAAAATAACTCTTTTCGAACGTTCCGTATAAAATTGTGCAATATTAAAATAAATGAATGAAATAAAAATAAATAAAATAAACAAAAGTTCTGTATTACATTTCTTTTTTATTCTGATGTGTATTTTTCAAAATAAATAGATTTCACCTGAAGTGTATTTATTTTGAAAACTTCTGTCATTTTTTGACGGGTAATACACTAGTAATAATAAATAAAAGAAAGCAAAGAAAGAACAATCAAATTAAATGAAAACGGTAAATGCCGAAGTATAGATAAGTGGATAATCTAGTAGAATTCACAAAAATCTCATTTTTGATAAAAATTTGAGAAATACCGATATTGATATTTTGACCCGTTGACCTAGGTTTCATTGAAAAACAAACAATTAATCTTCTCAAGACATTTCGGAAATGATTTTTAAATAAGTTTAAAGCTGATGGTCTTAAAATAATAATAGGCTGCAGAGGTCCAACGTGTGTTATTAATGCTTTAATGTTTGAAAGTATACAGGAATTTAAGAGACGTTAAGACATAAATCTCAATGTCAAATCTCGCTCTAACAGTTTCTTAAGTCTTTTTATTATATGCTGTTACACCTGTACAAACTTTCTAACATTTTTAGTACACTAGAACGTTGTTACGCATTTTTTTTCCATATCCATTCACTTTGGAAAGATCTAATTGCTGCTACAGACAAGGAATTAAACTGACTTCAGGATACAAAATAGTGAATCCATGAAGCCATTGTGACGTTTTTATTTTTAAAAATTGATCGAGGCAGACGAATATTTCAACAAATGAACAGACCCAGGAACTATGCTAGTCACAATGCAATTTTTCGTTCTGGACATTTGGAAATGGAAGGAATAAAAAATCAGATTTTTAACAAAAATAGACTATTAAAAAAAAAGTTGTCGTAAAAGAAAACAAAACAAAGGGGCAAGAAGTTCATGTTATAATGCTTGACATTATTATTGAAGTTAATGAAGCGCCAAATTATTTACAAACGTAATGTGAAAAAATGCTTTGCAAAGGCTACTCACAGAGAAACCAATGGACTACTTAAACGATGCTTTGCAAAGGCTACTCACAGAGAAACCAATGGACTACATAAACGATGCTTTGCAAAGGCTACTCACAGAGAAACCAATGAACTACTTAAACGATGCTTTGCAAAGGCTACTCACAGAGAAACCAATGGACTACTTAAACGATGCTTTGCAAAGGCTACTCACAGAGAAACCAATGGACTACTTAAAAGATGCTTTGCAAAGGCTACTCACAGAGAAACCAATGGACTACTTAAAAGATGCTTTGCAAAGGCTACTCACAGAGAAACCAATGGACTACTTAAACGATGCTTTGCAAAGGCTACTCACAGAGAAACCAATGAACTACTTAAACGATGCTTTGCAAAGGCTACTCACAGAGAAACCAATGGACTACTTAAACGATGCTTTGCAAAGGCTACTCACAGAGAAACCAATGGACTACTTAAAAGATGTTTTGCAAAGGCTACTCACAGAGAAACCAATGGACTACTTAAACGATGCTTTGCAAAGGCTACTCACAGAGAAACCAATGGACTACTTAAACCAGTGGTTCCCAAACTTTTTTGACCCACGGACCCCTTTTATAGTCAAAACTTCCCCCACGGACCCCCATGTGAAAAAACTAAATAAATGAATAGTACAAAAATTACAAATCCCAAAAAAATCAACATTTGGTTGAAGAAGTATTTATTGAAATTATAACTTTTGTTTAAAATAAAATTGAAAACAATTAATAACTTTGATGAAAGTGATGTGATTTTATGAGTTTATTTACGACCCGTCTCAATGTTTTTGTGTAGCAACCACGAATCCTCACGAGCACCAATTTCTAGTCGGTTTCTGTTGTTTTTATGATGAGGTTCATAACGGCACTGAATCTTTGTTCTACCAAATAGGAAGACTGGGGAAGCAGTCAACAACTTCTGTACAATAACCCATAATGCAAGATATAAAAATTGGTATCTAATTTTGTACCAGAATTTGTGGTATCCTAATTCAAACATTGGTTCAAGTTCTTCATTTCAATAAGCTGCTTCTGTATTAGTATGGATTCATCTGTGTTTGGGATCTGTTTTTCAGCGCAAAAGGGTTCAACTGCCAGTCGGGAATATCCAAGTGAGGATTACCTTCAAATCTTTGTTTCAGATCTGCATGAAGAGCAGTTAAGTTTTGACAGTAAGCAAGCAAATCTCTATCCATATTTTGAAAGATTTTGAAACTGAGAACATTCTCCTGTTTCTAAGTTTTGTTTGTACAGAAAAAGATTTGCAACAAACGCAGATATTACGATTTCAGTTTTGATTAAAGTTAATTGGTTACCTTGTAGTTTCAAATTAGTTTCGTTAAAGTTGGTAAATAAATCATTCATAAAGGACATGTCATTTTTTTTTAGTTAATTGTGTCGCAAATCATTGTCTTTGATTTCCAGGAATTCCAACACTGAATCAAAGAGAGCATAAACTCGATTTAAAAACGTACTTGTTGATAATCAACGTACTTTTGTGCTAATAAGTAAACGATTATGATCTTCTTCAATTTACAAACAATGTTGAGTAAATAATCTCTCATTCAAGGCATTCCTTTTAATTTTATTAACTGCACTACTGACATAATCTAGTGATCCATGCAAACTTTCACTAAGATTGTTTGTGAATAATTCATAAATGATGTTGATGAATGACACAATGTGCTGAAAATTAATTTGTTACAGGTTTCTTTAAGTATGCCAGAAAGTCAAATGTATTGCTTTAACTTCAAAAATCTTTTTAATTTAGAAAATAACGTTTGACATTTCGAATCTGTTTCCAAACATTTAGCCATACTTCAAATATTCAACAACACTATTTTGTTGTCTCACTCAGTGCTGGATTTACATATTTACGAATCAAACTATAGCTTAGGGCCCCAGCCTTTTTGGAGGCCCCCAGAATTTTTTTCATATCACTGACATAGTATATCTGGACTTCAAAAGGACCCACATATCTCAAATAGCCTAAGGCCCCATATCTCAAATAGCCTAGGTCCCCATCAAGTCTAAATCGAGTGGTCGAGTGGCAGCGCACTGGACTGTCGTACCGATGGTCATGGGTTCGAATCCGTGTGAAGGCAAGGGTTTGTTCCCGGGGCCTAGGACGTCCCTGAGTCACCCCGCTCCGAATGGGTACCTAACACTACATGTAGTTAGGCGGCTGGGTAATGCGTGGAACCCACAAAGCCGTGGCCTGTGAATGCTGGATCACTTGCCAACAGATCATCTGTCATGTTCTGTAGACGCAACTATCTTCTGCATAGAAGGAGCGTCTGTATAGATACGATAAGATAAGAAGATAAATCCAGCCCTATGCTCACTCATTCTCTTATACTTATATGTTGTAACAAACCAGTGTTAATAATTATTAACGTTTTCAATGGCGTGCTACAGTAAAGCACTATTGAAAATAATATTTGATGATAGGATACAATTTAGATAAATATAACTTCCAGACACATCGAAAAATACCCTACCTTGCAACCTTCGTAGATTCAAGTCAAAAACGTGTATTTTTCTGACCTACTTATTGGAATTCCGCATTTCTTATGCATCAAGCTTGAACTTTCAATAAACCAAATATTTTGATTGGTTATAACTGGAAATTACCTCAGTTCTACTACATTTTCTAGGTAAAACAACATTGTACTCAATGACTGATAGCACCTAACATTGTATTTAATTTGTTGAAAAAATACTATTTTATTTATTGTTATTTATTTTATTTTGCATAATAATAAAAATTGATTACAGTTTTATTGTTTTATATTAAACCTTGCGCGGACCCCCTCAGGTTGTTCAGGGACCCTCAAATCAATTTTAATTTTCCACGGACCCCCTGAAAGGTACCGCGGACCCCCTGGGGTGTCCGTACGGACCACTTTGGGAACCACTGACTTAAACGATGCTTTGACTTTAGCTAAAACTTTATGTGGTGAACTTGAGAAAAAAATAAATAATAATCTATATATTCTATATATAATTCTCTTCATGGGACCATGCCAGGCAAGTAAGCAGCAAAAATATGTGCAACCGAGCATGACGAATGACCCTCTCTCGGGTCAACTAAACACAATTCTCTTCGTGGTCGGACCCTGCGAGGCAACAAGAAGCTGCATGTGCAACAGAGCGTGACGAATGACCGTCGCTCGGGTCAACTAACCACTGTTGGCACGCGTGGTGGTGGGATGAAATGGAAAAAAGGGGGGTGTGGGAGTGGCTAGCAACAATGCACTTGCGTTTACTTGCATTGTCTTACACAGTAAATGTGAAATTCGTAGTGTACTGGTTAGCATGTCCGCCTCATACGTCGATGGTCCTGGGTTCAAGCCCCAGCGAAAACATTGTTTTTTTTTAATTTTTAAAAATGTCTGTTTTTGCCCGTTCTTTTACCCCTTTATTGCCAACACTAGCTGATTTAGTTACGGGTGAAGACTTCCTGAAAGACACAGTTGTCAAAATGGGATGTGTTTGGGCAAACGACTGTGAGCGAATGAAAAGAAATAACTCTGGAGAGACCCGCGGCGTAGCATACGCCGCAGACTTGCTCATAATAGACAGTGCAAAAAATGGATGGGGGGGGGTGAGAGTACAGACACAAACAGCAGCACCAAGTAAGGAAAGAATAGCGAGTAAACATGGAGACAAGCACACTGAGGTTGTTGTTACCCGCCTCCCAATTAATACACCATCCCTTAAACATAAACTGTGATTGGCCGACCCTAGCGAGGGTTAGTCATGTTTAGGGTTGTTAATTGCGTGTTGTTGTTTTTTTTTAAACCGATTATCGATTATGTAACTCTGATTTTAAACCGATTATCGTTTTATAGCTGACTTCATAGAAGTGTACCGAATTTCGCCTGCAAACGTCTCGAAACCAACAATGAGTTGGCAGTCCCCCCCCCCAGCCAACCTTCACACGCGTTGTTTTGATTTCTTCGTGCTGTAGTTTGTGTCCGTTATTACTCCACTTTCTTTGCACTCTCCATGGGCAAGTCTGCGGCGTATGCTACGCCGCGGGGCGTCTAGTAATTAATAATTCTTAAAATTTTATTTTAAAAAAAAAGAACCAAATATTTGTAATTAAAATTTACAACGTTTGAGTTTACCTTAAGATTTAACGTTAACAGCCCATATAAATATATATATATATATTTCTCTACCATTAGGCTACACATCCGTAGTATTCCAACTACTAAGTCCTTCAAGACTGCTCTTAAGACGCATCTTTTAAAAATGTATTTTTCAAAATTAATTAAACATTTCTTTTAATGATTAGCGTAGCTTATGTGTAATGTACTGTCCTTTATGTTGTTATTATGTTATGAATGGTTATTTAAATATTATATGTATGTTATGATCTCCATGTAAAGCGCTGTGAGCCGGTTCCTTGCTGGGATACAGCACTATATAAATTATCAATTATTATTATTATTATATATATATATATATATATATATATATATATATATATATATATATATATTATATATATATATATATATATATATATATATATATATATATATATATATATATATATATATATATATATATATATATGGGGATGGATGGATATTAGGGCTGTTAACGATTAGTTTGAATTTAACAACACTCCTATGCGCCATTAACAATTTATTTGTTAATTTCCATTAAAGCAAAAAATTGAAATTTATAGGGTCATAAGTAACATTTAAACGTACTTGTCAAAAATCGAAATAACACTGGAATGTCTTCTTCGTATGACATCTTATAACCAACAAACGCAAACAGACAAGTGTATTGACATTATTTGGTTCAGGTGATGAGCGGGTCATATTGACATTATAACCAGCCAAGCTAAACAAGGCTCACATAGATTTAGATTGTCTCAGCAGAAGCTTTTGATACTGTAGTGGATGTTTGGTTTGCAGGTGGTATGTAAGTGAAGTGTTGGAACCATGGTAGCAATGTACCATTAGAGCAGCGCGGCTGCGCAGATATTTGACTGACGCCACGCAGCAGTTTAGATTCACTGCGCAGCAAATTTGTTAAAATATTGCGCACAAAAAATGGACGTTGTGCAACTTTGCACGCGAGTTTTTTAAAATTTAATTTGCACTTTGCACACTCACTAAGGAAGCCTAGACTTAGAGGGAACATTGCATGGTAGGCATTAGTAGGCAAATGATTTCTCTAAATGGACACAATAACCTTTATCATCATTTTGAACATTCGCGTCAGTCAATAGTTTAAAACCAAAATGTTCGTGTAATCTTCCGGAAATTAAGTTTATATTATCGGCCGAAACATTTTATTTTTAACTTCCAGTACATTTATAAGTGGTGAGTTGATTTATCGTTAAAAAATGTAATCATTAAAAAAATTAACAATTAATCGAGAAATAAATCTTTAATCTCCGCAGCCCCAATATATATATATATATATATATATATATATATATATATATATATATATATATATATATATATATATATATATATATATATATATATATATAATATATATTATATATATCAATATACATAATTCCCGTCGTCTGTATGTATGTATGTATGTGTGGATGTAACGCTATTTGTTCAATAGTGCGCACCAAATTGTTGTTGTTGAGCCTTCTCGTCCATGAGGGGCATCCACCGATCATCGTCGGCGTCTGCGATTCCTCCAAGGGCATAGGCCACCTACGAGAGACCTCCAGGCATCTCTATCCTGGGCCAGCTTCTCCAGGATCTTCCATTCATGGCCAATTCTCTTGATGTCTGCCTCCAATTCTCGGCGCCAAGTGTTTCTTGGGCGGCCTCTTTTCCGCTTACCCTGTGGGTTCCATTTCAGGGCTTGCTTTGTTGTGTTAGGAGCAGGTTTTCTTAGTGTATGACCAATCCACCTCCACCGTTTCTGGAGAATCTCTTCCTCAATGGGCTTCTCTTTTTTGTCCGCTGCCACAGTTCCTGGTTGCTGATTTTGTCTGGCCAGTGAATTCTGAGAATCCTTCTTAAACAGTTGTTGATGAAGGACTGGATTCTGGTCAAGTTTACGGCCGTTGTTCTCCATGTCTCGGCTCCATATAGCAGCACAGGTTTTACCATAGCGTTAAAAATCCTTACTTTTAACTTGCTGCCTAAGTTGTTAGAGACCCAAACATTCTTGAGTTGCTGGAAGGCTGCTCTTGCTTTTCCGATCCTTATTTTGACGTCCGCATCTGTACCACCTTGTTTATCTACCACGCTGCCAAGGTAAACAAAACTGTCCACCTCCTCAAGGGCTTCTCCTTCAAGCATAATGGGTGATGTACTGGTGGCATTAACCTTGAGGATTTTACTCTTCCCTTTGTGAATGTTGAGACCCATGCTAGCAGAAGTGGCTGCGGCAATGTTTGTTTTCTCCTGCATCTGTTGTTGGGTATGTGCAAGAAGGGCAAGATCATCCAGTTGATCCCACAAGGTCCATTGTATGACATTCCTTTTCTGCTGTGTAGATGTTTTCATCACCCAGTCAATGGCTTACAGGAAGAGGAATGGTGACAGCAAGCAACATTGTCTCACATCAGTCTTCACCTGGAACGCATCTGTCACCCGCTGTCCATGGATAACTCGGCAGTTTATCCCTTCGTACATGTTTCTGATTATATCCGTAATCTTCTGTGGCACCCCGTAATGCCTTAGCAATCTCCACAGGGTTTGCCTGTCAACACTGTTGAAGGCTTTTTCATAGTCAACAAAGTTGACATAGAGCGGTGAGTTCCACTCTAGTGACTTCTCTAGCATGATGCGCAGTGTCGCTATCTGGTCCGTGCAGGATCTGTTGGTGCGAAAGCCAGCTTGTTCGTCCCGCAACAGAGGGTCTACAGCGTTTTTCATCCTGTTAAGTATAGTACACGGTTGAAAACCTTTCCTGGGATGGACAGCAGGGTGATCCCTCTGTAGTTCGAGCAGGAGCTTAAGTCTCCCTTCTTTGGGATCTTGGTAAGGTATTCCTCTTTCCAATCGGAAGGAACTTGCTCCTCTTCCCATATCTTCATAAACAGAGGGTGTAGCATTTCCACACTGGTTTCCAAGTCCGCCTTCAGTGCCTCCGCTGGGACGCCATCGGGTCCCGCAGCCTTTCCATTTCTGAGTTGTTTAATGGCCCTGCTAATCTCTTCTTTGGTGGGACTATTACAGTCAATTAGCAGGTCATTATCGGCTGGTTGGATATCTGGTGGATTCCTTGGTTCAGGCCTGTTTAGGAGCTCTTCAAAGTGCTCCTTCCATCTCCCTCTCTGTTGCTCCTCACTTGGTATGGTGTTTCCCATTTTGTCCTTTACTGGTCTCTCTACCTTGCTAAATTTCCCTGACAGCGTCTTAATGGTATCAAACAGTTCCCTCATGTTCCCCTGGTGAGCTGCATCCTCTGCTTCTTTAGCAAGTTTATCAACAAATTCCTTCTTGTCCCTCTTGATGCTTTTCTTAACTTCCTTATTTGCATCTGCATACTCCTTCTGGGCCTTGTTTTTCTGTGCTCGGGTGCGGCTGTTATTCACTTCTGATTTCTTTCTTTTCCTTTCTTCCATTTTACTCAGCGTACCTGCTGTCATCCATTCTTTGTGTGCCTGTTTCCTGTTTCCTAGCACTTCTTGGCATGTTGACTGTACTGTTTCTTTCATGCTTTGCCACTTTCCTTCGGGCGCACCAAATTACTGCACCAAAAATAACACTTTTCGAACGATCCGCATAAAATTGTTCCATATGATAATAAATGAATCAAATAAAAGTAAATAAAATAAATGAAAGTTCTGTATTAAGTTATTTTTTAATCTGATGTGTATTTTTTTTTGAAAACTTCCGTCATTTTTGACGGGTGATACGCCGCGGGTCTCTCCAGAGTTCCTTCTTTTCATTCACTCACAGTCGTTTGCTCAAACCCACCCCATTTTGACAACTGTGTCTTTTAGGAAGTCTTCACCCGTCACTAAATCATTAGTGGCGTATATTACGCCACGGTTCAGCTAGTATATTTTGTGAGTGTAAGTGTGTGTACTGGTGGAAAACCTGTTAAACACATTATAATATAAGTGTTATTTTTGAAAGTCCTCTAAATAGAACCGTAAGTAAAGGGAATTAAAAAATTTAAACTGCCATGAGATTTTAATTGAACAAACATTTAAAATATTCCGTTGTGATTCCAATCAAAAAGTGATTAGAGAGACAGACGCACAACCAAAAGAAAAAACAAAAAACAATCAATTAACATACCGTTGTAGAGAGCACATGATGCTGGTCACTAATAGCATTCCAAAGTTATAGTTACATTCTTATGTGTTGTTGTTTTAGAGATGATACTTTTGAACGCGGATTCTATTTTAATACCAAGCAGTCACATTTTCAAATGTATATTACTTTAACACTGCTGGCAGTGGCGTAGTGAGGGGGGCAGGGGGGCGAATGCCCCGGGCGGCACTTTGCCAGGGGCGGCAAATTCCTAGTAGTTTTGATAAAGTTTCTAACAATGAAAATTTTTAAAGAAATTTGAGCTTTTAATCGAAATAAAATAACAGCCAAATAAGAAATTAATAAAAGAAATAAAGGAAATATCATCAAGCATGTGAACGTTTCAACTGCCAAAACTTTTTCAATTCTTCTGATACTATTGATACTTTTCTGAAAAACCAGAGCCTGAAGTGGTATCAATTTAATTGGTTCTTAAAATTTGTTAGCTTTACCTGTTGTAAACTAAATCGTACTGTACCCTATCAATTTGAAACATGAACGGCACATTGTTGGGGGGGGGCAAATTCCTGTTTGTTAATTAGCTTCTAAAAATAAATAACGTTCTAATAAAGTTTAACAAAATAAAAGAAAAATCAAGATAATTTTTTTTTAAAGGAAGAAACTATATTAAAATACCTGGACGTTTCTAATGCCAAAATTTCAAACTCCTATTCTTTTATTAATCTAAAGACGTCTAAAACTAACGCTACTGAGCTGAAAAACATTGGGGCTGAAGTAGGCCTAGTGCAAGAACATGACAATTATGTGCTGGAACATTTAATCGATTTTAACGTAGGTAACCATTTAGTAATAGAGATTTAAATTGGCGTACTTATATGGTCTGTTCTTTCAAAGCAAACTTATTTTATGTTAATGTATTTATATTGTGGAATAAAAAAATAATCGAATGGAATTAAAACTTGGCACACATGAACACAAACATAGACCTCATGAACAAGTGATCAACATAACCAAAGTTTTTTGCACTTGGAAAGAATCAGTAATTTGGTAAAAAGAATAAACTATTAATAAAGAACAAAACAAAGTGGCAAGAGATTCTTATGACATTTCTGAAATGATTTTAAATAAATGATGATCTTAAAATAATTGACCACAGAGGCCCAACGTGCGCTAATACTGTTTTAGTACACTAGAAAGTTGTTACGCATTCTTTTCCATGTCCATACTTCGTTTAGAATATCAAATGGCTTCTACGAGCGAGAAATTAAACAGACTTCAGGATACAAAATATTGATTATACAATGGAGTCATTTTGAGGTTATTTTTAAAGCTATATAAGAATTGATAGATGCAGATAAAAAAGCTCAACACACTGGTTGGAACTTTGATAGTCACAATGAAATCTTTTTATTTTCTAATTTATATCAAAGATGCCCGAAATTATATACAAACGTATAGTGTTAAAAATGCTAAACAGAGGCTTCTCACACAGAAACTAATGGAATACAAAAGGATGCTTTGACATTTAATAAAATTTTATGTGGAAACCTCATTGTTTTATTCGAATCTTCTAATCAATGAACGAGAGAGCAAATGTTTGGTGATCGAAGCGAATATGAATCCATGCTGTGAAGAAAAACAGTTGAGAAGACATTTTTATTCTTCATAAATTGAGTTTACTGTTTTATTTTTCTGTCAAGGAAACGTCTCAAAGGTTAACTACAATTATTTTATTAAAATATCCCAAAACATTGCTGTTGTATAAGCATATGTAGAAATCGTGAAAGGGAAAAAAGAGTCGTTGAAATAAAAGAAAAATACAGGTACAAAAACTCCGGCAAGCGTAATATGCGAGTATTAAACAAATCAAGGGCAGTATAAAAAGAAAACGGCACCAGTCTGAGATTCAAATATTGGATTTTGATACCAGTTATTTAAAATAAAAAAGACGGAGTAGAGTGTCTGATAGTGTGTATGTCATGGGTGTCCAATGGCCGGCTCGCGGGCCAAAGGTGACCCGCGCTTAAATTTTAACTGGTCCCTCGACCTCATCTTAAATTGAGTGACGTATTAGTCTGTAAAAACATTATATTTATAAGAAAATTCAAAATTTTATGCATTT